>CAUYLG010023315.1:0-423232 GCA_963573385.1 Cacajao melanocephalus | reverse complement strand
CTGGAAGGTGTGGGAGGAGGGAGCCGGGGCAGTGCTTGCAGTTGTGGGATGTGGGTGACGGGGCAGTGCTGGAAGGTGTGGGAGGAGGGTGACGGGGCACAGCTGGAAGGTGTGGGAGGAGGGTGACGGGGCACAGCTGGAAGGTGTGGGAGGAGGGTGATCAGGCACAGCTGGAAGGTGTGGGAGGAGGGTGATCAGGCACAGCTGGAAGATGCCCAGTGCCACCTGTCAGTTTCCCTCTCGCTCAGGGAAGATAAATATTTCTCCGAGTGCTGGCTCTTTCATAGACAAATGGGAGCAGCTGCTGGGGGTGGGGCACGGGTGAGGGATTGGAGGGATGGGTCCTGGAGTGTGAGGGTTCACGGGAAGCTACTTTTACATCCTTCCTGCTGCCTCTTGCCTGGCAGGAAAGAGCCTGGGAGGGCCAGTTTCACATCCTCAGCTGCCAGTTCTGCTTTTGGAAGAATCACAGATGATGATTAGGAGTCCCAGGAATCTTGATGGGTCAGGGGTCTCCCCTCCCCAGCCCTCTTCTTCTGAGCCTTAGGGACAGAGATGCCAGCAGAGTCTGGGAGCCAGGACCACTCCTGGTCTTGAACTACCTGCAGGGCCCAGTGCATGGAACACTGCAGCACAGCAAGTGCATCCTTAAGCTGAATAGCTCCAAGTGTCACCTCCTTCAGGCAGACCTCTCTGATTTCTCCTTTTCTCCAAGCTCAGAGGGACTGGCCTCCTCTGAAGGCTGGAAAGGCTCACTCACTCATTCACCCACTCATTTAGTCCTCACCTGCCAAGGGCCTCCAGTGTGCTAGCCCCTTGGCCTGCCCCTGTCCCGTGGCTAACTTGTCTTGGAATAACTCAAGTGCCCTTTACTGTGAAGGCCCCGGGGAAGGTTCTACCTGGGATATCCCTTGGTCCTTCAACCTCAGGAAGAACAGGAGAGTCCCAGGTAGCAGAGTCTCACTGAGCTAAACTCAGAGTTCATTTCTGCTCTTTCCCAGCTGTGTGTCCTTCGCCATGTTACCCAGCTTCTCCCAGGCATCTGTAAATTGGCTTCTCCATCCTTGCAGGGTGTGTGGGGAAAGCGTCTGACACAGGGCCTGGCTGCCCACAAGCAGTAAGTGGCAGCCCTCGCTGTTGGTATCGCTTCTTAGGCTGTGGGACTTCCAGAGCCAGATCCATCCTGGTTTGTAAAGTGAGGCTCATGTACCTGATGGGAGGGTTGGTGTGAGGGAGATGAGAAACAGCCTGGATGCCTGGGAAGCAACACGCACTGGACCCCCTCTCCTCCTCCCTGACCCATCCCTGCAGCTACTTAATCACAGGCATGCACATGCACATATGGGCACACATACAAACGTGCATGCATGCACACACCCCGGGCTCTCCAGCCTCAAGGCCTTGCTCACACTGTCCCCGAGCTGCAATGCCTTCCCCAAATCTCTTCCCTCCTATTCCCCTTTCAGAGGCCGGCTTGAGCCCACCTCTCTCAGGGAGTCTTCCCCAACCATCCCAGCCCTCGGGTCTCTTCTCTGTGAACCCCAACTTGTCAGGACAGCATCCCCACCCCAAAACCTGGTTTTAAGGTCCTCAAGAGGTAAGAAATCTCAACCAGGTTTCTCACCATTCCCCCATCCCCATCTGGCCCCTAAGGACAGAGAATGTCCCTCTTTGGGTGGGCTTCACTCTGCCCTGCCCTACCCGGAATGTCTAGTGTGCCCACCCTGGGCCTTTTGACCTCTGCTCAGCCTTCTCCTCCCCACTCCGCCTGTGCTGTGGCCTCAGATAGTGACTCGCTCTCATCTCGCTCAGGTTTGGCCCAATCGCGGCCTCTTCCGTGGCGCAGCCCCCTATGCCCCTCTGCCCCCTAGGCTGGCTCCTAGCCCTGTGCTCCTGCTCTGTCTTGCTGAGTCCTGCCTAGCCCAGGGCCGATCCTGGCACAAGCCTGTCTTCTGCTTTCCGAGGCCCCTTCCCAGGCAGGGTCTGTGTCTGCCTGGTTGGCAGAGGGAGCATGGCCTTGGGGTCAGAAGGCCCGAGCTCTCATCCCAGGGCTGTCACTCACTAGCTGTTCAACAATGGCCAAGTTGACCCTGCCCTTGGGCCCCCACACCCCTGTGCCTGAAGTGGCATCAGCCATGAAGTCCGTCTCTCAGGGCTTCTGTGAGATCCAGAGGCGACTGGGCAGGCGAACGCGCTTTGAGAACTGCGATGTTGTACCATTTGCTCCACTGCCCAGCAGGCAGCCATGTTTGCTGAGATGATTGGAGGCGTGCAAGCGAGGGTCTGGAGGCTTTGGTGGCTGCTGTGAGCCGATCCCCACCTTGGCTGCCATGGGGTCTTGGAGGCAGATTTGTGAGGGCAGCATTTGCCCTTTCCACTGTGTCTGGGGTGGCTGCCCAGGGTGGAGCCTGTGTTGGGTGCCTCCTGCACCCAGTGGCTTTGTGTGGAGTGGGAGGTGGCCCAGCTGGGGCAAGTTGGCAGGTCCCAGCCTGTGGGTTAGAGGCCTTGGCACCACGGAGCTGGCCTGACTTGGAGAGTCACACAGCCCCTGGCCTGACACACAGTCCCTCTCTCCCATTCCAAGCTCGGGCCTCAGAGAAATGGGGCAGCAGGTGCAGCGAAGAAATGTGCACGGAATGGGGGTGAGGAGCCTGGGGACACCAGACCTCCCTTGTGCCTGGCCCACGAAGCGCCTTCATCTCATTTGCTGGCTGGGTTCTCACACTCACCTGGATGTCATCTGTGGCCCACGTGCCCACTCTTCTTCTTTCTTCATCTGTCTCTCTCTCATCGTTTCTTCCTTCTTTTCTTTTGTAACAGATGACGTAACTTGCCCCCGGTCCCACAGCTGATTAGGATCAAGCCAAGTCAGTCCGACCTCAGGCCCTGCTTTCCCGCTGCTCCCTCTGCCCACAAGAACAGAGGGGGTCCGTCCTCTAGGACACACTGAGCTCCGGCCCTGGCAGAAATGAGGCTGCGGAAGGCACTGTGAACCCAGGCCTTCCTCCCTGCTGGGCTTCCACCAGGTTCCCTGGCTTTGTGGAGTTCCCTGGCTTCCCTGGACTCCAGGAGCCCTGGGTCCCTCCTCCACAGGTTGGGGTGATGGTGAGGTGGAGGGGTGTCTGCAAGGCAGTAGGCATGATGACAAGGGGAAAAACCCAACAGAGGCCCATGCTCCTCCACTCCTTCCTGGCCACTGTGAGGCTCAAACAGGGCTTGTGTCCCCGCCTCCCACAGGCCCTCTGAGCCCTCCCCATGCGTCAGTCCTGCCTCTGTGTTCCCAAAACACCCTGCACAATCAGCTTAGTATTTTGTATTCTCCTTTGACTGTGATCTCTGGGATGGGGGAAAGGCTGGCAGAAAATCGCTTAGCGCGGCGCTGGGCACATAGTGAGTGCTCAGCAAGTGTGAGCCACTGCGTGGCTGTGGCTTCAGCACTCCATCCACACCGTCTGCCGTGGTGCGCACTCCGAGTGGGGCCCCAGTCGTCAGGGAGAAATATTAACAGCACAGCAGCTGCACGCGCAGGGAGTGCTCGCTGTGTTCTGGGCACTGCTCTGAGCATTTTTCACCCATTGACTCATCTCATCTTTTCATGGCCCTCGTGCTGGATGCTCTTCTTATCCCCATTGCACAGAGGAGGAAACTGAGGCACAGAGAGGGTAAGTGACTTGCCCAGGGTCACACAGCTTGGATGTGTTTCCCAGCAGTCTTGCCTCAGAGGCTGTGCTGTCATAAATATGTGCATAGGAAAGGAAGAAATGGACAAGACTCAGGATGTGGAGGAGGAAAGAAAGGCAGGGACCTCATGTTGGCTGAGCAGCCACCGCGTACCAGGGATGGTGCACGTCACTGATGTCTTCAGAGACGTCAGGGGATTCACCCAGGGTCACACAGGAGCCAAGGGCATGGCTGGGATTTGAGCCCTGGCTGATTTCCAGTTCCCTCCTCCCCATCCTACCCCACCAGCTCAGGCCACAGGGAGCCAGCGCAGTCCATCAAGGGACCCCTAGGTACCCCAGCAGCCTCAGATCACATAGTTGAGTTGGAGGCAGGACAGGGAGTCACTCAGTGAGGCCACTCATTACCAAGGCATTTGGTTCTAACCTGCCATAAATGAGGAGTTTAGAGGAAGGAGCAGAGCCAAGTGGGTGACCTTGAATAAGCCCATTGCCCTTACCACCCCTCAGTTTCCCCTTCTGTCCCTCAGGGCTGCTGTGTAGGTCTCATGAGCTAATAAAGCTGGAAATGACGAAAGCCAAGCTGAACAAAAGTTAAGAGCTTTGTGGAAATAAAAATACTTTTATTGATGAACATCTAAACGCTTGCCTAAAAGTGTGGTCAGTGGACTGGCAGCAGTGGCAGTACCTGGAGCTTATCAGAAATGCACAGCCCTGGGTCTCAGGCCCCGCCCCCATCCTGCTGGGTCAGAATCTGCATTCTCACAAGCTGCCCCCATCGCCCATGGGAAACTCTGGTCTGGGAATTTCTAGCTTCCCGGTTCCCCATTCCTGGAGGCTGCCTCTTGGGCCTTCTCTCCATAGCCTACAAGGGGTTCTTGGCTGGAAATTCCCATCTCATTGGAGGAAACGCCATGACCCAGTCAGATGCCTGCCCTGCTTAACTGCTTAGGAGTTGTGAGTGCAACAGGGTTTAGCTGAAGCTGGGCAGAAGCTCTGACAGCCTCTGTCCCTCCAGCAACCTCTGATGAGACCGACGTCATTTCTTGGGAATGAAACTCCCACCAGAATCAGCAAGGCCTGCCAGACCTGGGACAGGGTGTGGGGAGGAGTGAGGGGGTACCCTCAGCCTGGGCTCAGGAGGGCTAGGGGTTTCTTCTGAACAAGCGAAGGGTGTTTGTTCCAGATAGTCTCCATCTTCACACAGGAGGGCAAAAGGTTGAAACTGCAGTTGGAATGTTCCAGGTTAGAAATAAGAAGCAACGTCCCAGCTGGTCAGGAGCAAGCCAGCCAAGGACACTGAAGGCTCCGTCCTCTTAAACGTGTGGCCAGTGTGTGTGAGGTCGGGAGGCAGAACTGGAACGGATTCCTAGAGGTCCTCTGCCCTGCCCTGAAACCATTTTGACCTTGGGAGGCCGAGGGACTCATCTAAGGTCACACAGCAAGGAGCCCTGGCTTCTGATTCCCTGTGCCTGGGAACTGTCTTCATGTCAGACCTCCCTGGAGGCTGGGGAATGACCTTGATGACCTTAGTAACCTCTCTTGAAGCAGCCTGGAGGTTTTGAGCATGTAGGTGGGAAGATGGGAGGGGCTGGCTTTGTGAGCCTAGCAACTCTGTGTGTCTCACTCTGTCTTAGCCTTCCTGGTACTCAAGATCATTAGGAATACCCCAGGGGCAGAAGTCCTCTGAAACAGATGCAGTGAGTTAGGGCCAGGAACCCTGGAGCTCAAGGGGTCCAGGTAGAGGAAGCAAGTAGAGGCTTGGGAGGCCTGACGTTGGTGAAGAGGCTGGGGACCAGCACTGTGTATCCTTGGGCCAGTTACTTGCAGTCTCTTTTTCCGTGTGTGTAATGTGGAGGAGAGGTTAGACGAGATCAGTGATTCCACACTGGGGCTTCGCATTAGAACCAGCTGAGTTTGTTTGTTTTGGTTTGGTTTTTGGTGCTAGAAATTCGGGTTCAGTAGATCCAGGGTGGGCCTGGCCACAGGCGTTTTCTCAGCTCCCCAGGTGGTTCTGACATGCTGCTGGGCATTACCAGGTCTGAAATGGCAGGGTGCTCTGGCAGATGTGGGGGTTGCAGGTGATCATAACGACAGTTATCCTCCTGAGGTCCTGGGAATACAAGATTACAGGGTTCCAGGAGACTCCCAAATGAACATGGCAGAGGTTCCCGCTTCTAACACTGTCTGATGTTCAGGCCCAGATTCCCTAGATCATGACTGCAGCTTTATTATTCTGGGAAGTGAGGCTTCCCAGGACAGAGGATTCTGACACTTGCATGTGCTGGTTTTGCAACTTTAAGAGCGTGAGACTCTCTAATAATTCTACGTACCTAAAGTAGATGCTTCTGAAACCGTCCACGTGTTTCTGTGTTCCAGCGTGGAGGTGTTATTCCTCTCCACAATGAAGACTCTCCATGTCTGTAATTCTCACACTTTTGTTATCCCAAATTCTAGAGACTCCAGGAACATAGCTACTGTGGTACTAATATTTTTAAAATGCTAAATTCAGCAGCTCTGTGACCTGTCATTCCATCTGGGCAGTTGGCTGCCAAGGCTTGGGGCCTGGCCTTTGTCTCCCTGAGACAAGGTGGTGATTGTATAAGCCTGGACGCGTGCCCCCTCACCTCCTTGGCCTGGAGGCCTGTCTTGGGGGAAGGGGGAGGGTGGGGAGAGCAGAGACCCCACAGAGCTCTCACTTCTTTGGCTCTTCCTCCAACACTGGCCGTACAGGAGTGGAAGGTAGAGCAAGTGTGAGGGGCACATGTGACCCTGAGGCAAGGAGGGCAGCGGGTGGACAAGTAGCCGTGTCCCCAAATTGCTTCTTGCATCCTCCCGTCTTACGGCAAAGCTGTCAATTCTGTGTGTCAGATTGGCTCAGACATTACGGGCTATCACACCCAAGGCACCTCCCTAAACTTCCTCTCTCTCTCCTTCTCTCTCTCTCTCTCTCTCTCACACACACACACACACACACACACACACACACATACTCACACACGCATACACACACACACACACACACACACACGGACATGCACATGCACATATACGCCTTTTCCAGATAGGAAAACTGAGGCCCAGAAGGAGGAGGTGACATACCTGACAGAGCTGGTGTCCAAACCCAGGGCCCTGAACTCCCAGCTGTCATTGTATGGTCCTTTCCAGCTAGTCCAGCCCAGGTCTAGCTTTCTGCACAGAACCATCAGCTTTCTATAGCAAACCTTCGGGTCCCTCCAAGGGAACAGGGGACCAGTCCTGTGACTCAGGATTATACATTTAAAGCTGGTAGCCTGGCAGATTTCAACAGGCCCAGGAGAGGCTCCCCCTGCCCCTGCACGACCTCCTGGTCGTTTCCTGCCTGCCTGACCACAGTCTTCCGTTCCACTCCCCCAGGACGGGTGCCTGCCTTGTGCCAGCGCACGTCAGGCTCAGAGGCCAGGAGGCAGAGGCTGGGCTGAAGAGTCAGGCCTGGGGAGGGGTCCCGCCACTCACTCGCTGTGTGACCTTGAGAAGGTCCTCCACCTCTCCGGGCCCCTCCATGCTGGGGGCCAGTAGATGGTAACTCACAGAGTTACTGTGAGGATTAAATGAGACCCCAGGGGAAAACCTGGCATGCTGGGAGGGCAGGGGCAGAGGCTGGTCACATTCATTACTCTCACTCAGCACTGAATCCATTTTGGGCCAGTAGCTTGTGTTTGTTGAAGGTAGCTGGGTAGACTTCCTTATAATCCTTCAGAGGGTAAAATGATGGATTTCAGACTCTCCTGGGTTTTCAGAAGGTTGGCAGGTAGAGGAGAAAGAGTCTAAAGGCCTTAGATGCCTGAGATTTAGGCAGGTGTCCATATAATGATGATGATGATGGTGATGGTGATGGCGGCTATTGTTAACTGAATTCCAGCCACGTGCTTGGCACTCATGAGCTCCTTAAAGCTTTTTGACTGCTTGCCCGATCGATCTTATTATCCCTACTTACATGAGGAAACTAAGCCTCAGAGCATTTTAGAAACTTCTCCAAGCTGTTGCTGCCAGTAATGGCTAAGTCAGGATTCGAACCCAGATCTCCAGGACCACATAGCCAGAGCTCTCTTTCAGTTTCATACTCAGCTAGAAGAGGGGATGCAGGGCCACATGATGGATGGTGGCATCTCCCTACGTGGCTGCAGGCAGTCCGTGGCCTCGGAAATAGAAAGACATTTTCTAGAAGAGATGAGAGTGGTTGCATGTTCTCCTCCTTAGGTGGGATCCTCCCAATTTTCCATGTGGCTATTTTTATCACTTTTAGAAATGTAGAGCTGCCTGTGGCTGCCCAGCCTCTGGAGATGGGTGTAGCGCACCGGGCTCTGCATGGCCACCCACACTGTGTACATATACGGGTCTGTCAAGGGGCAAGGGTGCACACTGGCATGTCTGCCCCTCACCGATACGCCTATGCACATTCACATGCACAGAGGCCAGCCCAGGGGACCCAGGAGCTTAGCAGGAAGCTCCAGAGCTGCCTCCCTTGGGGTTCTGCAGCCGTGGCTCTGCCTCGGCCACTCACTTCCTTGTCAGTTGACTTAAAACGGAGCTGGCAGGTCATGCCATGGTGCATGCCACTCGCTCCTTGTGTGCATGCATGCATGTGTGCGTGTGCCTGTGTCCACCCAGGCCCAGTTCAGGGCACAGGCTCAGTGCTCCTGTGGAGGTGGAATAGGAAAGTCCTTGCTCCAGGGCTTCCACAAGCCAAGACTCCCCACGTGGTTCCTCCCACTCCCGAGATTCTGGCCTTCTGGGCTGCTGGGAGCCAGGGAAGGGCAGGAGAGACAGCCAGGGCCCTGTAAGGGGCACATGCTGGGGGCTCCAGAGACTGGGGACAGTGGACTTGCTGGGGGTCCTGCTCTGGCACGGCAGGCCTCTGGGGCTGAGAAACCTTCTCAGAGTGAGATGGCAGGATCCGAGGGCTGAGCATGGCAGCTCCAGGAGGGGCCAGAGAGTCTTCTGGAAGTCTCCTGACCCTTCTTCTATCCCCACAGTTGCTTCACACTCTCCCCTGCCCTGGCCTGAGATCCCAGCAGGCCTGAGCTTGGCCCAGCCTCATGGGCTGTGTGGGCTGGAGTCACCTGGCCTCAGCCTCCTCCTCTGTAAAATGCAGGGCCCATGGGCAGTGGAGCGAGACCTTGTCAGTCCTGCTCTCTGCTCCTCACTTTTAGATTTCTAAATGTGATAAAAATAGCCACTGGAAAATTGGGAGAATCGCACGAAAAGAGAACATGCAACCACTCTCATCTCTTCTAGAAAATGTCTTTCTATTTCCCTGGTCATGGACTGCCTTCATGCCAGGCACTCTGAGCCCTGGGAGGCCGGGGCCGCCTTTCCCTCTAGACTCGGTTCCATTCTCTCCCTCCTGGGTTTTCTTCTGCCATAGAGTCAACACCCCTTCCATTGAGTCTTCCTTTGTGGCTCTGAGTGGTTACTGTGTATTTATTGAGTACCTACTATGTGCCAGGCACTGCTCCAGGCACAGGACATTCCGTAGTGAACAAGAAAGATGGGGAAAGAATGCAGTTCCCAATTTTTAGGATGACAGGTAGTAAAGAAATTGACACCAGTGGGTATGCTATGGTGGTAGGTCATGTTCCGAGAGGGTTGTCAGGGACAGTGTCTCTGAGGACATGACAGCTTGAGTAGGGACAAATTAAGCAGGAGCAAATGGTATCTGGGGGAAGGGTATTCCTGGCAGAGGGGACAGCAAGTGCAAAGGCCCTGAGTGAGGCACCGATGTGCTTGGTCTGTTCGAGGAAGAGCAAGAGGGCCAGAGTGGGCCACCTGACCGCTCCAGCTCAGAGGAGAGTTGGCTGGGGACGGAGGGGCTGAGGCACAGGGTTGAACACATCCCCTGCCTTGCTCTCCCTTCTCCCGCCTCCTCCCCCAGCTGGGCAGCTCTTCTCTGGGGGACACAGATGGGTGCTTGTCTTGAGAGCCCCCCTTCTCCCCCTGCTCCTCCAAACACTCGCAGTGGGGACAGGAAGTGTCGGCCCTCGCCTTCCAGCTGCCCGGGTGGGACACCACTGAGCTGGGCCGGCCTGCTCAGGAAGGGACAGAGGCCCTATTGAGCCCGTTCTCTGGACCATCAGGGACAATAGCCACACTGAGGACCAGGAACAGCGACCAGCATGCTTGCCCAGGAAGTTGCCAGGCTGCTGCCTGCCCCACCCCCATCCTCCCCTGCCCTCTGGCTTTCTCCTCCAGCCACTTCTCCCAGGGTGATGGTCATGTCCAAACGTCCACTTGTCCTACACCTGCTCCCCAGAGCCCCCTGTCTTGTGCCAGATCCACGCTGGGCCCAGGGAATCAGAGGGGAGCCCTACAGGGTCTCTGTCCCTGAGGATAGGGCAGGGAGGGAGGTGACAGACACACAAACTGAGAGAGGTGTATCCTAAGTGCTTCCTATAGATATCCACAAGGTACAGGGGGTCCCTGGAGGGCAGGGGAGTTGTCTGCTAGGAGTGCAGGTTGGGAAGTCTCCCTGGAGGAAGAGTCATACTTCTAAAGAGCTCCCACAGCCAGGGTCATGCCTTGAAGGCACAGCACCCAAGTGGCCCAAGCCACATGAGAGCTAACATCTGTTACAGGCCCAGAGGTGTGCAGAAGCAGTGGCAGGACTCAGACTCTGTCCACCTCTCAAGCCTGTGTGCTGTCTGCTCGTGGAACCATTGCACTGGAAGGATCTTTAGGGATCATCTAGGCACAAGTCACGTGTGCCTGCTGCCCCGGCCGTGGCAGGGCAGGCACCATGAAAATCAGCCCATTCTTGCCTTGTTGAGCTTGGACGTAGCTGCAGAATCCTTCACACCACAGTGCGCTGGTGACAAGTAATGAGCGGACACACAGGGGGAAGTATTTGCCTTTCCTGATTTTACTTTATCCCCCCATTATGGACGGATGGGGAAACTGAGACCCAGGCAGGGAAGGGGCTTATCCCAGGTCGCAGAGCGTGTTGCTGGCAGTGTGTTGGAGCTAGGTCAGGGGCAGGAGGGGGGAGACACGCCCACTGTAAGGAGTTGAGGCTGTGAACCATCAGAGACCAGGAATGGTTGACTGCCCCGAACAGAGCTGCTGTGTGGCTTCCCACTCTGAAGAGGGGATCCCCTTTCTTCTCTGCCACGGCACCCGCTTCTTTCATAGCTCTCATCACAGCTTTAATGATCTGAATGGGATACTTGCTTTTTTTTCCCCTCCGTGCCTGGCTGTAAGTTCATGGGGGCCGGGGTTGCATCTGTCTCGTTAACCACCCTCCTCCAGCGCCTCGTGGGTGCCTAATTCATTGTTGTCAAGGGCACATGTGGAGGGGAAGTAAATGCACACAGTGATTGGTGCTTCAAAGCCTTCCCGGCTCCCTGGCTGGTGTTTGGCCTGCAGAGGACAAGCAGGATCCCTGGGGGCAGCTGGGATCCAGGCATCAAGCTGCTGAGATACATGCCAGTACATGGTGAGCAGCTGGCCTTCAGCCTGGCTAGTCCCTGAGCTCCCTGCAGGGAAACTGAGGCCCAGAGTGCTACAATAATGAGCCAGGAGTCCCGCAGGCAGAGCAGGGAGCTAAGCTGGGGTCACCTGGCTTCTGTCCAGGCTTCTGGGCACCCAACCTTGCCACCAGCCTCCAAGTCTGTAGCTCAGGGGCTGACTTTTCCCGACAGCTGGGCCCACTGGGAGCTGTGTGTGTTAGTGCCAAGGCAAACATCAGTGGTGGAGGTGGGGGCAGGAGGTGCCTGCAGGCTCTGTGTTCCTTTGCCTTCCTGAACAGACAGGCCTGGAGCCCCTGAGCAGCCAGGCCTCTTGCTCCACGATCATTGTTCCCGGTGATGGTTTCCAGATGCTGAAGAGTCACAGGTTTGGGGCTGGGCCAGGAGAGCCAGGCCAGCCCTCTCCAGCACCCCGCCGCCACCGACACCACCGTGGGTCCTGCTTTTCAAGAGATGGCTCAGATTCTCAGGCCCTCCCCAGACCTATTGATTCTGAGCCTCTGGGGCTGGGGCAGCAGTGTGCAGTGTACCAATGCCCCGATGGTCCTGTGCGTGCTCTTGAGAGTGAAGAACAGCGCATGCTCTAGAAGCAGGGGTTCGGGAGTCTGGAATCAGAAAGACGAGCACAGCCGTGCGGCTTCAGAGCAAGCCTTCACTTCCTGCTGGGGAACGTGGACTGGCACTCCCAGCCCCGTGTGTGGTATGATTACTGTGTGATGGTCAGCCCGGCTCCCATGCCACTGAGTGCCCCTCTGGGACAAGCACTCCTTGGGGGCAGGTCTGCACCCCGGCTGGTGCTCCACCCCATCAGCACTTCACCTAGCAAAGAGGCCATGTGTATGCATACAGGTTGCAGGGCGTGTGCCCAGCTTGCCTTCAGCAGATGTGGAGGGGGCCCTGGGGTGTCCTAAGGGCCCTGGGGCACAGAGAGTGACAAGATGAGCCCTGGGGTAAGGGGGCAGAGACCAGAAGGGTCCCTGCAGGCAGGGCAGTCGAGGAGGCTTCTAGGAGGAAATGCAGCTTCCACTAGATTTGGTTGGGAGACAGGGTGTGCCAGGTAGTGAAACTGGGGTGTGCAAAGGTGGATGTGAAAACAACTATCACCGGCCAGCCCCTTCTCCTTCTCCTCCCTTCTCAGTGCACCAGCAGGATTACTGTCATGTGGGGCTGTCCACAGATAAGGGCAAGGAGAAGGTCAGAGCTCAAGGCCATGCACGAGGCATGTGGTGCTGGCAGCAGTGGGCCAGGCCTGGGTTCGGATCCCAGCTCTGTTGTTTCCTGGCTGTGTGACCTCGGGCAAATCTCTTAACCTCTCTGTGCCTTGGATTCCTCCTCTGTAGGGGTTATAGGGAAGAAGGAATGGCTGGTGAAGGGAACCCCACACATAGCAGGAGCTGTGAGGGTTTTAGGGCTGGGGAACATGGGGCTCAGGCAGGGGAAGTGATCATTTCGGGACACTTCATCATTCTGCTTCCTGCAGAGCTTCTTGCACAGAACAGCCTCGCCTTTGGGGACAGTGGAGAAAGGTCAGTTTGGCAATGTCTTTCCAGTCCCTTGGTGAAGAATCAGGGTCAGCCAGGGTGGGAAATGTGAGGCTTCCTTCCGCCCTGCGATCACCTGGAAAAGTCACATAAGAGCAGCTCTTTCTCTGCAGAGGCCCCCGCCCCCAAGTGAAGAACCCTGTGAGGTTTGTGCTGCACGGGTAGCAGCCCGCAGTGACCACAAGGGCACTCGCACATGTATGCACGTGCACAAACACATGATATGCGCCTGCACCCCCTCCATATGGCTGGTTCTCTGATTTCCAACACCAACCGACACCGTGGAACCACAGGAAGAGCTGGCAGATGCCTGCAGTGGCCTCAGAAGCCCCTTAACTTCTGCTCTGCCTGGTTAAAGTTGCCACAGGTGTCCTTTGTACTTGTCCATGGCCTCCTGGACTCCAAAATCTCATTCAGCAATGAGGGAATTGGGTAACAGCAAAAAAGACCATGGTTCAAAGCCTGCTGCTCATTTGCTCTGTGACCTTGGACAGATGGCTTAACCTCTCTGGGCCTCCATCTCCTCACCTGGAAGTGAGATCACAATGAAGCCACCTACAGGTTCTGTGGGTAGCCAGCCCCAGCATGGGGACACTCAGCACTCTCAGCCCCTGTCTGTGGTTGTGACAGTCTCCTAAGCGCTGTGAGCTCCAGCGTTCACCCAGAGATGGAAAGTTTGCTTCTCTTTCCACCCCCAACTGGCCAGATGAGGAGATCGGACCCCAGAGAGAGGAGGCAATTTATGTGAGGGTTTTGCGAGGCTGGAAGTCAGGCCCGCAGCCTCTTGCCAGGCAGCCATGGGGGCCCCAGCCCCCAGGCTCCTGCCAGAGTGGCCCCAAACTGCTGACTTCAGCATTTCACTGGCCAGGGCAGATCAGATTTCTTTTCTGGCACTTGGCCACCCTGCACACCCTTCCCCCATCGCTATTTTGAGCTGAGCTCTCCTGTCCCCTCCTCTCAGGGTTGTGGCCCTCACACCCAAAGCCTCACTCCAGGCTAAGGCCTTCCCACCTCTTGACCCACCACTTTCCCTCCAGCCAGGAAATGCCAGGCAGGTCACGGCCATGTCTAGCCAGGCCTTGCCAGGGACGGCTTCAGACATACAGTCAGGGGCCAGTTTCCCTGTGTAAATGGCACTGCTAGCTTAAGACAGACATCCAGGATGCTCAGCGCAGCCCGAGAGACATCCTGGGAGCAGACAGAGCCCACAGCAGGATCAGCCCTGGCACTGCCACCTCCTGCCCGTGCGACCTCCGCCCTGTCCTCAACACTGCTGTCCACCTGACACCTCACCCTTTGTAGGCACTGCCACTCCTGTGTCCGCTCCACTGCTGATGGATTCTGAGCCCCAGCATGAGCCTGTTGCTCCCAGAGAAGTGAGAGGTGTGGAGAGCGCTCCTGATCATAGCACAGAGAGGCTTGTGGGAAACAAGATGACAGTTTGGGGAATTTCTTTTAAATTTGGGATGAAATCTATGTTGGCAAGCTGGAGTCTGGGTCAAGGCAGGACATGGCCTAGGGCAGATCATGTCTCTTGCCTCTCCTGGAGCCAAGCGAGTGGTGCAGGCCACAAAGCCCCCTAGAAGTTCGGGGAAGCGGGTCCCCTGGAAGTTTGAGGATCAGGACTTCTCTACAGCATGGGTTCTTGGCACCGCGCCAGCCAGCCTGGGACTTGGCAGTGCGGTGAGCTCCTGAGGAGAATGTTAGCCCTCTCTGGGCCAGGGAGACCAGGGTGCCCTGGAGCTTGCTCTTGAAGGGTGCATGGTCCTTCACAGGTGAAGTGTTGGGTACAGGGAACAGCAGGATGAAGGCCCAGACGGGCAGCATGTCACTTGCAGGGAGTGACTTTTCTCTGAGCGTAAATACTGCTGGTGGAAGGTCAGCTGGGGCCAGAGGGGGAAGGGACCTGAATGCCTTGTGTGTTTTGTCTCAGCTCTGTGGTGAGGCCCAAATCTGAAGTGGGCCTTCCTTTAAGTATTTGGGGAAACTCCGCCTGACCCACCTGGGGCAGTGACTGCAGCAGGAGAGAGGGGTGCAGTCAGAAGAAAGGTCTCGCTGAGCAAATGGGACCCAAAGAGGGATGTGCCAGACCTGGAAACAAATGGTTTTCAAACTCAAGAGTCCGCTTGCAAATCTTCCATCCACCCACCAGGGCAGCCAGCAATCCCTGTCTCTGCAGTGGTGGAGGAAACCTCTGTCTTTTGCAATCCCTGTGATTCGGAAGCTTTCCACCCCTCTGGACCGGCCCCTCTTCCCCTCCCTCCCCGCTGCTCTGATCCGTGTGGTTTGCTAAGGGAGGAAAGCCAGAGCAGGAAACAGATAACTTAGGGAGTGGCTGTTCATGTGATTAAAATGTCTTTGCTTTCCAAAAAGTTTTGCCTGAGATTACTTCAAATCTCCTGGCTGGGGTGGGATTTAGAGAGGGGGGTTCTGCTGCTTTTTGGGCAGCGGCTCCTTGGGGCCGGGCACAGGGCCTAGAGGCACAGGGTGTTGGGGGCACGGGGTGTTGGGGGCACGGGTGTTGGGGGCACGGAGTGTGGGGGGCACGGGGTGTTGGGGGGCTTGGCACCTCTGGGTCCTGGGGGTGCTCCTTGGTCTCTGTGGGTTCTGTCCCCCCGCATGTCTCTGTCTTCCCCCCTTTCAGTCTGTTTCTCCATCCTGTCTGGCCTCTCCTGGGTACCCTGTCGCCCCCTCTCCCCTCATCTGCTCTGAGCGGCGCTCCCCAACTCCCCGC
This sequence comes from Cacajao melanocephalus, assembly GCA_963573385.1. Taxonomy (NCBI): domain Eukaryota; kingdom Metazoa; phylum Chordata; class Mammalia; order Primates; family Pitheciidae; genus Cacajao; species Cacajao melanocephalus. The sequence continues at coordinate 407,775 of CAUYLG010023315.1, read as the reverse complement.
CCCTCATTCCTGACACCATGCTCACTCCCGTCTCTCCAGGGTCTCTCCTCATCCCTCTGTCCCCCGCTTGTTTTCTCCTATCTCCCTTCCCTCCTCCCCACACCCCCAGTCCATGCCCCCCTCCCCAGGGTTTTCCTGAGGCCTTTTCCTGTCCCTGTGAAAGCTCCCATTGTTCCCTGCACTTTGACAAACCCTAGTGTTGTGGAATCAGGATGGCATTTTTGCGGTGGCTTTGGGCTGGGAACGGGGGTGGGAGGGGTGACAAGAGGCCAGGCCTTCTGGGCCCATGCTGGGCTGCGGCAGGAACCCAGAAGAGGGGAGGGGGCCTTGGGCAAGGAGGCCAGGACGGCTGTGCGCAGACAAGGAGGCCCTTGAGGCTCCAGAGGAAGCCCCGGGTGGCCTCTTGCCGCGTCCTTCCTCCCTCCCAGCATCCTGCAGGCCGCAGCCCAGCCCACCTGTCCCTCTGGCTGCCTGCTTCCTCTGGGGCCTCCATGGAGCCTGCAGCTGCCTGGACCAGGCTGCAGGGACGCGGCCCTCCCACCTGCCTCCCCCAGCCGTGCATGTGGACATGTGAGTGTGGGGGTCTTCGGCTAGTCCCTAAAGCGGTGCCACAGAGCACAGAGAGGAAGGAAAGCCAGGGGCTCGGCACTTGGCAGACTCGTTGTCCCTGCCTCGAGCCTCAGTTTCCTCATCTATCATTAGGGTTAAGGGTGCTGATTTCATGAGGCTGTGGCGGTGATCAGAGATAATTTCATGTGTCGTGCGTAGGTCCCTTGCCTGTCACTTGGGAGGCCTGTAGCCTCTGCCTGAGGGCACGAGTCCAAGCGTGTTTTCACAGGTGTGAGTCCAACTCGGGCTTGAGCCTGGGAGTGTGTGGCCGGGGGAGTTCGTGACTGGTATGGGCCACAGTCGGTGAAAGGGTCACAGGACTGACCTCTTTGGAAGGCCTTGAACTGAGAGCTCCATGAAGACAAGGCATTCTTCACCTGTCTTGTTTCCACATTCCTGGAATTTTCCACAGAGCCTGGTGCAGAGTGGGTGCTCCATGTAAATTAGGTGAACGAATGAATATTGACGTAGTGGCCGGGGTCAGAGGTCAGAGGTGGGGCTGTGTTCCTAGGAGCAGTCTTTTTCTTTAATTTTCTCTCAACCATCTCATGGAGAGGCTGAGCATTCAGTGGACGGTGTCATTTTGGGGTCAGGAGATTGGGTTTAAGTTTCAGCTCCACAGCTGTGTGGGCTTGAGCAGGTTGCTTGGCCTCTCTGTGCCTCAGTGTGCTCTCCTCTCAAATGAAAGGGCTCTGGAAAGTCAGGTCAGAAAGTGTGTGGCATATCGTAGGTGTTCATTGAATGCTAGAGTCCCCAGCTCCACCAGAACAGTCCCCTCACATGGAAGATACAAAAACCGAGGCTCTGAGACAGGCGTGGGAGAGCCAGGGCCCATCCTGGGCCTCTGACCTCTATCCCTGGTTTACTCTGCACTGCCCCAGGCTCAAAGAAAGACACTAGGGAGAATGACAAGGGAGCTTCTGCCTCCTCCTGCAAAGGCCTCCAGGAAGGTCCTGAGTCCGTGGTTAGCCCTGCGCCCACTTTGTGCACTAGTTGCCCTGCCCCTGTGGCCTCTGTTTCTGCATCAGTGGAAAGTCCTTCTCGAACTCCCAGGGCCACCTCAGTGGCCAGGCTGCAGGAAAGCACGCAGACTGGGCAGACGGGGCAGGACAGGGGCCGGCAGGCAGCCCATCTGTTCTTTATTTCCTCCCCCTGCTCCTTTTGGCTCCACCGAGAGCCTCTCAGCTGGACGCACAGTGGGGCCGGCCTTGTGCTGCATGGGAGGGTGGAGCGTGAGTGGGCTGCCAGGCACACGCTGAGTTATGGGCCTCCTGCGAGCCCAGGGACCCTGCCCAGTGGTCAGTCCCACCTCTCATTCTGGAGATGGGAAAACTGAGGCCCAGAGATGGGGAGGGAGCCCCCAGCATGCCCAGACCCATGGGAGCAGCAGCTGCTTCCCGTTTGTCTCCAGCCTAGCTTTGTGGGTCTCTTCTTCGTGCAATCCTGCATGTTGCATAGTAGTTTAGAAAGAAGGCCATTAGGTGGCTTGGGCTCAGATCTAGACTGCCCCATTTCCTGGCGGCGTAGCTTGGGCAAGCTGTGTAAGCTCTTCATGCGTCAGTGTCCTCGTTTGAAAGCTGGGACTAACCTTACTTAGCTCGTGGGTGGTTGTCAGGACACAAAGACTGCCTGGCCCTGACCAGAAATAACCAATGATGGAGCAACAGTGATTTCTCCATCCCAGGGCTTGGCAAGGCACAGGCCTGTGCCCCTGTGCAGATGGGGGTGGCAAGGCCAGGTCTGGGGGTAGGCGCATACCTCAGGCTGGGAGGCATGAAGGCCTATAGCTGGGCCCATATCCAGAGAGCAGAGGCCGTGCATCCCGGGGCAGAGTGCAGCCTGGAGTCGTGGCGTGTAGGGTACAGCCTCAGGCTCTCAGCACCCACCCTGCTCCCCTCCTGGTCCCCGTGATTCTCTGTTGCAACAACCAAAGGCCACAGTGTCACCTGTGTGCAAAAGGGATTCATCATCTACAAGGGGTGGGGGAAATCAAACTTCACCCTAAAGGATCACTTACTCGTGGTGGGACTTCAGGCAGCTGGGGAGGAGTGAGCAGTCAGGCTCTGGTATCTTGTGACAATGTATGGACATGTCTGACTTCCCTTAAAATGGAAGGAGCAGAAGGGACCCAGGGGTGGGGAGTGCATTCCATGGTTGGGGGGCAGGGTAGCTCTATGGACATGAGCATGATCCAACAGAATCAGCAGCCTGTGGCCAGCCGGTGCCCAGGCCCCAGGGTCCACACCTGCAGGGGCAGGAGTGTGGCCAGAGCCACCGTCTCCGTGGGGTTCCCACCACCTTGGGAAAGCACAGTGCGCCCCCTAGGGGGCAGGAGGGGCCTGCGAGCCAGGGAGTGGGCTGACTACTCTCTTCTTCCAAGTCATAACTGTGCATTAAAGGCAATTCATTCATTAAGACAGAGCATAAGCCGCAGAAATAAAGTCATCAGCAGTCCTGTCTGTGAGCCCTTGTGGCTGCTGTCCTGCCAGTCCCGTTCTTGTGCAGCGGCTGCCTTTGATTGCTTACGCTGCTCTCTTTATAACTATTTTCCCAAACCCCTAACAAAAATCATCATAACTATTTTACTGGCTTTGTTGTCATTCCTCCAAAGGGTGTAACGTAATTTAGGGAACCCTAAATGTAATTCATTGTCATTGAATGTTTCGCTCGGTCCGGATTTCATTGTCCTAACTCTTGCTGTAAGGGACGTCTTTGAACACCCCTTTGGTCTGCACGTCTGATAATGTCCTTGGGATAGTTGCCCAGAGATAGATTTGCTTAGGATAAGGAATGTACTTTTTTTTTTAAGTTTGAAGGCTTATAGAAGTTTAAAGTTGTCCTGTAGAAATAGTAGGAAAATATACCTGTTGAGCCCTCACCCCAGCAGCATCTCAGAGAGCCTGTCTCCACATCTGCCTGGTTGGCCTTGACCAGCTGCAGGGGTTGGGAGGACTGTAGAGTTGCAGTTTCCCCAGAGTCACCAGATCCACCTGCCTGACCAGGGCAAAGGTCCCCTCAGCAGCCTCCCTGATACTTGTTCACTTAGCCTCTGCCTGCATACCCCCAGGAAAAGGGAGCTCACTACCTCCCAGCCAACCTCAAGAGATCTCACGCAGGGATGGGAACCAAACACTGAACTGTTCTGAAGAAGTGTCCAGACAGTGTCAACCTCCTCCACATCTCTTCCCCAGCCCCTGGCTTGCCTGGGGGACCCCTCCCACTTCCCCACAGGGAGCTGCTTTCTCTGCTCCTTGGCTTCGCTCCTCCTTCCCACTCCCACACTGTGGCAGCAGCTTCCCACTTCCCAGTCTGAAAGTCAGAGGATCTGTCCCTCCCCCCAGCTCAGTCAGATTTACAGTGTGTCCTTGACTGAGTCCCCTTGCCTCTCTGGTCCCCAGAGGGCCTGTCTGTGCTACAAGGGGTGGTTTCTGAGCTCCAGTGAGCTTTGCCCAGGCTCCTGGCAATGTGAGCCCCCAGAGAGGTATGTGCGGGGAACCTGGGTCAGGAAAGCCTGGTCAGGCCTGGCATCCTTCCCGGCTGGGCGGGTGATGGCCCCTGCAGTGCTGTCGGCAGTTACCGTCTGTTTCTTGCTGAAGCTGATGAAAAGAGGCTGTGCCTTTCTGGGAGGAGGCAGGGCAAGTGTGTAGGGGGTACAGAAGCCTTTGTTCTGTTAGAAATTCCTTCTCCCCGTGGCCCTGCCCTCATTTGTAAGCATAAACAATGTTAGGACTGACCCCTTCCAGGAAGTGGCTCCTCACTGCTGAGAGCTGCCCACAGTCCCCTCTCCTCCTCCATCCACTGCATTTACCACTGCCCTGCAGGCCACCTCTACCCTCTGATCTGCAGGAGGTCAGAGCCAACACCTGACACTGGACTGGGCTGAGCGGGAGGCCCTGGAGATTTTCTTATGAAATTCCTGCTAGGAGTGTCTCTCGCGACCAGCACAGGCCTCCATCATGGTGGGGACAAACTTGGGGGTGACAGACAGAAGAGGTGAGTCAAGTGTGGCCTTGTGGAAGGGCCTGCTGGGCCTAGCCTGCTGCCCTTCACACACTGAAGGCCTGGGAGGGACACTTTGGCAAGTCCTACCCCTTCCCTGTGCTTCAGTTTCACCATCTGTTAAATGGGTTGATAATGTTCCCTGCCCCACAGTATTCTGGGAGAGTTGATGGGCTGTGAAGCCCTGAGCATAAAGCCCAGCACACAGGCGGTGCCACACAAATGCTATTTCTCTTTCTTCTTTCCTCACCTTCTGCCAGCAGTGCCCCCACCTCCCACCCAGAGCTTCCGCAGCGTGCTCCTTCCATGAGAATTCTAGAAAGCGAAGACGCCTAATGCTGTTTCTTCTTTTGCTTACCAGCCTGTTCTCCGTTCCAGGGATAGAGAGCTACCCAGATGTCCCTCCCAGGCCTCCCTCCCATCTCTGGAACTTTCCTCCCGGGACTAATGCCCATTGACCTCAGCCCTAGCCACTGCAACACCTCAGACACCTCCCCTCCCTCTCCCAGTGCAGCCAAGGAAGGAGAGAATCATCCTGAAATAGCTAATGGTGACCGAGCACTTGCCATGTGCCAGCCACTGAGCTGAGACCTTTACGTGCATGAATGTGTCAAATCCCAACAGCCCCAGGAAGCAGGTCCTTTATCATCGTCCTGGTTTCCAGGTGAGGAAACCAAGGCACAGAGAGGTTAAGTAACATGGCGAGGAACTCCCCCAGATAGTCACAGGCAGAGCCAGATGTCATTGCAAGCATCTGGCTTTGGAGACCACAATTTGAGCCATATCCCATGTGATAGCGTGTTGGAGCCAGGCCCTCCCAGCGCCTGGCCTGATAGCAGCCGTGGGAATGGTGCTTTGAGGATGTCTGGTCCTGCAGGAGGCTGGGGCCTGTCCCTTGCCTGCCAAGCAGCTCACACGCCCTGACGGACAGTTCCAGACGGCTGCTTTTGTAATTACATGGTGCGTCCATGCTTCCTGGCTCACCCCTCGTTCTTCTCTTTCATCTTCCTGTTCCCTTCGGTTCGCACTCGGTGCCTCCTTTATCTGTGTGGGTTTCCTACCCGTTTATTTCTGAAGCAGGGGCTCTGGGAACAAATTCGCAGAGTCCACCCCACTCCCCATGCTTCACGCTGCCCAGTGTCCTGGGATGACTTGACCTTTGCCCTAACTGTGTGAGGCCAGGCACCGGGTCCTGCGAGCTCTCTGAGCTAAGAGGCCTGAAGAACCAGATCCAGAGTGGGCCTGGCTGGTGGCAGTCCCCAAGTTCCCACCTTCAATCAAGGAGTGTCAGACCTCAGCATTGGAGAGGTACCCAAGCCCTGCCCCCTCGTCCCCTCTGAAGACATAGATGCTTCTGAGGATGGATTCATGGAGGAGTGAGTTCATCTGGTGCTTTATTTCAGATGATGGAAGACGGGAGGTGGTGATAGAGAGGGGGTGGCTTGGAAGCCACAGGCCCCAGGTGAAAGAGAAGGTAGCACCAGAAACAATCAGAGGGACACCCACTAACTTGAGACCAACAGAGCTCAGTGTGCCTTCTGAGGCACACATTGACCCCTCTGTTACAAACTGACCGGCCCCAGGCCCTGGCTGCCCGCTGAGCACTTCCCTGGATGTGGCTGACCCCTCTCTCAGATCTGACCAGGGCTGAGGGCAGCCTTGCCCTGGAGCTTAGGTGGAACCTTCTTCCAAGAATGTTACAGCTGCCAGGAAGGCCACTGAGGATCCAAAGACATGAGGCAGTAGGCCCAGGAGATCAGGGTGGTGTTGGAGTCACATTCTAACTTTAGATTTGCACACTCAGCACGTATGTCCCCTCTTAGTGTTTTGCCTGAAATTCTAGCAGGCTATCACCAAGTGGTAGTAATGGTGCCTGGGAAAAAGAGGCATGATTACTAAAGGAAGCAACTACGTACCAATTTCAGATACCGCTTTTTGTTCTACATAAATAAATAATAATAATCGCACTAATATTTCTGTTTTGCCTTCTGCGTGCCAGGCACTGTTCTCAATGTTTTACATTTAATCCTCAGTTCGTTTAATCCTCAGAACAGTCTTATATGGTAGTTACTGTCATCATCCTTGTGAAGTAATAGGATCTGGATCCAGAGTGTGTGCCCTTAACTGTTTCGCACCACCTCATAAATAGGTAGTTCCCCAAGGAAAGTTACTATGGAAGCCCAGCGCTTCTTTAACGTAATGGCATGCGAATATCCTGGGGCTCTTGTTAAAGCATAGCTCTGATTCTGCAGATTCTAGGTGGGGCTTGAGACTCTACATTTCTAACAAGCTGGTGGTGCTGTCGCTGCTATGGGGACCATACTTTGAATAGCCACCATGGAGACCTTACTTTTAAGGTTCTGTAACTCAAAGCCTGCGAGGGCCTAGGAGAGAACGTAAATTCAGCTGCAGCCGGTGGGAGCAGAGGCGATGTGGAGGAAGCACATGCATGCAAGCCGATGGGGTAGCCACTCCTCAGCCTCAGCCAGCAAGGATTCGAGACCTGTGTGGTCGCATTTCTGTGTGAATCTCCCATATGCAACTATTAGGGTAACTCATTCAACTTTTAAAAACACTTGCAGCTTGTACGTGAATGTTCAGAATAGCATTATTCGTAATAGCCAAACTCGAGAAACAGCCCCACTGTCTATCATCTGATAAAAGGGCTAAGAAAACATGGCATATCCATACAGTGGAATATTATTCGGCAACAAAAAGGAATTAAGTGCTGACATAACGCTGTAGCGTGAACAAACCTTGAAAATATGACACTAAGTGAAGCCAGATACAAAAGGACAAATGTTGTATGTTTCTACTTTGATGAAATACCTAGAATGGGGAAATCCACACAGACAGTACATTAGTGGCTGTCTAGGATTGTGTGAGGTAAAGAAGTGGGAATAGGATGGAGAAGGACTATTACTGAGTATATGGCTATTTTGGGGGGGGGGCAATAAAAGTATTCTGAAATTAGATTATGGTGATTGTAGAACTCTGTGAATATACTTAAAACCAATTAATTTGTCCACTTTAAATGGGCAAAACGTAGGATGCACAAATTATACCTCAGTAAAGCTGTTAAAATAACACTGCATGGGAGACAGCTAGTTTCTTTTATATATAAAATGCAGTTACAAATCAACAAGAAAAATATTAGGCTACTCCTGCAGGAAAAAGGAATCACAAAGAGTATGAACAAATAGTTCACAAAGGAAATACAGGTGATTCTTAAATGTATGGAAAATTCATCCTTGCTCATAACAAAAGACATACAAGTCAAAGCTCCTCTGAGAAGATTTTCTAGCTTTTAGATAGGTAATAATGAAAACTCTGTGGATACTGATATGGAATGTTAAGTTGGGATACCTGCAGCATGTGGGGAGGGGCACTGGCAATTTGATCTATAAAAATTAGTGGTGCTCATACCCACTGACCCAGCAATTTCACTTTTATATTCACAAATACACTCACACATGTGCAAAACGATACATACCTGAAGTTACTCATTATTACATTGTTTGTAATAGTGGAAGAACAGAAACAACCTGGATGTTCTGAAATAGTGACTGGTCAGTGCACTACGGAGCTTGCATGGACTCACACTGTATGCAGCTGTTAAACAGAATGCAGTAGCTCTATTTGTACTGATGTAGGGAAAACTTGAAGATACATTATTCAGTAAAAAACAGTAGCCAGGCATGGCTGTATGCACCTGCGGTCCCAGCTACTCAGGAGGCTGAGGGAGGAGGGTCCCTTGAGCCCGGGAGTTTTGAGTTCAGCCTGGTCAATATATCGAGACCCTGTCTCAATAAAATAAAATAAAATAAAATAAAATAAGTTTTTAAAACAGAAGATACAGAAGCAGATGGATAATCTGTTTCCATTTCTATGAGGGAAAAGAATGTTTGTACAATTGTGTATGTCATGTGCATCTGTAAAGGCAGGGCCCGCCCTGGGAGTGGTACGAGGGAAACTGGATTGCCTCCTGGTAGGGGAGCTGGCTGCGCGCGGGGAGGAGGAAGACTCATCTTCACTGCCACCAGTTTCCATGCTTGGATTGCCTCTTCAATGTCCTTTAAAGCACACTCCTGGGTGGGCCAAAGAGTGCCTGTGTGCAGGACCATGAGACCAGCTGCCCTTGAGGACGTGTGAGTTAAGGAAATGATTTCCAGACTCCATTGAGTCCTTTACTCCTTAAATCTAGAAGAGACATATGCCACCCACCACCTCCTCTGTTGTCTGTCCCCCATGTGTCTCCCTGCCTTGGGATTCCTGTCTGTGCTCTGGGTGCGACCCTGGTATTATCTAGACTGGGGACAAAAGGTGCCTGCACACATGGACACAGGACATGAAGACCGAGGCAGAGGCTGGGGAACCCCGTGGGACATCATGTTGACCTCTGCACCCCAATCCCATGTTTGCTTCCTGCCCTGTAGGCACGCCCCAAAGGTGAGGGCCTGACACCGTACCAGGGCAAAAAACGCTGCTTCGGCGAGTACAAGTGTCCCAAGTGCAAGAGAAAATGGATGAGCGGGAACTCCTGGGCCAACATGGGGCAGGAGTGCATCAAGTGCCACATCAACGTGTACCCGCACAAGCAGGTGAGCCGGGCGGGCGGGGGCCTTCTAGGAGGGCGACTTTTCCCTCACTGGTAGGGCCTCAGTTTACTACCTCCTACAAGGGAGATCTGTCTAAATTGGCCCTTTCTTTCCCTGTCTCATCTGAAATGTGGGAGGGGGAGGGAAGGGAAGGAGGATGATGGGGAAACTGCACCAAAATCTTGAGACCAGAGAACCCCCGGGGAATTGTACAATTAGTGAACAGGGCACACTGTTGTGAGACAGAGATGCAAGGACAACAGGAAACAGCAGAAAACTCGAATTTCCTTCCTTGATCCATCCGGTTGTCAGCCAGTGTCAACAGGGATGCTGTGTGCACCAGGCCCTGGCATGTGGGAGGGGCGGAGCCAGCTCCTCCTGGGTTGGGGCGGGGAAGATAGGCCTGTCACAAGTGGGGGGCTGGCCATCTTGGAAAGAGGGCACAGCAGGTGCAAATGCCCTGAGGCTGTAAGGACTTGGGGTGCTCCAGGCCCACGGTTCAGTGAAGGCACAGGGGAGGGCAGCAAGAGGCTTGGGATAGGGGGCTAAACGGGGCAGCTACAGAGCCCTGGGGGCACTGGAGGGACTGAAGAGCAGCAGGGCTTTCCGATTTATTTTAAGTCAGTTACTCTGGTTGTGTGCAGAGATTGAGTGGGGAGACCAGTGGAAAAGCCAAAACCAAGCCCCCATACGAGCTGGGAGGGGACTGAACTCCGTGGGTGACTCAGGAGCTGGATGCGACACCAAGCGTCACTGGATTGGTGGTGGAAGGTGGGGGAAGAACAGGAGCCCGGGAGAACAGGCCCGCCCCAGGCAGGCTGGAGCACCCGAGTGGGTGGGGGAGGTCATCCCTCAGCTGGGCAACCTGGGTGGGACACAGGCATTGGAGATGAAAGCAGGTCCTCTGATACACAGCTCACATTTGAGATGTTTGCAAAAATCCAGTTAGAGATGTCAAGAAGGCAGGTAGATGTGTAATTCTGAAGCTCATGTGAGAAGTCAGGATGGCCCATACATAGGTGGGTGTCTTCAACCTAAAGGCAGTAGGGAGTCAATTTGCTTTCCCACAGAAAGCGTGTAGACCGAGCAGAGAAGCGATTCCCTAGACCCAGTGTTGCTGAATACCAGTGTTTGCTGGTCAGATAGAGGAGGAAGACCCAGTAAGGAGAAGGAGAACCAGGAAGTGTGGAATCCTGGAAGCTGGGGGTGGGGTCGGGGGAGCATTGTTGGAGGCTTGGCTGGTGGTTGGTACTCAAATGTCGGGTATAGAGACCACAGAGGAGTGCCTTGGAAATTTACCGATAAGGAGATGGTCCTCAAACTTTGGCAAAGCAGAACAAAAGCATCACTTTTACCTGGGGAACTTGAACTACAACCAAGATTTGAGAGACACAGAAGCCCGGCCAGCCGGGAATGAGGGTAAGAGTGGAGGTGCTGATGTGTAGTTGGCCTGGGGTCAGGGCAGTGTCCATGGAGCAGTGTCAGGGGAGGCTGCTGTGGATCTGGCTGCAGAGGGAATGCCTCATTGTCCACTCTCTTGATGGGAGTCTGATTGAGGAGAGAATCACAGCAGTAGCTGCAGCCAGGGAGGAGCCCTTGGGCTGGGTGTTGTGGAGATGGGAAAGCCTGGAGCCAAGTGCAGGCTGGTGAAAATGATCTAGACGACAGCAAAAGTTGGCCGGGTGCGGTGGCTCACACCTGTAATCCCAGCACTTCGGGAGGCTGAGGCAGGTGGATCATGAGGTCAGGAGTTCGAGACCAGCCTGGCCAAGATGGTAAAATCTGGTCTCTACTAGAACTACAAAAATTAGCCAGGCACGGTGGTAGGCGCCAGCCAGGCATGGTGGTAGACGCCTGTAATCCCAGCTACTAAGGAGGCTGAGGCAGGAGAATCACTTGAACCTGGTCAGCAAAGGTTGCAGTGAGCTGAGATCCACGCCACTGCACTCCAGCCTGAGTGACAGAGTGAGACTCCATCTCAAAAAGAAGACAGCAAAAGTCTGATGATGCAGGGATAAAACAGGGGATGCTTCACGCATCAGCACAGGAGGGAGGGAGAAGAGGGGGTAATTAGGAAGGTTCATGAGTTGAGTGGTGCAAAGAAGAACCTCACATCCAAGGCTTGTTTTCTCAGTAAATGGGAGACAAGGTTCTCAGGTAGAAGTGAGGCGGGCTGGGGCGCGCTTGAGGAAGGACGAGCAAGGAAACAGCCTGCTGGGGAGAGCTGGCCGGACCACCCAGCCACATCCCAGGCCCCGGGAGGTACATGGTCCTAATGCAGTGGAAGGCGTCACCCTAGTTTGGTGACTTGCCCCAGTGCAGCTCGTGGGGCGAGTGCAGGCCAGGCCTGGTGTATGGAGGGTCCGAAGGGCAGAGGTTGGCCTGGCGAGCACTCCAGAGGGCAGATGGTTGTAGGAGGTGGGCATATTTGTAAAACTGTGATGACCGTGCTTCCTCCTGGGGTGTCAGCAGGGAATGGAAGCCAGAGGGGCCCGGTGGAGAGGGAGGCTGGGTGAGACAGTGGACTGGGTGGAGTCCGGGAGCCAGTGGAATGGAAGGAGAGGAGGAGGGGGCAGAGACGGGTGATTTCTGAAGAAGCCTAAGTCTAGGGTGTGGCTGAGGGGTGGTGGGAGGGAAAGATCACTGTCGATGAGGTAGTGGGGGACAGCGGAGCCAGGGGTAGGGTGGGCCTTCCGTGTGTGCTGAGTCACCACAAAGGACAAGCAGACAGAGGAGGCAGGAGGGGAGAGGGCTCTAGGAGCCATTGGGGGAAGGCTCCCCTGAGGCAGAGATGGAGGCAGAGCTCTGATGGGGTAGAAGGTCAGTAGACCGGAGGGCTGGAGGAGAGCTTGGAGGCTGGAAGGGCAGATAAGTGGCCTGGGAGGGAGGAGGGGAGGAGGGAAGGCAGGTAATGGTGGCTGGCTGGGGGCAGGAGTCAGGACAGCCCAGTTTCTGCAGGGCCTCAAATGTATGGGAGCTGCTGGGATCTGTGCTGACAGTCCCAAGGGCCGGGTCCTTACCACCCACTCTGTGACCTAAGCAGAGAGGCAGGGCCCAGCCCGTGCAGACAACCCCACAGGAAGCAAGTCTCTGCAGTGGGTCCAGCCGCCTGCCCCTGCCCCAATATTGCCCCAGCATCTGGCTGGGCAGGGCTCCTCACCATGTCCCTTTCACAGTGCCAGGCCCATTCCTGGCTTCCACCACCATCCCCACGCTGGCAACAGCCCCACCTGCCTCACCATCTCCATCCCACCAAGCTCAGCCTCCCTGACCATCCGTCCCCCATCTCCACGTCAGGATCGGCTCTCCCAGGCCCCAATCTAAAGGATCCCTCAAGAGCACATGGCTGGGCCCTTCCCCTCTCCCAGTCATTAGGCCACTGTTGAGCACCTACTGTGTGCACTGGGGACACTGAGGCCCCAAGAGAAGACAGTACTTGAGCAGGTTGACCAGTCAGCTGGTGTCAAGGGGCCCTGGAACCCAGGTCTCCCACCGCCCAGCACTCCATCTCCTCTCCTGTGCTTCTAAGCTGGGAGGGGGTGTGGGGGTGGTGCCTCTCCATCCCCCAGCCATCAGAAGCCTTTGAAGAGCCCAGAGATGGTGCTCCCCATGGTGCTCCCCACAGTGGTGGAGAGTGGGTGGTTTATTTCTCCTGCCCCGAGGAGCCCTGACCTGTGCTCCCTGACCTGCGCTGCGTTCCAGAGAACCCTCCACTTCCCAACTCTCCTGCCCAGCCACATCTGCTTCCTGTCAGGCTCCAGCTGCAGCTCCCCCTGCCAGCTCTGGTCCCCCAAGGAGAAAACACTACTGGGCCTTGCCTTGCTGCAGGGAGTGGGGAGGCCCTCCACCACGGTCAGCCCCAGCTGCAGAGTGTTTTCCCTCCGCAGAGGAGAGTGTCTTGACAGCTTCCCCAAGCTCCTTGCCCAATGGCAGGCTGAGCGGGGCTGAGCAGTTGGGCCAGGGCACACAGAGGGAACCCCCACCATGGGGTCACGGCCAAGGAGGGGGCGCAGCCCAGATGAGCCCAGGAGGGCGCTGGCAAGGATGTTTTGAGAGCATTTCACCCGGGATTTCGCTGTTTCCCCTGCCCCCATGCTGCCCCTAACCCTATATAACACATGATAGCGATACTGGCCAACATTTTGAGTGCTGGCTATGTGCCAGGCGCTGTTCTAATCTCTTGGCATAGGCTAACTTACTCTTCACAGCAACCCTATCATGTAGAGTTAGCCTACAGACTTAGCCCCCATTTTGTGGAGGAGAAAACTGAATCCCAGGGAGGTTAAGTGATTTGTTAAAGGTCACACAGCAATTGCTAAGTCTTGCAGAGCTTTTTATGGTTATAAAACACTTTATGACGGTCATCTCAGCTGAGTGCAGTGGCTCACACCTGTAGTCCCGCCACTTTGGGAGGCCGAGGTGGGAGGATCCCTTGAGCCCAGGAGTTCAGGACCAGCCTGGTCAATATAGTGAGACCTCGTCTCTATTAAAAAAAAAAAAATTTTTTTAAACAATTAGCCAGGTGTGGTGATGCATACCTGTGGTCCCAGCTACTTGGAAGGCTGAGGTGGGAGGATTCACTGCACTCCGGCCTGTGTGACAGCAACCCTGCCTCTAAAATAAGACAGTCAGCCGGGCACAGTGGCTCATGCCTGTAATCCCAGGACTTTGGGAGGCCAAGGCGAGTGGATCACTTGAGTTCAAGACCAGCCTGACCAACACAGCGAAACCCCGTCCCTACTGAAAATACAAAAATTAGCTGGGTGTGGTGGTGTACACCTGTAATCCCAGCTACTCGGGAGGCTGAGGCAGGAGAATCACTTGAACCTGGGAGACAGAGGTTGCAATGAGTTGAGATAGTGCCACTGCACTCCAGCCTGGGAGACAGAATCAGACTCTGTCTCTAAATAAATAAATAATAAAAATAAGATAGTCATATTATTTACTTCTCTATCACACAGACACACACACACACACACACACATGCACGCACACACACGCACACAACCTAGGAAAAAGACAGTGAATGTTATTAACCTTCCACCCAGGTCCCAAAAAGGCAAGTTGAGATTGTGGAGGAGAAAGATCCTGCCCAACAGCCCTTGATTGATAGGTGGCAGAGCTGGCATGCAAAGCTCTGTGTCTCTGACTTTGCAGATACCGTGTCATATGGAGACATTGCAGAAGACACCAGACAAAGGGTTTTCTAGAACAATTTTCAAAACAGGCTGGCGAGGATCCCTTCAGGCTCCATAGTGGCTCTGCCCTCAGTCAGCCCCAGGGATAAAGGACTCAGAAGGCGATGCCAGTCAGGATGGGTGCAGCTGAGCAGGTGCCAGTGAATTCCCAGGGGAGAGCGCTGTGCTTGTCCATCAAGCACAGGAAGGTGCTGCCCTGGGGACAGAAAGCCAGAGACCCAGACAGGCTGGGAGGGCATGCTGCAGTCTGCGGTGGGCACTGGCCATAAGCTGGCCCTGAGCCCCCAGACACTGCAGCCAGTGGGGCCAGCTGCAGGCAGTAGGCAGTAGTGAGTCCCTGCAGCGCAGGGCTTGGAAACAGCACGTGTGTCTGGAAGGCCACACACCTACCACCTCCTCGCTGCTGGCCCCAGGGATGTCCCTGACGTCTTGGAGCCTCCATGGCCTCATCTGTGGAACTCCCTTCCCCATATAGCTGGGCCTGTTTCCTCCCTGTGCCACTCACAGAGACGTGGTGACGTTAGGTGGCCTGACATAGGTAGCAGTGCTCTGCCACATAACACGTAAGCCATGGGGAATGAGCTCTGCATGCGGCCTGCTGTGTCTGGCCTTTCTGGCCCATCCTGGAAGACTGGGTGTAGGAGGGGGGCCTTGGCTGGTCGAGGGCGTGGGGGCTGCAAACCAGCTTGGGTTTGGTGTGCCGGAAGGGACAGTTCACTACTATACTGATCAGACCGTCCTTTGGGAGCTGAGCAGAGAGTCTGTGTGGCCTGGATCTCCAGGATGAGGTAACAGGGACCCAGATTCTAGCTCAAGGTGGGGAGCCTTCTTACAGTGCAGGCAGTAACTGAGCGGTGGGCTCTGCCAGCAGACAGTTCTCCAGCCCTGGGGGCACCCAAGTCCCGGATGGAGGATGCTGCTGGAGGTCTCCATGGGACGTCAGGGAGAGCGGGGAGTGTGCCCTTCCTAGGTCCTTTCACCTTGGGATCTTGCTCAATTTTGATGGCCCTCCACCAGCTGGTGCCCCCCTCCCATTAATAAGACAAACCACAGACAGGTTCTGCCAGCCAAACTCTTTCTATTCATCATCTCCTTTGAATTGTCTGCCGAGAACAAGCCCATGAGAAAGCTATCATCAGCATCCCCTTTCACAGATGGGAGCCTGGAGGCCAGAGGGGGCAGGTGGCCTGCCCAAGGTCACACAGCTCTTAGGTAGCAGAGCCGGCATTCCAGCCCAGGTCTGACAGGAAGTCAAACTCTTCTCTTTTCTGGCCAGGATGAAGGCTGGACAGGGAACCCGGTCATCTGAAACCTCCTTGCAATGCGGCTAACATGCCCGTCTTTCCCTCCAGGCCTTGGCTTTGGACTTTAAGCCTGGGAGGAGAGGGATGGTTTTTATGACTCTGGGGCCAGAGGCAGGAGGGTGGTTCCTGGATCAGAACCCTCCCACCACAGTCTCCCCATCTGCTTCTAGAACCTTCCGACTCTTCCATTCCAGACCGCTCTGAGTGTCCTCTTGGGGTCCGGACTGTGGATTGGGTGGAGAAGCCAGTATACCACTTTTGAGCCATTCACAGTCTGGCAGGGGGACAGAGCGTACCCTCTGTTGCCCTACCCTGACCATCCTGGGCCATGGTCTGCAGCCCGGGTTCTCCTGCCCCCTCTCCTGGGCATGTGGCCCCCAGGTGGCCCTGACCAGCTTCCTGTGAGCCCCCCCATGTCCATGAAGGGGACCCTTTGGCAGGTAGGGGCTCCGGCTGGAGAGAAGGAAGCATCTCCTTGAGCTGGCCAAGAAAGAGTCCATTCAGGAGCTGCTCCTCATGGTCTCCATAAATTCTCCAGGGAGTCAAATCTTTGCCAGCTTTGGAGAGTCAGGAAGGGAGGAAAAGAGGGAGCGGGGAAGCTCACTATCTAACAGAAACGTGCTCGTCTGTGCCTTCCGCTGTCCAGGTCACACACTCCCAGGCGTCTCTCTGGATCCTCCCAGTCCCCTGCAAATGAGGCTCTGGGAATGGCCCACTTCAAAGAAGTGGAAACAGAGGCTCCCTGCGATCACCCAGTGAGCGGGTGGCATGATAGGCCTGGCAGGTCACCTCCCTTCTCTGGGCCTCAGGTTCCCTGTTAGAAACAGGTTTCATTCATGCAGCCTCAACCAACAGGGCACTGGGCCGGCTCTGAGGTGTGGGGCTCAGTCGACACCCCGGCTGCTTGTCACAGAGCTGGCTGCTCGCTCGCCCCAAGCCCGAAGCACGTGACTGTGTCTGGGTTAAGCTTCCCTTGAGTCCCGAGGCCACACGAGCAGGGGTGGGAGTGGTGACTGGCCAGCGAAGAGGCACCAGATGCTGGGTCAGGAGATGTCCGTTCAGGTCAGATGTCGGTCGGGGCCTCCACTGCTATGGGCCTAGGTTTCCTCATCTGGACAGGCTGCACCCATGCCCTGCCTCTAACCTGGACTTGCATGAGCCTCAGGTCATGCAATAGCACTGCCAAACAGTGTTATTGACATGGCTGCTCCTCAGGGAGCACTCAGGGTAGAGCAGATACCCAGGATGCTGGGTCCAAGACCGCTCCACAGCCCTGGCCCAGCCCAGGGCCCACCCGTGAGCCCCAGGATTCAGACACCTGCATGCGGGCTCGGCAGGAGGGCTCCAGCACCGTGGCCAAAATGACCTGGGACCACAGGAGCCCCCTCCCCGCCCCCCATCGGGTGTGTGCCTCTCCCTCTCTGTGCCCATTAGTCTCTGTCTCTGGATATGTGCATCTCTGCCTCTGTCTGGGCCCCTCCCTCTGTACTGTCTCACCTGTCTGTCTCCATGTCTCTCTCTCCCTGTGTGTCTCTCTGTGTTTCTGTCTTTCTCTTCCCTCACTCCCCCGGGCCCCTTCCTCCTTCTCTCTGCAGAGACCCCTGGAGAAGCCCGACGGCCTGGACGTGTCCGACCAGAGCAAGGAGCACCCGCAGCACCTCTGCGAGAAGTGCAAGGTCCTGGGCTACTACTGCCGTCGCGTGCAGTGACCGGCTGCCCACCCACACCCAGAGCCACCCCCTGCCAGCCTGAGGAGATGCTGCTTCCCTGTGCTGCCCCGAGGGGCTGTGTGTCGCCCTGTGCGTGGGGTGCCCTCGCAGGCCTGCGGGGCTGGGCCGGGGGCTCTTAGTGTCCTTATCTTGTGTGTGCTGACAAACAGTGTTATTGACATGGCTGCTCCCACAGGCCAGGGAAAGCAGGGAGTCTGGGGCTCTTTGCAGGTGGGCCTGGGGTCTCCGTGGAGCGGACAAAGGCAAGCAACGACACATGTCCAGGAGCCCACAGAGCCCTGGGGGTCCCCGCAGGCTCTCCTCTGAGAGCCCCTTTGGGGTGAGCAGCCTTGTATTGGCCACAAGTGCACTAAATTTACTGTGAATCCCAAACCTCCCCGAGACCAGCCAGGCCACCTGCTCCCACCCAGAACCTCCAGTCTGCCCTGTATGGAAAGCCACTCTCAGAAATCCCTGTTTCTTTCCTGAGTCAGCAATCGTGGCAAGGGGACATGTATTCTAGCATCTGTTGGGGAGTGGGGCTCTCTGTCCCTTGCCCACCTTAAGCCCCAAATCCTGACCCCCTCTGACATCACTGGCATTGCACGTCAGTGTGCGCCCCCCCCCTCACTCTATGGACCCTGATAGGAGGGGTTAGATGCAGGGGAGGCACAGAACGCTGGACAGATGTCTCCTGGGGAACGTGGGGCAGCTCCCCCCACGACCCCCAGCAGACTGCCTTAGGTTTTGTCAGCCCTAGTCCCTTCCCTTCCCCTCTGCCTCCCACCCATGCCAGGGGTCCACATCAAGGCAGTTGGGCCCAGCATGGAAACCACTCTAGCAGAAAGGTCACAGGCCTGGCATTCTGGAGAACTTGGGTCAAGTCTTTGCTCTGCTGCGACACAGTGTCACCTTGGGCAAGGACTTCGCATCTCCAGGCCTCAGTTTCCCCATTAGTTAAGTGAGAGCCTAACGCTAGAGAGCCTTGGGCCCATTTCAGCTCTGTTGTTCTGGGATTCAGGCTGGCCGGTGCCGTGTCCTAGAGCAGAGAGACTTATTTGGGGAGTTTCACCCAGAATGGTGGGAGAAACTGCCCAGGTGCCAGGTACCCTGCACCAAGACCCTTCACTTGGTGTCTTAGGAAGTCAGGCTGAGGCAGGCTGAGTTCTCCCCTGCTGGCCCCGGCAGCCTCAGCCCTGCTTTTCATCCCCTACCCCTGCAAACATGAGGGGCCCCCTCCTCCTCACCTCGGCCTCCTAGCCCCCCACGATGGGGAACCCTGACATAAGCCACAGAACCCCTCTTTCTAAAATGGGGACAAAAATTTCCTACCTCCCAAGGCAGCAGAGAGGCCCCGTGGCACGTCCCCGGTCAGGGAGCCCCCTGTCCTGGCTGGCGGCGGGATCGCGCGCTCCTCTCTGCCCGATGAGAAACCCCGATTCCAGGTCTCGCCCCGGCCTTCCTCCCGGCCGTCAGAACTGGGTCTCTTGATTTTGCCCTACATTATGCCTCTGTGGGAAAAAAAAAATCAGACCACGAAATGGGCCTGAAATTCAGTGTTTACCACGGCTCAAGGATGCCCACCTGGTGTCCAGTTGCCTTTTGTTTTCAAATGAAAATGCTTTGTACAACTGAGGAGTTACAGTGAAGTGTTAGCCAGGGGTCCAGGGAGCGAGTTGAAACGATGGAGTGAGTGTATTTGCAGCCAGGGAGCTGCTGGGTGGATTCGAGGGGCCATACCCTCTGAGCACTTACAAAGGTGTATTTGCTCCAGGCCAGGCAGCAGGCTGTGAACACCCTTGCCACCACGGAGGACTGCCACTGACGACTTCCCAAGCACGCTGTCCCCACCTTCCCCAAGGTGTTGAGGTGAGCTGGGGTTGGCCCTGGCCACTGACGGTCATCCTACCGCACTGCTAAAGAGGATGTTGGCAGTGGTGGGCGGTGTGCCTGTGCCAACCCTTCCAGGGACCCACCTCACAAGGGGACCTTGCCTGGGGCTGCCAGCTGTGCTGCAAAGGTGGGGGAACACACACCCTAAAAAGAACCTAGGCTCCAGACCACTGGAGGCCAGAGCTTCCCTGCACGGGCTGAGGGGAGATGGGCTATCACCCTAAGTGACCTTGCCAGTGAGCTGTTCATCAGGTAGCCACTGCCCTGCCATCTGTGCAGAGCCAGCCACCCTGGGGGCTGGCGTTCCCGCATTGAGGCCCCACTTCCACACTCCCCTTGACTCGGTTCTGGCTGAACTGGGGAACTCTCCGTGGTTAACAAAGCCACTGCCGTGCAGGCTGGGTGCTGTGAGAATTAAGTGCTCAGAGGGCCAGGAGCCCAGGGGACAGGAACGAGTGTGGTTTTAGTACGTTCAAAAGGGACAATCGCTTGCAGTTGGTAGATCTAGTGATCTAGCTGGAAGATAATGATGTTTACCCCATATGAAGTATTCAATAGTTCTACTTGTGAATTTGTATTTATTTTGAGTTATACTTGACACAGAATTCCTTTTTTAAAAAATACTATGTGTGTATTTTGAAAAAAAAAATTCATAGATGTTAAAATTTCTGCATGGTTACCAGTTTTTCTCACAACACTGAATTTGGTAGCTTTTCCCGAAAAAATCTTCACAGTGATTTTTTGTCTGTATATATTTGAGGGCCTTTTTTAAAAAAAAAAAGAAAAAGAAAAAAGAAAAGAAAAATATAATTGTTTGATTTTTGAGATTAAAACAAACAAAAAGAGAGGCATTTTCAAAACTTCAGAACTTTCAGGAGGGCAGGAGAATATCAAAGATTTCTGGAAGTATTTTGCAAACCTGCTTGAGCTGCAAGAAAATATTTATGGTGAGAACTTCTCTGTTTCCCGTTATTGGGTGTTTGGTTGGTTTTTGTTTTTCACTATGCTTTGGTCTGTAAAAATATGCAACTGAACTACATTCAGAAGGAAATATTGTCTACGTAGAATATTATATGAAGTTGGTACATAATTCTGATGAGGAAAAAAAAACCTTTGCAATTCTTTAAGCCATATTGTTGTTATTCTGTGTTGTTTTCCCTGGATGAAAATATCAGTATTAAGTAGCCAGCATATTATTCAAGTGTTTAGACTTATTAATATGTTCTTGTCCTGTATTTATACATATGTGTATTTTGGAAAGTATTGCCTTTTTAAAGGGAAGCTATAATTAGATACATAGTGGAAAAGGGAATAGTGACCCTTTGTGCCTCTTCCGCTGAGGATAACAAACAGCATTGTAATCCATTCTCCTGCACCTTCTTCTTATTATCTTGTTATTACGGTTTTATTAATTTCGTAGGGGGGCAGGGAGCGGGCGAGGGGAAGCAGCGGCTTATTTGACTAATCAGCCCCTCTGTGGTCCAGCAGCCCCTTGGCTTGGTAGGAGGGCTCTCGATCAGTGAGGCCCCAGGAGGGAAGAAGTGGGGCAGAGCCTGACCCTTTCACTCGGGAGCTTTGCCATCTGAGCCACGCCTCCTCCGGCCCATGCTCCTTGAACTTGGAAATGTCAACCGGAGCCCTTATGCCAGCCCTCCAGCATCTAATAGACTTGAATCTGCCCTAAACGAATATTTAATCCAACCTCACTACATTGTAGCCCAGTCCAACAACGACTAACCCTGAAATGGGGGTGTTCCAGCCTTCAGTGAGGTGGCCGAGTGGCCCCCTGGGGGCTGTGGCAGCAGGCCCATCCTTCTCTGTTGCCAGCCTCGCTGTCCGACCTCCTCCACCCCCGTGCAGTGACCCTGTCTGTGTCTATGTCTGTCCATATGTGTGAGTCCAGCTAAAAAGACAAACAGAACCCGTGGGCCCAGCTCGGAGGGCGCGTGGAGAAGGCTCCAATGTCTCCGACGTGCAGCCCTTGGGATGGCATTCCGTTGTGTGCCTTATTCCTGGAGAATCTGTATACGGCTTGCCTATAGAAACATAGCCCCTTCATGCTGTATTAAAAGGACTTTTAAAAGCAAAAGAGGCTCACGGGTTTCCTTGTTCGCACAAGCGTGTGGGGAGGCTGGACTTCAGGGGCAGGAGATGGGGCAGGTGTAGGAGAGACTTGGGGCTGCCCTCGGCCCTCCTAGGTCTGGGTCATCTCGTCATTGCCCTGCTTCTATGCCATGGATTTGCCTTCTCCCAGCCTCTCTGCCCCCAACTGGACACTCTCCAGAGCGACAGCCCTCCCCAAATTGGCCCCAGACTGGGAGAGATTGTCAGCAGATGAGGTCACGCGTTCACTCAGTGGGGGGACTCCCGGGTGACCATATATAGGAGTGAATTTTCCTCAGAGATGGCAGCCCTCGCCTGCTCCCGCTTGGCACACATGGCCAAGATCAGGACTTGGGCCCCAGACACGCAGCATCACACAGTGAGCAAACAGAGGGGTCCAGGGGAGACGGCGCGGGGGCCCCTCTTCTGACTGAAGCCTGGGCTGGGCTGTCACCGGGGCGGGGGCGGGGATCCTGCTGAGGGCCAGGAGGAGCCACAGCGAAGCAAGACTGTCAGGAGTCACCGCC
This sequence comes from Cacajao melanocephalus, assembly GCA_963573385.1. NCBI lineage: Eukaryota > Metazoa > Chordata > Mammalia > Primates > Pitheciidae > Cacajao > Cacajao melanocephalus. The sequence continues at coordinate 385,835 of CAUYLG010023315.1, read as the reverse complement.
TGCAAAGCCCAGCACTGGCTCTTGTTCTCAACCTTGCTGCCCACCTGAGTCACCTGGGGGGGCTTTAAGAATGTCGTGCCTTGGCCCCACCCCAGGGAGGCCAAGGAGGTGGTCCGGGGTGTCTTTGAGCTTGTGAAGTCCCCAGCTCAGTCTGTTGTGCATCCAAAGTTGAGCAGCACTGGGCTTTCAGATGGTCCCTAGTCTTCCTGTGGGACCAATGGTGATGGGGCGGAGGCAGGGGGTAGGGAGTCCTGTCAAGGGGCGCCCTGTCCTCAGCTCCAGCCAATTCTTGCTATCTATGAATAAGGTTGCCTGGGGAGAGAGCGAGGGGCAGCAGGGGAAAAACTGGAAATCCCAGTTGTTACATGAAATTGTCCACGTCTTAAGTTTTGGCAATGAGTGAACTGGATTTTTGAATAGTGTAGAAGTCAAAGCACATGACTGTGGGCTAGCCCACGCCTCCTGACTGCGGCCTCTGAGATGGAGCAGAGAAAATCAAATGCCACCCTTAGGGTCACGGACCATGGATGTGAGGGCGAGGGACAGGCAGGAGTAGAGACCACCAAGGCCAGACCTCTTGTCTTATTTGGGGTGCCGAGCAAATCCCAGAACCAAGCCCTTTCCTGCTGAATGGCATCTGGAGAATTCCTCATGGGGTGCCTGCCCTCAGTGTGTGGAATGGCAGACAGGGCCAGAGTTGGCCTGAATGAAAGTGGGCCCAGCAGTGGGGTGGAGAGGGGACCCACTTCTGCCAGGGTGAGAGGAGAACAAAGGACCCCCTGCTCCACAGCGGGCCCTCTGCCAGCCCACCGAGTCCTCTAGTAGCCTGGGTGGGACTGTGGCTCTCCCTGGGCAGATCTGAGGTCTCAGAGCCAGTGTCTGACTCAGGGCCCTCCTGTCCCCTTCAGCACTGTGGCCAGGCCAGACCTGCTACCCAGCTGCATGACACTGGGTGGCTTTCCTTGTCTCCGAGCCCCAACTCTCTCGGAGGTATCCTGTGGATAAGACAACCTGCTGAACACAAGACAAAGTGTACTGCTCTTACCGGGAGGCGCCCAGGGAGTGTGTGTCCCTGGCTCCCGTTGTCTGCAGCTCAGGCAGAAGCACCCTACCAGTGATGACACCGGGGAGTCCGCAGGGAGCCAGGCCTCGAACCCAGGGCCCCAGGCGCTTCTGAGCACCCAGTAAGCATTGACTGGGCACCCATGCGTGCCGCACTGGGACTTCGGGCTGTTGTTTGATGACATGCCCTTGTCTTTGAGTGTGTGGCAGTGTGCATGCGCCTGTGTGTTTGTTTTGTTTTCTGTGGAAAGAAAATAAACCCAAGGCAAACACGGCCTGCATTTCGACATCTCCTGGAGCCGTGGAAACCAGTAATTCCCCTGGACAGGAAGGATTTCCGGTTGGACTCAGTTCCCATGTCCAGAGACAGCTGGCTGCTGAGCACCCAGGAGAGAGAAGAGTCCACCAAAGAAAGGGCCGGCAAGGGATCAAGAGAGGCTGGCCCGGCTCTGGGCCGAAGCTGAGGCCCCCCAGGGGAAGGTCTCACCTGGCACCCTCACCCAGCAGGCAGGTGGCAGAACCAGGATTTGACTGAACTTGAAGTTCTCGCCACCCAGTGCAGTGTGTCAGAGGCAGAGCTGGGACAGAGTTGCAAAGGTCAGACAAGGAGAGGGTCCAGAGGCTGGGTAGCCTCGAAGGGTGAGAGACCAGGCAGGAGGAAGGGAGGTGGGGCAGGTCGGTGCCAAGGGGTGATGGCTGCAAGGTTGTGAGGCACCCCCTTGGCATCTGCCCCAGACACAGAGAGGGGAGACCAGGCCTGGGAAGAGACAACAGGAGCCCAACCACCTGAGCACCGAAGCCCGCCAGGAGCCCAGGATCCCCCTGGCAAGACCCTGACAAGGCTCTGCTTCTTGGAACATGTGACACAGAGCCTCACGTCCTTATCTGTAAGCTGGGGGAAATCGGGACTCACTCAGTGTGGCAGGGGACACAGCTCTGGGCTGGCTACCTCTCTCCCACCAGCCCCCCACTGTGGTGCCAAAGCTTCCAGGCCCAGGCCACCAGTCGGCTTCTGCACTGGACTCCGACCGTAGGCTGGAGTCCCTCCGGTTTTCTGGCCTCATGTTTCCTCCTAATAGTCCTGGCAGGAGCCAGGGCAGGAAACAACATGCCAGTATGGCAGGTGGAGAAACTGAGGCCTGGGAAGCCCTGCTGCCCCAGATTGCCAAGCAGGGTCCTCTGCCACACCCTCCAGCCTCCACTGCCTGGGCTGTTTGTGATCCTGACCAGGGCGGCCAAGCAGATTCACACCAGCCTGTCCAGTCTGTCAGCAAACGGCTGTCCATCAGTGTGTCCTGGGGCCCTGCCTGGGGCTTTGAGTGAGGCCTGGGACCCACAATTCACTGGGGAGTCAGCCCCCCACCTGCCCTCCGACACCCTAGTCCTTCTCCCCACAGCCTGGTAAACCCAGGACAAGGCATCAGAATGCCACCCTTCCAGTGGCTGCCTCCTGTGAGCCTGAGCCCGGCTCCTGCCAGGTACTTGGAAGTGGGGAGAAGGGGCAGAGAACACCCCAGGTGAAGGGAATGAGGGCCAAGGAGGGCTTGCCATCTCTCCAGAGGCAGGTGTCTTGGCTCTTCCCCCAGAGCACTGGCTGGAGCAGGGAACGGGCTGCCCTTGGGTGCAAAGGCCCCTCTCCACACTTCCCCATCTGTCTGTCCTGCGGCTGGATCCCAACAGAGATTTCAGGGCCACTTGCTCCCCCTGCCTACACACACACCCACTCACACACACCTCACACGCACACACACATCTCGCACACACACACACAAACACACTTCACACACACACACCTCACATGCACACTCACAAACACACATCTCACATGCGTACACATATTTCACATGCACACTCATGCACACAAACATCTCACATGTGCACTCACACACCTCACATGCACACACATATCTCACACACACACCACACGCACACGCACACAAACATCTCACACTTGCACTCACACACACACTTCATACACACACAAACACATCTCACGTGCACACACACCTCACATGTGCACTCAAACGCACACACGTCACGTGCATCTACACACACAAACACACCTCATACACACACAAACACATCTCACGTGCACACACACATCTCACATGTGCACTCACACAACTCACACGCACCACAAACACCACACACATCTCACACACACAAACACATCTCACATGCACACCACACAAACACCACACAAACACACATCTCACACGCACACACACAAACACATCTCACACGTGCACTCACACACAAACACACATCTCACACGTGCACTCACACACAAACATCTCATGCACACACATTTGACACACACACATCTCACACACTGTTCACATCCTCATATACACACCCATTTGCAAACTCAAGCTTGCACATATTCACACATACACAGCCCACAAACACACACTGCCGCAGCCCACTGGGATTCCCTTAGGGGCAGCGGTCCTGGGGCTCTTCTCTAGCTGGAAGGGCAATGCAGCAGGGTGGGGCCCCTCCTGCCCGGCAAGGCAATGAACACAGTGTGAATCTGCCCGTCTCCTTCCCCACAGGCCCTGAGTCCTTCCCAGGTAGGCAGGCGACGTTCACGCCCCGCCCTTGGCCCAGCTCAGTCAGCAAAAGTGCATTCCCTCAGTTGACGCACTTGAATTCACATTTTGTTCAATGTCATAAAGGCATCGGGATAATGTAAAAAATGTTCTGTCTCTTACATTCTGGAGAGGTTATGGGTGAAATGAGGCAGTGCCTGGGCTTTGTTCTCAAACAACCTGGACTCGGGGCTGGAGAGGGAGCTGGGATCGGCTGTACTGCTCTCTCTGCTTTCGCGTCTGTTTTTGCTCCTGGCAGGGGATGAGCCCAAAGGTGAGCCAGGCCGAGGAGATGCCCCAAGGCAGAGCAGGAGCCAGGTCCCCCCGCGTCCTTTCCCCGTGCAGCGCCCTCCACCATCCTGGCTACCCCCTCTGGAGGGGCTACTCGTGCTTGCTTCATCGCCAGTCTCCTGTGCCCTGTGTGGCCTGGCACACAGTCAGGTTAAACGTGGAGTAAATGAGCGCATGAGTCGCCATCAGCATCCAGCCATCCGCTGGTGTAGCAGCCACGGTGCTAGTTATTCACACACATCGGTTTTGGTCCTTGCAACAGCTCTGGGAGGTGGGTACTACAAGGAGTCCCGTTTTACAGATGGGGAAGCCGAGGTCCAGAGAGGTTGAGTGACTTGTTGAAGATCATAGAGGTAGTAAGTAGCAGAGCCCCCCTGCCCCTCCCAGAACCTCTCCCCGACCCTCTAATCCCAGGGGTATTTTAGGCCCAGGCCTAACCCCTACGTCCTGCTGCTTCCTGCTGCTATACTGCCCTCCCAGACAGCCAGGCAGCCACTGGCCTGCCTTCAGCCCCCTCTCTCTGTCCTGGGCCTCTCCCCACTGCCCAACCTGGCCTGCCAACCTCCCTGTAGTAGCTCAGATGCATGAACCACTTACGGCCAGTCCCACGGTTGTTGGAGGCCTACGTGGAAGCAAGAACCCAAGGGAGCCCCCAACCCTCCTTCCACCTCTTTCCTTGCGAAGTTCTCAGGAGCTCCAGAGGGTGGGGGCAGCTCTGATCCTGTCCCCACTGCATCCAGGGTGATCGAGCCAGGCCAGGCCCCTGTGCCCTCTCTCCCTGGAAACTTGCTCCTCCTTCCCTTCCATGCCTGGCCCCACAGCCTCCCGGTGCCCGGTACTAAGGCCAGTTACCCTCCCCCTGCCCCATCTCAGACGCACTCAAAGCTGGGAGCTGAGATTCCCCTCTGCCACCTTCTCAGCAACACCCCCCCATCCGCCGGTCACTAGCAGGGGCCCTGCAGCCCTCCACACTCGGCTCCTGCAGATCAATGGGGCAACCTGGGGTCCAAGTCCTGCCTTGTAAGTTGAGGACCATGGCACCTGCTTAGACCTCCATCTGCCTCCCTGCTTTCATCCTGGGCAAGGCCTCTGGGGTCAGAGGGGCTGGCATCTAGGTGACACCTTCTACCATCACTCAAGCCACCTCATGCACTTGCTGCCTCGCCTCTCTGAGCCTCAGTTTCCTCCCTTGTAAAATGGAGACACTAATGCCTTTCTACCTACCCGAGGGTCAGTATTGAGATGAGCTGAGATACAGTGGCTGAGCCCCTGGCACACGGGGTGTGCTCAGGAATTGTTAGCTACTGCGCTGGTCACGGAGGGGGATGGCCACTTCTCCAAATGGGCCCCGAGATCCCTCTGTCTCTGCCTCCACTTGACAGCCCTTGAGCCATGCTTTCTGGAATCTTCACCTTGACAGGATGACAAACAGAAGCCAGGGAGGGACTTGGGTCTGTTGGCGCTCTCTGTCCTGTGGGACATTCACCTCCCCTCCCCAGGCACCCACATCCTGTTAGTCCAGTTCTAACTGGCCTCCTGCCTCAGTTTCCCTATTGTGCTGAGGCAAAGGACTCTTGCGCAGCATGTAATTGGTCATCCTTTCCCTGGGAACCTGATCACAGCCCCACACAATGGTGGAGACGGGTCTCCCTGCCCCACCCCAACAAACTGCCCGCTCAGAATTCTCCAGCGTTCAAGCCTCTTGCAGCAATCAGCTAGTTCCCTGCTGCCCCCTGGTGGTCGAAACTGAGAACTGCAACTTTCTGCTGCCAGGCAACCAGTGCAGGGGGCAGAAAAGTCCTTTTTTTTTTCTCTCAAGTCCCAAGTAAACCCTGACTTCTCCAGTACAGGGCTACCTGGGCCTCATGAACCTGCCAAGTGGTAAGATTAGGATTTTAGCCCTTGGTTATAAAAATAATGCCTGCACAATATGAAAAGGAAACAGAAAGACAGTAAGCAGAGTGTGAGATTCCCAGTAGGCCAACATCCCCCAGACCAGCACCGTCCAGAGCTTGGCCATATCTTGCCATAGCCTTTTGCTTATAAAAATGTGCATGTGTGCATGTGCACATATGTGTACATGTGTGTGTACACATGTGTACATTAATGGATTAACTTGAGGCTGTTCCACATCCTGCTTTGACTCATCATCATCTTTCCCTGTTAACACAGAGACCTTTCCCTTTTGTCTAATAGCTGTATTCCTCTGCATTCCTTTGTTGGTTAACATACTTATCAATTCCTTATTGAAGGGTTTGAAGCATTCTTGTTTTTACAAGTCAATCTTTTTTCTTTTCTTTTCTTCGTTATGAGACAGAGTCTCATTCTGTTGCCCAGGCTGGGGTGCACACGTGGCACAATCTTGATCATGGTTCATGGCAGCCTCCACCTCCTGAGCTCAAGCAATCCTCCCTCCTCAGCCTCCAGAATAGCTGGGACTACAGGCACATGCCACTCTGCTGGGCTAATTTTTGTGTTTTCTGTAGAGGCAGGGTTTCACTGTGTTGCCCCGGCTAGTCCTGAACTCTTGGAATTAAGTGACCCTCTTGCCTGGGCCTCCCAAAGTGCTGGGATTACAGGTGTGACCCACTGCACCTGGCCAATCTTTTTTCTTAATCAGCTTGCTGTTTGGTACAGTGGGAAGATCTGGAGTCAGGAGAACCAGGCTTTGACTCAGATCTCAGGCCACTGGGTTTGAAACACTTTTTAATTTTAATTGACACATATTAATGATACATATATATGGGACACAGTATAATGTTTTGACACATGCATACATTGTGTAATGATCAAATCAGGGTGATTAGTTTATTCATCACCTCAAACATTTATCATTTCTTTTTAGTGAGAACATTGAAAACCCTCTATTCTGATTATTTTGAAACATACAATACAATGTCCTTAGCTATGGTCACACTACTGTACAAGCAAACACCAGAACTGATTCCTCCTATCTCACTATACTTTTGTACCTGTTGGCCAATCTCCCCCATTCCCCCTCCCTTCCCCAGCACATGGTAACCACCATTATTCTCTCTACTTCTAGGACATCAGCTTTTTAAAGTCTGCAAATTAGCGAGATCATGTGGTATTTGTCTTTCTATTTTTTCTATTTGTCTTCCTATTCCTGTTACCTTTGATCACTTCCTTGTGCTCTTCCAGGCCTCAGTCCCAATGTAGCAAACTCAGGCATTGAGCTCCATCTCGAATCCTTTGCACTGACAACCCCCCAAGTCCATTATTCCATGTTAGTTAATAGAGCCTACAGGCTGCCCTGGGATCATCAATACAATTATCAGGCTAGTGCTAGAAAGGGGCTGGGGGACCACACAGCTCTCTGGGGCCTGCGGTCCAGTAAGCACTTGCACAATCGTAGGGAGGAACAGTCTGAGATTCTCCTGCTTAGACCTAAGAGGGCCTGGTGAGGGAAAGTGAAGCCGAGAAGAAGGCTGAGGCCAGACCCGCCTTCCTCCTCTGATGCTCTTGGAGGGCACCTGGCCTGGCAGCTTTCTCTTGGAAGGGGAATGCGGGTATCTGACCATACTTCAGGCTGGAGTTCTTAGAGCCTGTTCTGGCTCTGAAGGCTGTCCATAAGAGAAAGATATCCAAATCTCTCCACAAAGGAACTTTTATTTTATTTTTGAAGTAGTGTGTGGAAGCCTAAAGTGCTTTTGAAAACAAAAATAAATTGGACTTCATCCAAATTTAAAATTTTTATGCTTCAAGGGACACCATCAAGAAAGTGAAGAGACACCCTGCATAATGAGAGAATGTATAGGAAAATCATACATCTGATTAGGGACTTGTATTTAGAATATATAAAGAGCTCTGAGAACTCAACAGTACAAACACAAATAGCCCAATTTAAAAAGTCAAAGGATCTGAACAGGCACATCTCCAAAGAAAATATGCGACTGACCAAAAAGTACATGAGAAGATGCTCAACCTCATTAGTCATCAGATGCAAGTCAGAAATAAATGAAGTAGCACTTCATACTCACTAGGATGGCTAGAATAAAAAAAGATAGATAATACCAAGTATTGGTGAGGATGTGGAGAAACTGGAACCCTCATACATTGTTGGTGGAAATGTAAAATGTCACAGCCATTTTGGAAAACAGTTTGGCAATTCCTTAAAAAAGTTAAAACATAATCATTTGATTCAGCAATATATACACAATATGTAAGGTAGTATAATACTATTTGCAGTTAGTCTGTGATATGTTAAACAATACATAGTAAATCCTAGAAAAAAAAAACACTAAAAATATAGACTGAATAATTAGGCTGAGCATGGTGGCTCACATTTGTAATTCCAACACTTTGGGAAGCTAAGGCAAGAGGATCTCTTCAGGCTAGGAGTTCAAGGTGGCAGTCAACTATGATTGTGCCACTGCCTGGGTGACAGAGTGAGACCCCAGCTCTTAAAAAATGTATATATATCCATGACATTTTACATTTCCACCAACAATGTATGAGGGTCCCAGTTTCTCCACATCCTCATCAACACTCACTATTTTATATATATACATAAACAAATAGCCACCAATGGTGATAAAAATGAAATCATTTGGGAGAAAAATCTCAATCCAAAAGAAGGCAAGAGGAGAACAAAAGTCAGATGGGACAAATTAAATAAATAGCAAGACGGTTGGTTTAAATTTAACCATATTGAGAATTACATTAAATATAAATGATAAATATTTAATTGAATGGCAGAGATTGTCAGATTGGATAAAAAAGCAATGCTCAATGCACCATTATCAGTCCATTGTCTCTTAGTTCTAAGTCCTCCCTACATTGTCCTGTTTGTAATACTGTGACTGTTCTCCCTTGCCATCTGGAATTATATGAAGCTTTATCACTGGAGGGCACTGGAGAGATACTTTAGTCTTCAGTATTCTCTTTTATTACTTGGTAAACTCCTGTTATACTTAATAATTTTTTTACATATTCCCTGTTAAAACTACTGTGTTGTTTCTGTCTCCTGTTTGGACCCTGACTATATGGAATTGACACCAGAAGTGGTCCCAGAAGATAACCCCACCAAGATGAGATTTGGAGATGTATTTTGCTGTGCTTTTGGACTCCAAAATATCTACCAGTGGGAAATGGTATGTTAGTAATCCATGGCATGCAGTGATGTCATAATTAATTATGACATCACCTGTAATTAAGTGACAAGAGAAGCATGTGCCTTGGGAGAGCAGGTGACGGCAACACTTGACCAGTACAGCAGTAATCATGATCATAAAGACTGGGATGTGGGAAAATTCTTCTGAAGATGCTTGATTGCTTGCCAAAAGAAAATTTAAAACTTGTGTTCTTTAATTCTTAGCATAATCCAGAGAAGCAGAAATCTCCTGGTTATATTAGAGCCTGGGAACCAGAAAGCTTCCATGATAACTCTAAACGATTCTCTTATTTCTTGTAGGCACTAGGCTAATAGCACTTAAAATCAAACAAAAACTTTACCATGTAGGTTGCTGAATTACAACACCATTTCAATTCACAGTTTCACCAAATTTTTCACACAGTTTTTCATGTGAAAGGGCATTGATAAAAAAGAATGAGATCCCAGGCTGGGCACAGTGGCTCATGCCTGTAATCCCAGCACTTTGGGAGGCCAAGGCAGGTGGATCACCTGAGGCGAGGAGTTCGAGACCAGCCTGGCCAATGTGGTGAAACCCCTGTGTCTACTAAAAATATAAAATTAGGCATGCTGGTGTGCACCTGTAATCCCAGCTACTAGGGAGGCTGAGGCAGGAGAATTACTGGAGCCTGGGAGGCAGAGGTTGCAGTGAGCTGAGATCGCACCATTGTACTCCAGCCTGAGTAAAGAGAGTGAAACTCTGTCTGAAAATAACAATAAAAAGAATGAGATCTCAGCCTGGGCAACACAGCAAGACCTCTTCTCTACTTAAAAAAAAAAAATTATTAGCCAGGCATGGTGGTGCATACCTGTAGTCTCAGCTACTCAAGGAGCTGAGGCAGGAGGATCACCTGAGCCCAGGATGTCAAGGCTGCAGTGACTTGACTTGATTGTGCCACTACCCTCCAGCCTGAGCAAGAGAGTGAGACCCCATCTTGAATGAGATACTAAAATTTGGAATGGAGTCATCTGATTGGATCAAAATGAAACCAACAACTTGAACCCTCAAGCCACTCTGTTTCTTCCTTACCAGTGGAATTAGCTTGCTCTTCTGTGTCCAAGGAAAAGTTGCTTAAAAACACTGTGAAAACCTCATAAGGTTTGAAAGGGGATGCTCAGGACCCACCATAATCACTTCCCAGACCCATCATAGGTGTCAAATCTCAGCATTTTCCAGAGGAACAGGAGGACTCCAAAGGAAACAGCTTACATACCCAAAGAATTGTGGGACTTTACTAATATAGATTCTCCTCAACTTATGATGGGGTTACATCCTGATACGCCCATTATAAGTTGAAAATATCTTAAGTTAGAATGCATTTAATACCCCTAACCTACCAAACATCAGAGTTTAGCCTGGCCTACCTTAAATGTGCTCAGAACATTTACATTAGCCCACAGTTGGGCAAAATCATCTAACACAAAGTCTATCTTATAAGAAAGTGCTGAATATTTCATGTGATTTATGAAATAGTGTACCAAAAGTAAAAACAGAATGGTTGTATGGGTACTCAAAGTACAGTTTCTACTCAATGTATATTGTACAGCTGAAAAACTGTAAGTTGAATCATCATAAGTTAGGGACTGTCTACATGTATTTTTAAACAGATTTACTGAGATATAGTTCACACACTATACAATTTGCCCATTAAAATGTTGATAGTATATTCAGGATATAGGCAACGATCACAAAAGTCAATTTTAGAACATTTTTATCATCCCATAAAGAACTCTTGTTACTTCAGCCATCACCCACTGATACCCTCCTCATAACTACTCTCTTCAGCCTTAAGCAACCACTATATCTATTTTCCGTCTCTATGAATTTATCTATTCTGGACATGGCATACGAATGGAATCATATACTGTGTTGTCTTTTGTGACTGGTTTATTTCACATAGTATAATGTTTTCAAGGTTCATCCAGGTTATAGCAGGTATCAGTACTTCATTTCTTTTTATAAGCAAATACTATTTCATTGTATGGCTATGCCACATTTTCTTTATCCACTTGCCCATTGATGGAAATTTGGGCTATTTCTACCTTTTGACCATTACAAATAATGCTGCTATAAACATTTGTGTACAGGTTTTTAGAGCTTGTTCTAGTTCCGAAGACTGTCCATAAGAGAAAGATATCCAAATATCTCCACAAAGGAACTTTTATTTTATTTTTGAAATAGTGTGTGGAAGACTAAAGTACTTTTGAAAACAAAAATAAATTTGTATGGACATGTTTTCATTTTTTTGGTTACATACCTAGAAATGGTAGTACTGGGTCATACAATAATTTTATGTTTAATCATCTGAGAAACTGTCAGACAGTTTTTCAAAGCAGTCGGACCATTTTGTATCCCACGGCAATGTTCGAGAGTTTCAGATTCTCCACACTTTTGCAAACATTTGTTATTACCTGACTTTTTAATCTAACCATCCTAGTGGGTATGAAGTGATATCTCGTTGTGGGTTTGATTTGCATTTCCCTAATGACTAGTGAGGTTGAGCATCTTCTCGTGTGCTTATTGGCCAATCATACATCTTCTTTGGAGAAATGTCTGTTCAAATCTTTTGCATGTTTTAAAATTGGGATATTTGTTTTTTTTATCATGGAGTTGTCAGAGCTCTTCATATATTCTAAATACAAGTTCCTTACCTGATAAATGATTTGCAAATATTTTCTCCCATCGTGTGGGAGACCCACAAAAGTTTTAGATTTTGATGAAGGCTTAATCTATCTTTTTCTATTTTTGTTCCCTTCTGTTGCTCATGCTTTGGTGTCGCATCCATGAGTCATTTGGCAAATCTGAAAGACTGGATGCTTTCCTCTTAAGAGCAGGAGTAAGACATGATGTTTGCATATGTCACAAAAATGTATCCCTATATTTTCTTTAAAAAGTTATGTAGTTATGCTGTTATTTTTAGGTCTTTGGTCCATTTTTTTTTGTTGTTGTTTTAGAGAGGGTCTCGCTCTGTGGCCCAAGCTGAGTGCAGTGGTGCCATCATGGCTCACGGCAGCCTCAAAATGCTGGGCTCAAGTGATCCTGCTGCCTCAGTCTCCTGAGTAGCTAGTACATCACCACACCTGGCTAAGTTTTAATTTTTTTGTAGAGATGGGGTCTTGCTTTGTTTTCCAGGCTTCTTTGATCATTTTGAGTTAATTTTTGTTGATAATGTTAGGTTAGAGTTCAAATTTACACTTTCTATATGATTATCCAGTTGTCCCAGAACCACTTGTTAAGATTATTCTTTTCCCACTGAATGCTCTTGGCATCTTTGTTGAAAATCAGCTGACCATAGATGTATGAGTTTATTTCTGTAATTTTAATTCTACTCTGTTGAGCTATATATCTGTCCTTCTGCCAATACCACACTGTCTTTATTATCATTGCTTTCATAAGTTTTGAAATCAGGAAGTGTGAGCACTCCTATTTTATTCTTGTTTTTAGAATTGTTTTAGTCAGTCTGGATCCCTTATAATTTTGTATGAATTTTAGAATCAGCTTGTCAATTTGTACAAGGAAGTCATCTGATATTCAGATAAGGATTACACTGAATCTGTAGATAAATTTGAGGAGTATTGCCATCTTAACTATATTAAGTTTTCCAATCCATGAATATGGAATGTTTTTTCATTTGTTTAGGTCTTTTTTATTTTTTTCAACCATGTTTTGTAGTTTTCAGAATATTTTTTGCACTTTTGTTGCTAAATTTTTTCCTAGGTATTTTATTGTGGATAGAAATATCTTAATTCCATTTTTGGGTTTATCATTGCAAGTGTATAAAAATACAACTGATTTTTTGTATGTTGAGCCTATATCTGCGATTGTGATAAACTTTTTTACTAGTTTATTTTGTAATAATTTATAGTGGGTTGCTTAAGCTTTTCTATATAAAATATTATGTCATCTGACAGTAGAGACAGTTTTATTTCTTCCTTTACAAACTAGATGCCTCTTTGTTTTTCCTAATTGCACCAACTACAGACTCCAGTACAATTTTGAATAGAAGTTCCAAAAGCAAGCTGGGTGTGGTGGCTCATGCCTGTAATCCCAGCACTTTAGGAAGCCAAGGGGATAGACTGCTTGAGTCCAGGAGTCTCAGACCAGCCTGGGCAACATGGCGAAATCCCATCTCTACCAAAAACAAAAACAAAAAATTAGCCAGGTGTAGTGGTGTGTGCTTGTGGTTCCATCTGCTCAGGCGGCTGAGGTGGGACGATCACCTAAGCCTGGAAGGTAAAGGCTTCAGTTAGCCATGATTGCACCACTGCACTCACTCCAGCCTGAGCAACGCAGTAAAACCGTGTGTCAAAAAAAAAAAAAAAAAAGTTCCAAAAGCAAAAGCATATAACATGTCTTATTCCTGATCTTAAGGAGAAAGCATCCAATCTTTCACCATTAACTATGATGTTAGCTCTAGGTTTGTCATAGATGCCCTTTACAGATTGAGAAAGATTTTTTCTATTACTAGCTCATTCAGTGTTTTTTTTTTTAAATAATGAAAGGGTTTTGGATTTTGTTGAATGCTTCTTCTGCCTCTATTAAGACAATTATATGATTTTGTTTTTATTCTATTGAAACTGTATTATATGCCTTTATATATTATGCAATTATAATATATATTAATAAATTTTCAGATGTTAACCTTACATCCTTGGGATAAATCACATTTGGTCAAGATGTATAATTCTTTTTATATCTTGCTGTATTCACTTGCTAGTATTTTGTTGGGGATTTTTGTGGCCATATTCATGAGATATTGGTCCATAGTTTTCTTCTCTTGTGAAGTCTTTGGTTTTGACATCAAGGTAATACTGGTCTCATAGAATAACAGGAAAACTGTTCCCTTGTCTTCCATTTTTTGGAAGAGTTTGTAAAAAATTGGTATCTTCTTTGAGTGTTTGGTAGAATGCAGCCCAGAGGCCATCTGGACCTAGGCTTTTCTTTGCAGGTAGATTTTGATTACTGCTTTAATCTCTTCACTTACTAGGGGTCTATTCAGATTGTTTATTTATTCTTGAGGCAGTTTTTTAAGTCTGTGTCTTTCTAGGAATTTGTGCATTTCATGAAAGTTATCTAATTTGTTGCAATACAATTGTTCATACTATTTCTCTCTAATCCTTTTTCTTTCTGAAAGGTGGATAATAATATTCCCTCTTTAATTTAGACCTCAACTAATTTGAGTCTTCTCTCTTCTTTCTTCATCAAACTGACTAAAGGTTTGTCAGTTTCGTTGATGTTTCTAGGAAAAACTGGCTTTTGGGTCATTGATTTTTCTCTATAGCTTTTCCTATCTCTATTTTATTAATTTCTGCCTTAATCTTTATTTCCTTTCTTTTTCTTGCTCTGGGTTTATTTTGGCTTCTTTTCCCAGTGTCTTAAGGTGGAAGATTAGGTTACTCATTTGAAAGTGTTCTTCTTCATTAATGTAGGCATTTACAGCTATAAGTTTCCCTCTAATCACTGCTTTAGCTGCATCCCAGAAGGTTTGGTATGCTTGATTTTTTCATCCATGTCAAGTATTTTTTAATTTCCCTTCTGATTTTTTTCTTTGACTCATTGCTTATCCAGGAATGTATTAATTGTTGATATCTACTTATTCATGGGTTCCCTCAAATTTTCCCTATAATTGACTTTTAATTTCATTCCATTGTGCTTGGAAAACATTCTTCGCATTATTCCTGTCCTTTAGATGTATAGAGGTTTGTTTATAGTCTAGCCAGATGGCCTGACCTAGACAAAGTTCCACGTGTGCTTGAGAAGAAGGTACCCTTTGTGGTTGTTAGGCAGAGGGTTCTATTGATGTCTGTTAGGTCTGGATCATGTACAGTTTTGTTCTAGTCCTCTATTTCCCTGTTAATCTTCTGTCTGGTTGTTCTAAGTCATTATTGAAGTCTCCAGCTATTATTGTTAAATTGTTATTTCTCTCTTTATTTCTGTCAGGTTTTGCTCTGGGTATTTTGGTATTTTTTTACTGGTTGCCTTTCTGGTGAGCTCAAGAAAAGTTAGGATTTTGTAGTTTATCGAGCTTCTTCTTCATTGTTAGGAAAGGACTGATGGTCTTTGCAGCTAAGCAAATGCAGAAACCTATATCAACTATTACTGTGATAGGATTGTAGGCAATGCCAATTCTCTATATTATGTAATTATGTAACATCTGAATTTTTACAAGTGTGTTTTGGTTTTATGAATAGAAAAAAAGACAAAATGTGTAAGAGAAACAGAATCAATAGAAGATATATATGTGTTAGCATGTGTATGTATTTATACCATATACATAAGATACATATGATATAAAAATATAAGGAATTGGCTCATGTGATCTTAGGGGCTGAGAAGTCCCAAGATCTGCAGTTGGTGGGTGGGAAACCTAGGAGAGCTGATGGTATAGGTCCAGTCTGAGTCTGAAGGCCTGAGAACCAGAAGGGCTGATGTAGGTTCCAGTGTGAAGGCCGGCAGGCTCAAGACCCTGACGGAGCCAACATTTCAGTTTGAGTCCAATGTTCCAGTTCAGGACAGTCAGGCAGGAGGAGTTCCCTCTTAGCCTTTTGTTCTATTCAGGTCTTCAGTTAATTGGATGAGGTCCACCCACACTAGGGAGGATTGCCTGCTTTACTCAGTCTAACTATGCAAATATTAATCTCAAACACAAACACCCTCACAGACACACCCAGAATAGTGTCTGACCCAATGTGTAAGCACCTTGTGACCCAGTTAGATTGACACATAAGGCCAGGTGTGGTGGCTCACACCTATAATCCCAACATTTTGGAGGCTGAAGTGGGGGGACCACTTGAGGCCAGGAGTTTGAGACAGGCATGGGAAATATAGCAAGACCCCCATCTCTTAAAAAATAAATTAGCCAGGCATGGTGGCATGTGCCTGTAGTCCCAGCTACTCAGGGTGCTGAGGTAGGAGGATAGCTTGAGCCTAGGAGTTCGAGGTTACAGTGAGCTATGATTATGCCACTGCACTCCAGCATGGGTGACAGAGTGAGACCCTGTCTCCCAAAAAAAAAAAAAAATTGACCCATAAAATTAACTATCACAATATGATACAATAGCCATAATGTTAGCAGCATAATTCCAGACAGCCTCTACAGGCTGAGTGATCTGGGAGGCAGAGTGGAACCAAGACTTTCTCTCTCTGCCATGTTCTGGGGAATCTTGGTCACAGAGCTGACTTCTGGCCTCTGCAATCCACTCATTGAGAAATGCTCTCCATCTGAGGCCCACCCAAGGCAGCCTCTCCTGGATGGCAAAAGCAGAGCTGGCACCTCTACCCCTCAAGGAGCTTCTTCTTTCATAGGCTCCTGCATAGAGGAAGGCAGGGGAAGCCACTTTTTCTTTTCACCCAGACCGGAGTGCAGTCGTATGATCACGGCTTACTGCAGCCTTGACCTTCCGGGCTCAGGTGATCCTCTTGCCTTAGCCTTCCCAGTAGCTGGGACCACAGGCACATGTCACCAAGCCCAGCTAAATTAAATTTTTTTTTGTAGCGATGAGGTCTCACTATGTTGCCCAGGCTTGTCTTGAACTCCTGGGCTCCTGAGGCTCACCTCAGCCTCCCAAAGTGCTGGGATTACAGGCATGAGCCACCTGCCTGGCCGGCCACTTTTACTAGCACTATAGAGGAGCACCCCTGCCCACTGGCCCCCACAGAGTTTGAGTAGAATAGGATGTGCCTCAACCAGTCATCTGAGAGCTGCCGGTCAGACTCCTTCAGTGAGGCTGCTTTCTTAAGTGGAGAATGTCACTCCAGAGTCGCAGAAAGTCCATTTCTACAAATGACCCAATCCCAGCCACCATGATCTCAGAGTGACTCCACCAACCTGAGACTGCACGTAACCTCACTCAGGGAACCCCAGTGAGAAATAATTCTATTAGATACCCCCAAAAGAGCTCAGATTTCCTCTGAGAACTGCCTGCCTGACCAACCACTCGGCTGCCTCAGGAAGCTTACGACCATGGCCAAAGGTGAAGGGGGATCAGGCATGTCACATGGCGAAAGCAGGAGCAAGAGGGGGGCGGGGGAGGTGCCACACTTTTAAATGACCAGATCTTACAAGAACTCACTATCAAGAAAATAGCACCAAGCCATAAGAGACCCGTCCCCATGATCCAAACACCTCTCACCAGGCCCCACCTCCAGCACTGGGGATTACAGTTCAACATGAGATTTGGCTAGGGACAATTATTCCAACTATGCTGCACCAAGGGGAGGAGCTGGAATTCAGGGCGGAGCCAGTGTTCACGGCGTAGGCTGTGGATGCTAAGGTTGCTTGTCTAAGCCTCATCTCTAAGGCAGGGCCGGCACAATGTCATGAAACCATCCACATGAACGTCCTGAGCACAGCACCTGCCACAGCGCGCTCAGTAAAGCTCAGCTCCAAGTTACAGACACCTCTTCCGAAACCCAGGTACCAGTCTTTCATAGAAAATAGGATTTATTTTCACATTTAAGGTGAACACAAATACATGTTCTAGAAATGTTTTGTGTACATCATCAGAAGACTGAATTTCTTTAACACACAGAAAAATCAAAGCCTACCAGGAAATGCTTCCCTCCAGAGCACAGGAGCTTGCAGACCACTTCTGTTAGCAACACAGGAATTCACATTGTCTAGGCACAGCTCAAGTGAGGTTTGTTCCCAGGTTCAACTGCTCCTACCACCTCAAAAATGACAGCAGCAAACCAAGGGGCTTCACAGTAACTGGGAGGAAAGATCTCAGCCAGGGGAACCTTCACAAAAGCCCTGAGTTGTGTTTCAAAAGCTAAGCTCTGGGGTCTGTGGCCCGCGCCACCAACTCAGGTCGCACCACAGCACGGGGAAGTTGGTGTTGCAGCTTCACTTCGAGTCGGTCTTGTTAATTAAATTATCCCAATTAGGAAGACAACATTAAACAGGTATGAGAGCCCTTGGGCAAAACTGACTGTCCCCCTTGGTCAAGGAAAAGACCGTCACTTGGATGCTAACCCATCACCACCACTGCGTCCAAGGCACAGGTGATCTGGGCTGGGCAATCACAGGCAATGCTTGACAAGGGGTGGGTGGCATCACGTCCACAAGGATGCCAGAAATGAGGTCGTGAGGAAGGGTGGGCATTAGGAAGCAGTGTGGGGGGTCCTGGCCGAGGTCTGACACCCTGAGCAGCCTTCTTCAGTCACACGGCGATGGTGGACTGAACACAGGCAGTGTTTCGGGCACCGTGGCTGAGAGCCTGAGGTGGCTTCCTGGGAGCACGGACGTTTGCAGCTGCCACCATCCCAGGACCCTGGCCACAGGTTAGCTCAGCTGGCCACAGTCTGTGATGACAATCTTCTTGGTTGTCTTCCCACTCTTAGAGCCGAAAGATTCTATTTTCTTCACGACGTCCATGCCTTCTTTGACATGACCGAATACAACATGCTTGCCATCCAACCTGTGAGGATGGGTGAGCCGGGGGGCAACAGTGTGATGCAGTGTCATCCAACGCCATGGAATCAGTTACTAACAACAGCAATTCTGAAAGGAATCCCCACTGAATAGCTAGATCCACCCTCAAAGCTTGATTAAGCCTTGCTGAGTGCCCCAAATACACCCCAGAGGATGATGCCTGGCTTCCAGGACACATTCTGCCACTCATGTGACCTTGCCTCAGGCCATGTAGCCTGAATCCTGGTAACCCCATCTATCAAAAGTGGAGTATTCTTATTCCGCACAGAGAGGTAACAGGATACTGAAATGCTCTGAAGAAAGAAGTCCACACAAATGGAACCACGTTAATAGTCGTGAATGATGAGGCAAGGGCCAAGGGAATGAGGGTGGTGACACTGCAGGAGTCCTGGGCAGCCCTTGGCTCCAGAGAGTCCAAGAATGTAAAAGGCAGCTCAGCCCAGCTCCAGTGAAGCTGGAGTGGTTCCAGCCAAGAGCAGAACTGCAGGATCCACTGGGGTCCCATGAATGAGCAAAGAGCAGGCGTCAGCAAGGACCTGCCCAGCCCTGCCGGCCACATCTCTCGGGCTTAGAGGCTGGAGACGTCTAGTGTCCGCCCCACCTAGGTCTCCCTGAAATCCTCGGAAATGGGCTTTACCAAGTCAGCTCCCAGCCAGCTCATCCTAGGTGCCCCAGGGCTAGGACATTTGGGACTCTGGGCAGAAAAATGTATCCCTTAAAGGAAAATGTACCAGGAAAGAGACATCCCTAAAACCCATGAGCATTGAAAAGAGGGCTTCATAAAACATCTGCTGATATCCAAATGTCTGCAGCAGCATTGCCAAGACTCAGCCCACGATCAAGGTAAGCCTGGGAAACTCTAGGTTAAAACCACACAAGTGAGCTTCTAACTCAGTCCCTTCAGAGGCCTCAAAATGTATTTTGCAACATTTCCCAGATGTGTATGGTAGAGAAACCCTCTCGTGTATGCGTGTAAGCAGAACACACTGAGAAAATTCCAGGTGACGGCAACAACGGGCAGCCGAACCATGACAGAGGAGCAAGAACAACCCTGATTCTCCCTGGATCCTTCCACTAACTTCCTCCTTCTCATACAAACACCCAGCCTGGGAGAGAGCCACTGACCCAGAGCAGATGGTCTGGCTGTAAACTGCCTGCCCCTCAAAGTGCACGAACCTGCTCCAGTGCAAGGTTGCCCGCATTCCCCGAGGGCCTGGGGCAGGGAACTCACCAGTCTGTCTTTATGGTGCAGATGAAGAACTGGGAGCCATTGGTGTTAGGACCAGCATTAGCCATGGACAGGACACCTGTAAAAACAAGCAGGGCTGAGCCACGCTGCCCCCGGAGGCACCTGCCTGGGAGGACATTTGAAAGGGCAGACAGCACACACCACACCAGGGACATTCCAGTCTGCAGATCCTGGGACCCAGAAGAGGAGAAGCAGGGTCCAATATCAGCCCCCCAGGGTGTGTCTGCCTTTGCTGCCTGCTAGGTCTCAGTGGGGTGGCCTGAGAGACAGGGCCTTGTGGAAACTCTCAGTGGTAGGGCTGGGGTGGGACCCAGGGCGGGAACCCCAGCCTTGACCTCCAGACTTCTCCACATTCTAATTTGGGTCTTATATGTGACACGATGCTGCCACAATAACCACCCTGGCTTCCAAATGATTTGCTTTTAAGTCTAAGCAAGATTTTAAAGAATCCTCAAAGGACCTAAGGACCATTCTGTAACAAATCTAAGTGACCCAGAATTTTCAACCCGAAACTCAGAGGACAAACAGGGAGGTGGCCAGGGCCTCCATTCTGCTTAAAGGTTCTCCTGCAAGTTCCTAAAGGAAACCCTGCTTTTTAAACTGAGAGATCAGAAAACTCTAGGGAAACTCAACAAGCCAGAAATGCTGAGATGGCCTGCAGTGCTGCAGGGAGGAAGGAGCCTCATCCGATACTGGGCGGTGACTGCATGTGGCCTCCCAGGGCCTGCTGGGGCTTCCAGACTGGGTGGGAGCTGCAGAGACCCTTACCCTAGAGGCGGCCCTCACTCACCCGGCCCCACGTGCTTCAGTGTGAAGTTCTCATCAGGAAAGCGGCTTCCGTAGATGGACTTCCCGCCTGTGCCGTTGTGGTTGGTGAAGTCGCCTGCCTGTGAGCACACAGAACCTTCTGAATGGCTGCCATGGAGCAGGCGGGGGCCACAGCCCCGGCCTTGGCAGCAGCTCCCAGCCCACCCAAGCCCACCCACTTGGCACCCCTCAGATGAAGGGTTCAATAAAATAAGAGCTAATGAAATAAGAGCTAATAATAAGAATGAAATAAGAGCTAATAATAAGGAAAATAAGCAAAAAATAAGACAAAACTTAAATATCTTTCGTCACAGTAACTACCTTTCTTTCCGAATGACTTACTTTTTGACTGAGCAGATTTTTAGGTAATCTTCAAAGGACTTAATGGCCATTCTGAGATGATTCTTAGTGACCCTGAATATAACCCACTCCCCTTGAAGGGCAACAGGCAAGAGACAAGAAGACTACCCCCACCCGGCCCCCAGTTCCCAAGTCTAGTCTGTGGGAGCACCAGCAGCTGATCCAGACTAGCTCCCCATGCCTAGTCCCTTCACTGTCCCTGCACTGTCCCTTACCCAGCCCAGCAGCTTCCCTGTCCCTTGCAGACTCAGGACAGAGTCTGCCCAGGGCTGGGATCCTTCCTCAGGCCTCAGCTAAGGCCCGGGCAGCCCTAGCCAAACTTGCATGGGGCACCCGTGGCCAGAAGAGCCTGGTAGCAGCCCCTATGCCTAGCACTGCCCAGCCCAGGCCACAGCTGGCTGTTTTCCTGAGATGGGATCCTTGGGTGAGAGAGGGGACCTGACCAGCCCAGATGAAGCATCCGTAAGTATCCATTAGGTGCTCCCAGACACAGATGACTCAGGACCCTGGCCTGGCCTCCCAGTGCCACCGCCTTGTACCAGGGAGCCCTCCAGCTCTGGAGTTCCCAGCCTGGCTCAGGAATTCTGCCTCGGCTCCTGCTTTATCGTCAGCCTCAGGGCTGGGCCAGGCCTGCCCTCCCTGCATTCACCCTGTATCCAGGCTTCACTGCACACTGAGGTCCAGCCCCAGCTCGCTGCCACTTACCACGGTACGATGACAGCCACCCGGTCAGGGTGGAGGGAATAGGAAGAGAATTCCAGGCGGAAAGATCTTCAAAGAGGTCACGATAGCCAACCCCCTGCCTCCAGGCTCTGCCTGCCCAGGAAACCCAATCCCTCATCCTGAAGGTCTGCAATAATAGACGACCACCCCAACACCACCTGAGTCCTGACACCCGGGAAGTTCTTGCTGCCAACACCTAGCCCCAAACCTCTGACACAGCAATACCAATGCTTGTGAAAACTGAGTGTGACACATGACTGAAAAACACATTCAGTTCACCAAGAATAACGCCTTTCTTGCAGAAGGGAAGCTCCAAGTCTTGGCATGTGTGTTCATGCCCAGGACCCGTCTTCTTCCTCCACCTCTTCCTCTCCTCTCCCTCTCTTATCTCCCACACCAGTGCTCAGGGGCACGCAGGGGACAAGGTCAGAGACCACTGGAATATGAGGGCTCCTCAAAGCCTTCAAGGCCACCCCCAGGCACATCCATCCCCCAACCCAGCTCTCTCTTGATAGGCTCTACCTCCCAGCATCCTGGGCAGGGCCTGCCACTGGCCTGGAATGGCAGCGGATTGGGGCTGGGCCTCTGTATACAGTGAAGCCTGGATCCAGGGTGAATACAGGGAGGGTAGCCTGGCCCAAAGAGCAACTGCAGCTGCCTGGCTCAGCACCTTCCTCATACCAGGCATCTTCACACACCCACAAAGCAGCTCCTGCTCTCATGCCCTCTTACAGAAGAAGAAACCACCTTACCTGGCACATGAAGGAGGGGATCACCCTGTGGAAGGTGGAGCCTTTGTAGCCGAAGCCCTTCTCACCAGTGCACAAGGCTCTGAAGTTCTCTGAGGGTTGGAGGGAGACACAGGTCAACAGGGCCAGGCCCCAATTCCAGGGTCATACCTGTTCCAGCCAAAATCCCTGCTACACCCCCTGTAGCGAACAGGGGGCTAAAGACCCTGGCCCACCTCTTGGGTCAGCTCTGCCCAACTCGCCATATAACTGAACAAGTCAAAGTCACTCCCCTTCCCTGACCTCAGTGCCTGAGCACTGTGACAAGAGTATAGTTTATGGCTGCACTAGCACCAGTGGAGCAGGGACTCAAGGGCTGATGGCGCATCACCCTGCCTCATCGGGCACCAGGAGTGGGGAAGTCTCAGGGGAATTTACATGTGCCTTCCACCAGCTCTGAGGCTCCCAGTTACTATGAAAGAGGAGGGCAGCGCCAACAATGAGGCCCACATAGGGACATAAGGGCTGCCCCAGGGCACCCAGTGCCTGAGCCACACATGGAGCTCCCATCTGTCAGGGGTCTCTGAGCCCCGAGTCTTCTCACCACCCCACCCACCTTGCCCTGCGTGGCCCCCTTCCCTCTAGACCCATCTCAGAAGGCCCAGGCCCTGTCTTACCAGCTGTCTTTGGGACGACATCTGCCTTCAGCTGTGGGGAGAGAAGAGGGACAAAAGACGATGGTCATTGGAGAGGCAGGAGAAAGTGGGTGTCTCTCAGCACCCACCCCATAGCTGCCAGGAGGCTGAGGCGGAAGCATGTGGCCATTCCACTCCTGTTGCTGCCAACCCCCGCGGGAGGCAGCCCTATCATTTCTGTGAGCTGTTTCCTGAACCCAGCACTGGAGCTGGCCTTGGTCTCCTAATCTGTCAGAAGAGATGACAAAGCTATCTTGGCCTACTGGGAACACAGCTGGCAGTGCTTTTACAGCTGGGCCCAAAACATCAGAAACTCGGGGGCAGCAGAGCGGGTCTAAGGTAGGGCCCAGTCCACCTCCTTGATTTGAGGATGGTAAACTGAGGCCCAGGGAGAGGAAATGCTCCCACAGCTGGGCCCAAAACATCAGAAACTCGGGGGCAGCAGAGCGGGTCTAAGGTAGGGCCCAGTCCAGCTCCTCGATTTGAGGATGGTAAACCAAGGCCCAGGGAGAGGAAATGTTCCCACATCTGGTCCCAGAACATCAGAAACTCGGGGGCAACAAGGTGGATCTTAGGTAGAAGCCAGTTCAGCTCCTCAATTGGGGGACGGGAAACTGAGGCCCAGGGAGGGGCATGAAGGTGTGGGGAGGGAAGACTGAAGCCCCATCCCAGCCAGCCTCTAGCTTCAAAGTGGCAAGAGCTACCCTTGAACCAAATGGAAGCAGGAAGGGCGTCCCTATTTTCCAGAAGTAACTGAGACTCAACAAGAAATACCAAGGGCTCCCTGGGAAACAGGCCAGTCAACACGAACTGTCCCCTGCTGTCAATGTGGGGACGGCCTGAAGCCTCCACTAGGGCTTCCCCTCTAAAGTTACCCTGGTGACTGTTCCTTATTTTGCTTTAGAAAGGGCCCAAAGAAAGAGGCAGGGCAGGTGCTGAGTGTGGCCCCCAAGGATGGTGGCAGGGTTTGAGGCTCGGGGGCACACTGTGTGAGTGTGTCCCGACTCGCAGGAGGGGCATTCTGGGGTCCACCAGGTGGCCGAGGCCTGAGGCCTGCTGGGCCTGTGCTACTGCTGGAAACCACCTCTAGTTTCATTTCCCAGCCCCCCAGAGTAAGTCTGACCGCGGGGGCGGGGCCGGGGTCAGGGCGCGCTGCACGTTGTCCAAGGGCTGCCACGTGAGTGCCTGCTGAGCCACAATGCTCACCCCAAGACTCCCGACACCCACCTCGGAGCTCTGGGTCTAGGCTGAGCCCCAGAAGGCTCCTGGAGCCCCTCACTTTTCCCAGGACCGGCCCGGGGGGTGCTGGGCCCTCCCCTCTGAGATCTGACCTTGAGCTTTCTCCTCCACACGTTCCCTCCCTGTCTCCCCTGCTCCAGTGCTCCGAGGGAGGCTGGAAGAGACCAATCTGACGCCCCTTCTCAGAAACAGGGAAACAGAGGCCCAGAACCCAGCAAGAGGGGATCCAAGGTCACCCAGTGCGCCCGGCACCGCGCCACCTGGGGCCCAGGGCTCTCCCGGGCCCGTGCCCCGCGCCCAGGCCAGCACTGCGAGCGGTCTCACCTCCAACACCACGCGGCCGAGCGGCTGCCCGTCGGCGCCCACGTCTAGGTACACGAGCGGGTTCCCGGGGGAGGAGGAAGAGGACGGGTCGCCGGCGCCCTTGCTGCAGGCGCGGGCCGCGGGGAGGCGCAGCGGCACAGAGCGCGGGACGGAAAGCAGGCCGAGCCGGCGGGAACCACAGCGCAGCGCCAGCATCGTGTGCGGATCCGGCGGGACACCAGCGGGGTGAACACCGAACTCGGAAACGAAGGTCGCGCGCGACCAGAAGGCCGTGTCCCGGGCGGCCGCTCGCCGCCGCCTTTATTGGCCTGGCCGGGTTCGCGGCCCCGCCCCAGTCCCGCCTTCTCCGGGCCTGTCCGTGGGCGACCCCTGCCGGTCGCGGCGGGCAGCGCAGCCAGCCGGTGGGGCCGCGAGGCGTGAATTGCTTTGGAACACTCCCTCCTCCAGGCCCAGAGAACTCAGAGCACAGACACCACCCCGCAAAAGGATACTAGTTGCATGTTTATGAAGGTACCAGCAGATGTTTTTAAAAAGGAAAAATGCTAAAACATAATTAGCTCCCAAATATGAGCATCTACATGCTGCAAGTTGAATATAATAACAAAAGTCTACCTTTGAGCCCTTTATAGGTAAGGCTCAGGCCAAATAGCTTCCCTGCCGCCCTAGGTCCTGCAGTCCGAGAGGGTTAGAGAAAGGTGAGATGAGAGGCGGGATTAGTGAGCCAGAGGCGCAGGAGGGAGGAGGTAAGTTGAGACACCTCCCATGATGCCCCGCAGCCTGCTTGTCCCGGCCTGGGCCTGTCTCTAGTTGTTTCTAGGGACCAGACTCGCTTCCAGCAAGACTGAAAACGCAGCCTGGGCCTGTCATGCTCCTGCCAGGCCCCCAGCCCTCCCCAGGACTGGGTCTGACTCCCTCCTCCTAGGACTCATGCTGACAGCTCCCCCCCCCCCGCTCCCCCCCCCCGCTCCCCCTCAGCCCCGCTCCCCTACGGCTCTGCCAGATGCAAACTCAGACCGCCGCCTGCCCGCTCCCATCAGCATGCACCCTGGGAGGGGACTCAGTGGGGAGATCCACAGCAGGAGCATTTAAACCTCACGTGCCCAGAGTGGGCTTCCCAGCAGCCAGAGCCACCCTCATTGCGAGGTGGTGGGAAGCCTGCAATAAATGGACACCAGGCAGGGACCTGAGAGAGCATCTGGCCCAGCACTTGTACTGTGCTCAGGGGAAGCTGAGGCCTGGACACAGGAGGGCACTGGCTAGGGCTAGGGAGCCCTGGAGTCCTGCTGCCAGCTTGCACCAGTGTTCCCAGGCCCCTCTGGGCCTCGGTTTCCCATCTGGAGGGTGTGATCATGCTTCTCACCCTGCTTTTTTCCCAGGTCTATTTTTAGGATAAAATGAACTAGAGAGAGATGGATTTGTCAACTAAGTACTGTGCCTGTGGGCATCTGTGATGGACAGAGTCTGGACTATCTTTCTCAGGGTTTGAGATTCAGAAAGCGGTGGCCTCAGAGGCCTGAGTGGCCAGAGAAAGGGGTGGGGCTGAGCCTTGGAGGCAGATGGGCATCAACAGGGACCAGCTCTGGACTGACCTGCCCCAGATCCTGAATCAGCTCATAGGAACTGGTCGGGCAGCAAAATGCTAGCCAAGCAAATTCATGAGGTCAGAGCAGTGTCCTAGCTTCGTGAGATTGCTAGCTTGGCCTCTGGAAGTTTGGAAGTTTGGCTAGCTAAGCTTCTGGAAGTTCATATCCCCCTTCTCTGCTTCTTGGCCTAGGAGGGGCCTAGGCACCCAGTGAAGCCCAGGTGGGATGTATTCCAGGTCCCAGCCCAGAATAGGGCCTCACTCTGCTCTAGGGAGCGGCCCCTCCTTTCACTGTGCCCTGAGGTGAGCAGGCAGAGTGGGGAGCCTGCCTGAGCCCTCAGCACATGTCCCAGACCCTCCTCTACCGGTGCATCCTGTGGATTTGAGAGCAGAGGAGAGGATCACCCCATGTGCTTTGCCATGAGGTTTCCTTAAGGCCCCAGGCTTCCCTGTGGCCAGTTCCAGGCCCTGAGCTTATAGGGCCTTCAGCCACAGCAGGCAGCTCAGCATACCCCGTTGTTTCACAAGCTTGCTCCTGGGGGGACTCAGTTTATGCCCCATCCTGGTGAAGCATGAGCAGCCCCACCCCAGGGGAGTGCTGCCTTCATTCACTTGATCATTTCAGTTCTCAGAGTCCTTTCCCAGCTGTGAGCTCATCTGGCTGAGAGGCAGCTCCATTTTGCAAATGATGAAGCCAGCCCCCAAGAAATGGGGAGTGAATTGCCCAAGGCCAGGCTGTTGAATCTGGGACCAGTGTGTCTGACTTCATGATCAGGGTTATTGCATGTCAAACTCTTCTCACTCTCACCATGACGCTGGTCCTTGGGACAGGGTGGGGAGGCGAGAGAGATAAGCCTGGGCAAACAACACAGTAAGACAGAAACTGCGGGGTTAGTGAGGGGGCTGTGGTGCTAGGGACTGGGGAGATGGTCTTAATAGTGAGCATGAGCTGAAAGGCCTGTGGGGACCCCATCTCAGAGGACTCTGACAGCCCAGCTGAGGTCTGACATTGTTGGATAGCACTGGGAAGCCATCAGTAGTGCAAAGACTCTGAACTGGGAGCCAGCTCAGAGCCAGCTTCTTTCATTCATGTTACTCCTTCCACTCTCTTTGGAAAATCAAACATCATCACTACCTCCTGTCTGAGCCAGAGAAAAGTCTACCTTCCCCAAAGGCTCAGCTATGACGTTATCCCTTTCTGTGTCATTCTTGGTGGCATTAGGAGGAGGGACAGTCCATAGGCTAAGCCAGGAGCTGAACACATGCCCAGCTCTTGAGGGCTGTGGGCCCAGGTGACATCAGGCAGGTGTTAGCACTCACCTGGCTCCGAGGCTATTTATAGACTGTGTCATCATCAGAAACAGTGGTGTTTCTCTCCACTCAGCTCATGTGGTGTTATCCAGAGTGCCGATGGGTTTTGTCACCTAGGAATCCTGTAACACCACCTCTAGGCCTCACAGACCCAAAGAACAATCAGTTTGTGCTAAGCTCAGAATCTCAATCAGGGGTTGCAAACTCAGATGCCTGCAGGGGCCAGGCAGGGGCAGGTGATACACATGAGTGGTGCAAGCTGGTAAGGACATAGTGAGGGGAGGTGGCTCTGTATCCAAATACAGGTTTTCTCATCTTTCAATGAAAACTGAAGACTTTAAGTTTTACAGAAATCTAGTTTTCAAATTTTGAAAATTAATTTTAAAATAAAATTAAACACGAATGAGCTGTAAACAACATATCCAAACTAGATGAGGACTCTGGGCCGGTAGTTTAGCAGCTCTGATTTCCACCGTACAGGTGAAAGGACTGAAGCTCAGAGATGGATGAGGAGTTGCCCAAGGCCACACAGCCATGCAGTACTAGGACTGTGGTCAGACCCTCTCTTCACTCTCGCCAGGGCCCTCTCTTCAGAGTTCACTCAACAGACATGTTTTCAGAGCACTTACTGTGTGCTGGGCCCTGGGCTTCACCCCGGGGATTCAGAAGGACAAAGACAGGGGCAGGAGGTTACAGTGCCCTAAGACGGTGGAGCTGCTGAACGACCTCTCCCCGGTGGCCCTGTGCTTGGCAGGAGTGAACGCGGTGGTTGTCGTGAGTACAAAGTTACAGTTGTTCTGGAGAGGCCTTCCAGGAGGGGCTGAGGGTGAAGGTAGCCCCACTGTGGGCATGGGGTGGGGTTTCTATAATATTAAATATCATGAAGGCTGAGATCATTGTCAGTGCCGGTCAGTGCACATACAACCTGTGCTGCCAGCCTAGACACTCGTCCTTAGGTAGGATGAGGCCATGGACTTCATCCGTCTGGTTCCACTTGGAGGGTTTTGAGTCCAGGATACCATCTGTCATGGGCAGGGAAACTGGGAGAGAGGTTCCCTACAACTCAGACAGCCATCAGACCCTGCTAATGGGCTGTTGTGGGACCCTTTGGGGATGGGGTGTCCCTGCGGCCTTTGTGAAGTCAGTACGTGTATCAGCCTCTCTCTGCTGGCTTCTAAGAACCAGACCATGATAGGGAGGCAGAGGCAGAGAAGGGAGGTTCCACTGAGGCCCAGGGAGGTGGTGGGCAGAGTGATCGGAGAGAGACCCGCAAGGGGAAGATGGGGAGAAGTTCTCCTCTGGAGTCTAGCTGGGCTTTGAAAGTCACTCGTACCAGGCGCGGTGGCTTACGCCTGTAATCCCAGTACTTTGGGAGGCTGAGGCAGGTGGATCACGAGGTCAGGAGTTCAAGACCAGCCTGGCCAACACAGCAAAACCCTGTCTCTACTAAAAAATACAAAAACTAGCCGAGTGTGGTGGCAGGTGCCTGTAGTCTCAGCTGCTTGGGAAGCTGAAGCAGGAGAATCAAGCTGAGGCAGGAGAATTGCTTGATTCTTTCTGCAACCTCACCCCTGGGAGGGGGAGGTTGCGGTGAGCCAAAATTTCACCATTGCACTCCAGCCTGGGCAATAAGAGTGAAACTTGGTCTCAAAAAAAAAGTCACTTGTGTGATCTGGGTCACTGTGGGCCACTGAGAGGGGAGCCAGCGTGGCAGGGTGGAGCTCGGCAGGGTGTGGCTTACCCTCAGCTGCTGGGCTGTCACACAACCTGCCTGGCCACAGTCCCCCGCAACTCACAATGCAACAGAGCTTGCCTTCTGGGAGTATCTCCGAGATAATCCATGGTTGTTATTTTAAGCCACTAAGTGTTGGGTCATTGGCCATGTGCAGTAGATAACTCATACCCATAGCACCCCACCCGGCCAGGGCTCCCGGAAGATCCCAGGGCTCCTTGCACAGCCAGTCCTGGATCTGCGGTGTCAGCGAGCTTGTGTCGCCAGCTTTTGGCAAGGACTTCGTAGGCACAGTCAGGGAGAACTGGCCTGAGAGACAAGACTTCCTTGTCTTTGTAAAGACGTGGAGTGGGCTGGTTATTTCTGTCTCATGCCTCTGAGGGAGAATGAATGAAGCTTGGGAGAGTAGAGGAGCTGGGAGAAAGTGGTCAGCGGGAGGGCCTGAGCTGGGTCTGGCCGTGGCATCCTATTGGCCTCTGGGAAGGGGACGGGGCCTTACTTTCTGCCTCCGTGCTGGGCTCTGCACTTTGTAGATGTCATTCTGAGCCTCAGGGTGACCCTGCAAAGTGGAGCTTGTTGTCCCTGCCTTACAAATGAAGGAATGGAGGCCATGACAGGTGAGCGCGATGTGCCCAAGGTCACACTAGAGCCAAGTGGAGAGTGGAATTCTTCCCGACTCACCTGGCTGTGTGTCTCCAGCAGCAGGTGGGCTCTCAGCGGCACCTCGGAGCTGGATTGTACTAGTCATCATCCCCTCCACGCCGCCTTTTCTTCCAGCTAGCCTGATACTGTGTTTAGTGATTGAGAGCTGTGATCCTATGTAGTCCTCACGAGAACTCTGCAGGGGAGGCTCTGTTGTCCCCACCTGATGGACACCAGGTGGGTGGCTGAACTGGATTTGAACCCAGGCCTGGCTGACTCCACATCTGCATCCTTTCCACTGACTGGGTCTCCTCACCCTAGAGAATCTTCCATTGGCTGAGCCCTGCAGGATGACACCCAACGGTATAGCTGGGTAATGTAGAAACACACACTGAGTTCATTTACACAGTCCCTGCCCAGAGTCGATAGAAAAGTACCTGGTCAGCAGGACCCACGACGTTGCCAAGTCCAGCCCAGATTTGTCCTTGCTGCATGCCCCATAGCCACCTTGATTTACTGTTTACTGATTTGCAGTGGCTTTTCTCAATGCATCATTATCCTCAGGAGAGGGTCCCACTGCCAGCTGTCTAAGAGTGGGGCCCGGGACTTTGCCGAGCCTAAAATGCTGCTCAGTCAGACTTCGCCTGAGCTCTGGGCTCTCTGCCTTGTGGGTGCAAGGAAGCAAGCAGCCTCCACTTCTGCAGTTTCCCTTTTTCATCTGTTGTTTTGGTCTGTGCAATTTTCATGAATGTACTGAGTTGATCCTCTTAGCCCCTACTGACTAACTCACATTGATAATCTCTCCTTGCTCCGTGAGACTAAATCTTCTGGTCAGCAATGCTTAGCTTGTGATCCATATGTCCACCTTCCAATCAATATGGCCCACCCTTGATGACAAATGTTTGTCTTTTCTTCCAATTAAGATAAGCACCAAGGTGAAATCCCCTCTCTACTAAAAAATACAAAAATTAGCAGGGCGTGGTGGCAGGTGCCTGTGATCCCAGCTACTCAGGAGACTAAGGCAGGGAGAATTGTTTGAACCTGGGAGGCAGAGGTTGCAGTGAGCTGAGATCGAGCTAATGCACTCCAGCCTTGGTTAAATAGCAAGATTCTGACACAAAAAAAAAAAAAAAAAAGGTATCACTATGGTAGCAATAAGAAGAATAGCTATCCTTTGCTGCACTTAATACACTGCACGTGGTAAAGATTTATAACATTATTTCTTAATCCCTGCATGGCCCTTGAGAACAAGTACTAGTATTAACTACATTTTATAAATAGGGCCTCCAGAGTAGACAGAAGTCATAAGCCGTCCAAGGTTACATAGGCCTTACCTCGTGTTAAGAGTGGCGGAACAGCCTGTATATGGCCTTGCTCTGCTTACGCCCAGAACTTGGCTCCTGCCTCTAATGCTATCTCTGCTACTGTTGAATTTTAGTACAAAAGGTCAGCAGGTCAGGCTGAGAGAGGCCTCAGTTTATGTGACAAAGATCTCAGATTGCAGATGAGCAGAGAGGCTCAAACAGTTAACCAACTCGCAGGCTATGTTCCTAGGACAGAGGGTCCGTATCACAGGCCCTGGGGCTGGGTGAGTCCAAACAAATCCGGGTATCACTGCAGAAGCTTCAGCTCCATGGGGCCCAGCCCATTCAGCAGAGAATCAAGGAGCAGGGGACCCTGCCAATCAAGTGTGTTCAGAGAAGCTCCAATTAATGCTGGTCACGAGAGAAGTGGTGGGGTGGACACAGTGCCATCTCTAGAGAGATGAGGGCCGCACTGGGGCAGAGGCCACAGTGGGGCTTCATAGGCCTGATCAGGATGAGCAGGAGCCAGATCTGGGTTCATTTAGACAGAAAGCTTTCTACCAGTCAGTGATATTGCAGAATGATACTTTCAAGTAAGACGCTCCCCATGGCTGGAGCTGTGCAGGATATCAAGCCAGGATGCCGCAGAAGATGCCTGCTTGGAGTAAGTGCAAGGGGGCAGGTGACCTGTCTGGCTCCTTCTGGTTCAGAGACTGCGATTTAGACCCCTTAAGTTGAGGGTGCTAGGAGGAACAGGAAGTGCAGGGTGCAACCTCAGAGTTTTGTTTTTTTTTTTTTTTTTTTTTTTGTTTTTATGTTTTGGAGACAGGGTCTTGCTCTGATGCCCAGGCTGGAGTGTAGTGGCACTATCTTAGCTCACTGCAACCTTCGTCTCCTGGGTTGAAGCAATTCTCAGACCTCAGCCTCCCTAGTAGCTGGGATTACAGGTGCATGCCACCACTCCTGGCTAATTTTCGTATTTTTAGTAGAGACAAGGTTTCACCATGTTGGCCAGGCTGGTCTTGAACTCCTGACCTCAGGTGATCTAACTGCCTCGGCCTCTAGAGTTATTTATTGGCATATCAGTGAAAGAAATGCAACATGAAATCATACAAGCCAGAAGAGAATACTGGTATAGGGTTACTGGTTTCAAAGTGGTCAAAGTTTTCTAAGCACAGAAGCAAATGCAAGGAAGTGTAAGGAAAAATAGGCAACGATCTGGTGGCATACCTGGCTTAAACCTCTGCGTTTCAAAGGTGCCACAGGCACAGTTGGGCAGAGCAACCTGTGTTTCTCTATTTCTCGCAGCCCTTTCCGTCCACGCTTTGGAGCGGGCAGGCTTCAGAAATAAGGACAAAGATGTCAGTACTTGGCTTTAAGGTTTCAAAAAAAAAAAAGCTAGGATCTTGCCAATTGGTTTAGAAAATACAAATGATCCCTCAGCCAGTCTTCCTTCTCAGACTCGACCTTCATTCACCCCCAACCTGCGAGAGACCCTCGTGGTTAGAGGAAGAAGGGAGTGGAGGGGAAGCAAGGGAGTAAGACCCATCGGGGGATGTGAGAAGCCCCAGATGAGCTCCAGGAATCCAAAAGCAGAGGCATCCTGAGCTGTGTTTCTCAGTAGAGCCAAGGAAAGGAGTAAGAACCCAGAGCCAGGCCCTTCCCTGCTGGGGAATGCATCTCTTTCTTTTTTTTGAGTTGGAGTCTTGCTCTGTTGTCCAGGCTGGAGTGCAGTGGCACCATCTCGGTTCACTGCAACCTCCGCCTCCCAGGTTCAAGCAATTTCCTACCTCAGCCTCCCAAGTAGGTGGGATTACAGGCGCCTGCCACCACACCTGGCTAATTTTTTGTATTTTTAGCGGAGATGGGTTTTCACCAGGTTGGTCAAGCTGATCTCGAACCCCTGACCTCAAGTGATCTGCTTGCCTCAGCCTCCCAAAGTGCTGGGATTACAGGCATGAGCCACTGCACCCGGCCAGCTATCCTTATTGCTATCCTTATTTCTATCACTGCTGTTACTTGAACATTTCCCTAGCGGCAGGCCCAGGGTCTCATTTGCTTCCTGCCCTGATGGTACACGGTGCATAGTGGGACAAACTGAGGGCTCCGAGTCTGGAAGCTCTCAGAGCATCCATGGCCCCCTCCAACGATGAGTGGTACAGCAAGGGCCTCTCAGGACTTGGAAACCTCACACCCTTTTCTGACACGAGGCACGTGGCTGCTACTACAGGACGTGAGAGGGAGTTTGGCCGCTTGGTACCTGTTCTGGAGAAACGCCCACACAGCCGGGATTGTTCTGGGTGTGATTTCACCAACCAGAAATGCCTCCCAGACCCTCTGCCTTTGAAAGTCATGGTTCCCAGGCTGCACAGCTTGTGGGCAGGTTCTGAGGTCACAGCTGAGTCACCAGTGCTTACCTCCTCAGCATTCTCACCTCCACTCCCTCCTCAGCCTCCTGCCCTCTGTGCCCACCCTCCTCACCCCCAGCCCTTAGCCATCACAGCTCCTGAGGGCAGCTGTTCTCCCCACACTGGCTCTCCTTGGGCCGTGCCTCCAAGTCTCCCGCTGACCTCTCCGCCCTTTTCCATCTTCTTAGTCCTCTCCTTTGGAGTAGGCCTTTCGTGCAGTCTTTCCCTCTGCCCTAGCTCTACTCAGCCCAAGCTCTCTCACCCAATCCCAGCACATCTCTGGGCTCAGGACTCCAAACTCTTCCAGGCACAGGAGGAGACGTCTGGGAAGGGCCTTGGGATGGGGCAGCAATGGAGGCCATCCCGAGAAGCTGAGTGTCTGGCGTGTCAGCTATGGAAGAGTCTAAACCATTGGCTGGCATTGAGAAGTCCTGCAGGGGTAGAGGTCCTGGCCCGCTTAAAGAAGCCTTGACCGGAGCCCTGTAGGCAGGAGATGCTCATCTATATATGGTTTCCAATAATAGGACCCCAAGCCTGGGGCAGAGGACAGGGTCAAATTCCAGAAAAAGTGAGATAGGTCTCCATCCTAGAGCCTGAATGGGCAGAGTCCGAACGCAGAAGGCTGAGGGGACGAGGCAAGTCCAAGTTTGAGAGCTGGATGCTGGCCAGGCCCTGGTTACTCTCCCTTACTCATGAATTCACTCACGCTTCTTCATGGAGCAGCTACTATTAAGACTCAGCTATGGCCAGATATAGTGGTTCACACCTATAATCCCAGGACTGTGGGAAGCTGAGGCAGGAGGATTGGTTGAGGCCAGGAGTTCAAGAGCAGCCTGGGCAACACAGCAAGACCCCATCTCTACAAAAATTTTTAAAATCGGGATGGCGGTGCACACCTCTCGTCTTAGTTACTTGGGAGGCTGAGTCCTAGAGTCTGAAGGGACTGTGCTTCCAGTGTCCCCTGGTGGTGCAGTGATTTTAAAACATGCAATTTCCTTTCCATTCCTGGTGTTAAGAGGTGGAGTCTTATTTCTCTTCCCTTGAATATGGGCTGGTCTCTGTGACTCCCTTCTAACCAGCAGCATGTGGCGGTAAGGCCATGTGTCTCCTGGCAGCAGGTCGTGAAAGCAACAGCTTCTGCCAGCTCCTGTACTTGGGCTCTAGTTCTTGATACCCAGCTCCCACACCATGAGGAAGCCCAGGCCACATAGAGAGGATACAGCCCACGTTCCAGCCGACAGCCCAGCTGAGGTCTCAGCTGCCAGACACGTGAGTGAGGAGGCCTTGAGAGGACTCCAGACCCAGCTACCATCTGACTGCGGCCACCTGAGAGCCCCAAGTGAGAACCGCGCAGCTGAGCCTAGTCAGTGCTAAGAACCTTGAGAAAGGATGGTGATAAATGAATGAGGTTGTTTCACACCACTAGGTCTGGGGTGATTTGTTACACAGCTGGAGATAATCAGAACTCCTGTTGAGGGCGTGCAGTGGATTCCCGATGGGGTTGACAGGAGCCTGGCTTCAGCCTGGTTTCTGTCCCTGTGGTGGGTCTACAGAACCCTCAAACACCATAGCCCTGTGGAAAGTTATTATCCCTCCCCATCTACCCCACCTCTCCTTCTATACACCCATGTCAGATAACGGCATGACCACCCACCCACGCGCCCCAGTACAAACTGGGTGTCATCTTGTCGTATTTGGCTGGTACATCCCCATGTAATTTTTTTTTTTTTTTTTTTTTTTGAGATGAGGTCTCCTTATGTTGCCTAGGTCAGTCTTGAATTCCTGGCCTTAAGCAGTCCTCCTGCCTCAGTCTCCCAAAGTGCTGGGATTATAGGCGCGAGCCACTGTGCACGGCCCCCCGTCTAATTTACTCCTATTCTTTAACAAACCTTCATGGAGCACTCACTGGGGCAAGCTTTGTGCCAAATGGACCTGCTTGGTCCCTGTTCTCAAGGAGCTTACAGTAAAGCAAAGAGAAACATGTCAAACTATTCACTACAAGGGTAGCCAAAAGTCTCAATAACTGTGTACATTAATTAACCTAAATACTGCGCTGAGCTCTTCACATTCATTCAATCATTGAGTACTCATAGTAATCGCACAAGATTATTATCCAGAGATCATTAGCTTTATTTTACAAGGAGGAAACTGAGTCACCCAGAGGTTGAGTGAGGTTATGCCATTAGTGGGCGGTAGCACAGAGGTGAAGTTTCCTTCCCATCCCTTCCTTCTGCCACTGCAGTAGCTGAGGTTCTGTCCTAGGGTCCTGTAAGAAGCACAGGCTGAGACATAGCTGAGAGCCCGCGTGATTTACAGGGGAGTCGTGCCTGGGGAAGACCAGTGGCGAAGCAGGGCTGGGCAGGAACAGCCTAGACAGCGATACAGATTTTCCCAGGCCTGGGCCAACGCAGCAGGAGTTCCTGAGCACAGGTGGCCATGATCGGCGTCCCCACTGAGCTCAGATGGCCAGGCCTGCTGCACTCAGTATTTGCTGGGGCTGTCCAGAAGAGCATGGTCTCTTCTTGATGGTTGAGCCACTCCCAAAGGGGATGCACTCTTTGCAGCTGAGCAGCAAATTCTTTCCTAAAGGGAGACCTGTGGGCTGCCCCCATGGCTGCTACCCAGACTGTCAAACAGCCTTCTCTCTCATCTCTCCACCTCTGGGCACAGTCCTCTGCCCAAATTCTGTGTCTGGAGTGATGGCTCTAAAATGCACACTAGCATTTTAGAGATCCACCAGCCAGTCCCCATCTCCATCAGGAGGAGGAACAGGCTCCCTCTTCCCCCAACACCTCCCCGTGCTGTGCGGACTCCAGGGATCAGAGAGCCTGGGCTCACACGTGGGCTCCCCACTGATTTATGATGTTAATATCGGTACCTCCTCCTCCAGATATTATGGTCCAATGAGATGCCACAGGGAAAACACTTAGTGTTAGCCTGCCACAGAGCAAGGCCGGAAATGCCTCTGGGTCAACTCGGCCACTGAACCCAGGAAGGGCTGACTTCTGGCCAGGGTGTCTTTGCTACCCCTAAGTTCAGAGGGAAGAGGCTCTCTGCCTGTGGAGGGACCAGAAAGGTGGGTCCAGTCACCCCTGGCAGGAGTGGGTGTGGTTCCCCAGGGCTGGAGCTGGCAGGGTGACCGCAGGGAGAGGGGCTGAGCTCAGGGGAGGGAAGTGGGAGGGAGAGAGGAAGGACTCTGCATGTGGGTGGTGCAGGCCCTGCTCACCCTCCCTGGTCCTGACCCCAGCTCCAGCCCCATCAGGCTCAGCAGTTGGACCATTGCTCTGGGCCCGGTCCTGCCCCCGCCAGGCCACTGTATAGGAGGCTTTGTGTGCCGAGGCTCCTGGTTTCGCCTGGCGCCAGCCTGGCCTGCTCAGCTCGGCCCCTCCTCAAGGCTGTCCTCACAAGCCGTCTCTTCCAACAAAGGGTCTGTGTCCTCAGGAAGTCAGGTGCTGCCAGGCAGGACCGCAGCCAGGCCTGCTGGGGCATTCTGGGCGGTCGAATCTCAGAGGAGTGACCAGGGCCTGGCTATGTTGAAGACAGGGCTGGCAGCATCTTTGCTGTTTTTGTTGGTTTTGAGCCCCTGCCCCTAGGAAGAGGTCAAGGTGAGGCGGGCAGAGGCTAGGCCTGGGGAGCTGGGGTACATTTACCCAGTCTGCGGCTAGAGTCCAGATGGGGGCCTCCCAAGGAGGGGTACAGGCCTAGTGACCTCCCTGCCACTATCCCCAGGACCCACTTCAAGACCCTAGGCCCCCACTTGATCTGAGACCCAGCAACAAAGAGCCAGAATCCACCCCATTTTCAAGCCAGGAAGGAGACTACCCTTTAGTGTGGTAGCTTATACCCACCCCCATTTCCTTCTCTGCCCACTCTACCAGCCTGTTGAAACTCCTGCTGAGGTCCACTGCCTGCCTCTGGGCTGCCAGACTCTAGGCTGCCTGCCAGTCCCACAGAGCCAGCCTTCAAACGCCCACAGCTGGTCCGTCAGCCCTAGGGGAGGTGGTCCCCCTACTGGGGCACACCTCTCTGAATACAGGCTGCTCACAAGCGGAATTTAAGCCATTGATGGGCCAGGGCTGGCAACCCTCTCAGGCCACATCAATAAAGGCCAAGTCTCTATAACAAGGGAGGTTAGGTTTTCTCTTTTCTGCTCAGGCCTGTGGTACTCAGACTATCTACACATACTGGAAGGAGTGTCACAGAACAAGTACAAATAGATGGTGGTTTCAGAGAGTAATGAGTGAAAGCTACAGACTTCAGAACAACTTAAGGGTAGATAAAAATCTGTAGAGGATTTGTGTATACTGCGCTTTTCCCACCAGATCCTAAGCTCCTTGGAGGTCTTGTTCATCTCAGTAACTCCTCCACCATCTCAGGATCTTAATACCTGTCATCACTCAGCTCACAGTGATGGCAATAAATATTGGTAGGATCAGTGGGTGGATGGATGGGTGAATGTATGAATGGTGATAGAGTATGGGTGGGGGTGAGTGGGTGGGTGGATGCATAGGTGGGCAGGTAAATTGACGGACAGATGGCTGGGAGAGTAAATAACAGACTGACTTCTACATTGGAGCAAGGACAGAATGGAATCTGGCATAACCCTTGCCAGCACAAAACTTAGGCTTCTCAAAGATGTCTTACAGAGACTGCAAAAGGCTTGAAATGTAAGAGAAAAGGCAGATCATCCAGACTTCATTAGCTTTAGCAACCTGTATCCATCAAAAGACACCATTAATGAAACAGAATTAAGAAATGAAGCTACAGGCTGGGTGCAGTGGCTCATGTCTGTAAACCTAGCGTTTTGGGAGGCCAAGTCAGGAAGATCACTTGAAACCAGGGTTCAAGACCAGCCTGGGAAACATAGCAAAACTCTGTCTACAGTAAAGATTTTAAAATGAGCTGGACATGGTGGCATATGCCTGTATATAGTCCTAGCTACTTGGGAGGCTGAGGCTGGAGGATTTCTTGTGTCCAGGAGTTCCAGGTTGCAGTGAGCTAGGATCACACCACTGCATTCCAACCTGAGCAACAGAGTGAGACTCTGACTCAAAAGAAAGAAAAGGAAGGGGCCGGTCGCAGTGACTCACGCCTGTAATCCAGCACTTTGGGAGGCCGAGGCTGGCAGATAACGAAGTCAGGAGTTCAAGAGCAGCCTGGCCAACATAGTAAAACCCCATCTCTACTAAAAATATAAAAATTAGCAGGGCATGGTGGCACATGCCTGTAGACCCAGCGACTTTGGAGGCTGTGGCAAGAGAATTGCTTGAACGTGGGAGGAAGAGGTTGCAGTGAGCTGAGATCGTGCCACTCCACTCTAGCTTGGATGACAGAACAAGACTTCATCTCAAAAGAAAGAAAAGAAAGGAAGGAAGGAAGGGAGGGAAGGAGGAAGGAAGGAAGGGAGGGAGGGAGGGAGGGAGGGAGGGAGGGAGAGAGGAAGGGGAAAAGAGCTACAAAGACAAGATAATCACAATACATCTGACTAAAGTTCATATTCAATACATACAGAAAACTTACATCAATCAATAAGAAAAGGTAAACAGCCCAATAGACAGTGGTCAAAAGACTTGAGCAAGCATTTCACACACACACACAAAGGTATCTAAATGACCAGTAAGCATGTGAGGAAGTAGACAGATAGCATCTTTAGTCATCAGGAGAAAGTGAATTAAAGCCCCAGTGAGATACTATTATATACCTACTAGAATGGCTAAAATTAAAAAGGATTGCTGAGGATATGGCGTAGCTGGAACTTTCATACATTGTTAGTGGGAGTGTCAGTTGGTACAATCACTTTAGAAAACTGTTTGGCAGTTATCTACTAAAGCTCAAAATATGCTTACCTATGACCCAGAAATTCCACTCCTAGGCATATATTTAAAAGAAATGAGGGCCAGTCATGGTTGCTCATCCCTGTAATCCTAGCACTTCCTTGGGAGGCTGAGGAAGGAGGATCACTTGAGCTCAGGAGTGTGAGACCAGCCTGGGCAACATAGTGAGACCTTGTCTCTATTTTAAAAAAATTAAAATTAAAAAAGAGAAATGAGTATATATGTCCACACAAATACTTCATATGAATATTCATAGGTGCTTCAAACTGGAAACAACCCAAGTGCCCACAAGCAGTAGGGTGGATACATGCATTGTGGTACATCCATACAGTGGAATACTACTCAGCAATAAAAAAGAACAGCTACTGGTGCAGGCAGTAACACAGATGAATCTCACAGACATTATATTGAGAAGAAACAAAAATCTTGAGGATATGCTGTATGATTATGGAAAGTACAAGAGTAGGTGAAATTAATCTATGATGAGAGAAGTCAGAATAGGGGCAACTTTGGGGGAGGGGGGTCACTGGAAGTGGGTACAAGGGAGCCAGCCTTCTGAAGTCCTGAAAATGCTCTAAATCTTGATTCACATGGTGTTCATATGTGTATATTTACCAAACTTTACATTGATGATTTGTGTACTCATTATATTTTTGTTATACTTCAATAAAGCATTTTTAAAACACAAACACATTTCCTTTATTCTGGAAGAGTTCAGTGTGCTGGCATGGAAGTGGAACCCAGAAGATGCATTATCTCATCCCCTTCAAAGAAGCTTGGGTCTCAGGGCTCAGCATAAGACATCTCAGGGGAATTGAGAAGGGGCTCCTTGTCTGAGGCAAGGGGCCTGGGCCAGATGATGAGGAGAAGATGCTCATATGGGGAAGTCCCCAGGGTGGGGTAGACGACAACAGGATGACACCCGCCTGGGAGTTTCCCACCAGCTCTGCCCAAGGCCACTGCACACTTGAGCTGCTGAGGCACTGAGAGCCAGCCAAGGGTGTCTGTGCCTCCCCACCCTAGTGCACAGTATTCAGAGGGGGCATGACTCATGGGGGCTTCCCGCCACTGCCATCCTACGGTCTCCAGTGTGGGCCCCTGCGCCAGCTGCAGAGCTGAAATCAGAGGGGAATAGGGAGAAGATGGGAAGAGGGAGGGCCTGGAGCTACCTCCTGCCCTCTTGGGCCTTAGTCTCCTCTGTAATGCAGAGAGGTTGTGCTATACTTCCAAGGCTGTTCTCAATGCAGGATCTGAAGGTTCCCTGGGTACCCCAAGCCACCCATGAGCTGGGGTGGCTTGCCAAGCACATCTGGAGAACGAGAGGGCTCTGTCCGCTGACTGCACAAAGCCCAAGTCGTCCAGGCTTCTCAGTCCATGAGTCAGGAAGCATCACACAACGCTGACACAGGTGAGCCCGTGAGGTCGGCCGACCAGGGCAGGGCACGCCTCATGGTCAGAGGTGAGTCAGCCAGGGCCTGGCTTCACTCAGCCAGGAAGCCCACGGGATGGAGCTGGACCAGACTGAGGACTAACCCATCACAGGTGCCAAGAGAGGAAACTGAGTCACCCTTGCCCACTCTCTCTCACACTGACCCCACTCCTGCCCATCAGGCACCCACCCTTTCCTCTATACCTCCTTAGCATCCCTCTAGTCCATCCTTCCTCCCCATTCTGCGGCCCCCTACCTTAGAGACTGCAGTAGTCGTCCCCCGTCTTCCAGTCCTAGCCCCAAAGTTCAGTCTCCTTCATTCTTCCAGGTGGATCATTTCCCCCTCCTTTATTCAGGCATAACTGACATTCAGTACAATGCATGGATCTTAAGAATGGAGTTTAAAGAGTTTTGACAAATGCCGGCCCGTCGTGGTGGCTCACAACTGTAATCCCAGCACTTTGGGAGGCCGAGGCAGGCGGATCATGAGCTCAGATCAAGACCGTTCTGGCTAACATGGTGAAACCCCATCTCTACCAAAAATACAATGACAACAAAAAAATTAGCTGGGTGTGGTGGCAGGTGCCTGTAGTCCCAGCTACTCAGGAGGCTGAGGCAGGAGAATCACTTGAACCTAAGAGGCGGAAGTTGCAGTGACCAGAGATCACACCAATGAACTCCAGTCTGGGCAAAAGAGCGAGACTCCATCTCAAAAAAAAAAAAAAAGGTTTGATAAATGCATATCCCTGTGCAACCAATACCCAGTCACATCAAGGCACAGAATATTTCAATCACCTTGGAAAGTTTTCTGTACCCCTACCTCCAATCACCCCGCCTACGCCCAAAAAACCTCTGTGCTGACTTCTGCTTCCCAGAAATGAGCTTTGTGGGTTCTTAAG
Source organism: Cacajao melanocephalus (assembly GCA_963573385.1). Taxonomy (NCBI): domain Eukaryota; kingdom Metazoa; phylum Chordata; class Mammalia; order Primates; family Pitheciidae; genus Cacajao; species Cacajao melanocephalus. The sequence goes on along the minus strand of CAUYLG010023315.1, from coordinate 344,039 downwards.
CTTCATATAAAATAGAATTTTTAAATAATTATACAGTAATACTCCTTTATGTCTGGATTCTTTCACCCACTGTGCTTTTTGTCTTCATCCATCTTTTGTGACTTTCATTGTTGGATAAGTTTCGATTTCATAAACATAACTCAATTTGTTTATTCATTCTCATGCTGATGGACAACTAGACTGTTTCCAGATTTTACCGTTATGGATAATGCTGCCCTGACCACTTGTGTACACGTTTTTGTGTGGATATGTCTTCATTTCTCTTGGGTAAAGTCCTATAAGTTAAATGTCTGGGATATATAGTAAATATCCGTTTATCTTTATAAGAAGCTGCCAGATTTTTCCAAAGTGGTCGTACCGTCATAGACACCCAGCACTAATGTATGAGAGTTCTGGTTGTTCCACATCCATGCCAGCACTTGGTATTTTTAGTCTTGTTAATTTTAACTATCCGAGGATCTTTTTAAAAACCACTTCTAAACATCCCAAATGTCCATCAGCTGGCAAATGGACAGAGAAAATGTAGTAAATCCACACAATGGAATACGAATTGGCAATAAAAAGAAATGAGGTACTGTTAACACAACAAGAATGAACCTCGAAAATGTTACACCTGCTGAAAGAAGCTGGTCACAGAAGACCACCTTGCATATGATTCCATTACTATAAACTGTCCAAAACAGGGAAATTCAGGCAGGCAGAAAATATATTGCTGCTTTTCTAGGGCTGAGGGGATGGGAGCTTGGAGGATGATAGCCAGTGGGTGTGGGATTTCTATTTGGGGTGATAAAAACGTTCTAAAATTTGCTTCTAATCATCTAGTCCCTTTAATTAAAAAAAAGATTTAAAAAGTGTTCTAAAATGTATTGTGGTGGTTCACAAGTTTGTGAGTATACTAAAAGCCATTGAATTGGACACTCTCTGAAAAACCAAACACATCACATCTAATTAGCAGGCTACCCCCATAGCTTCCTAGTGTCCTCAGAGTAAAGACCCAGATCCCCAGACCCAGACTCCCCCCATTGTCTTCCTTTCCTGCAGGCCCCATGGAAACCGCCACTTCTAGATACACTCTCTGCCGTGGGCCTCAAGTGCCGGCATCTCCTGTTCCTGCATCCTAGACTGTCGGTCCCACCTCACCTCTAACTTATCCTTCATGGTTCAGCTCACCTGACAGACTTCCTTCCCTCTCTCTTGTTCATTCTTCCATTCATTCATGCAACAAGCAATTATTAGGCACCTGTTGTATGCCAGGCTCTATTCTAGGCACTAGGGACACGGCAGCAAACAAAACAGACTCAATCCCTCATGGCGCACAGGAACTAATAATAACTGAGCACTCAGTCAACCTGAAGCCTGGTGCCCCAGCCCCTGCCTGCCGGCCCTCTCCACATTTCCACAGTGCTTTGTATGCACTTCGTTTCAACACTGACCCATCTGGACTTCCACAGGTCAATGGTGGGTCTCCCTGACGAGGCTGGGACTTCATGAGGGAAGGGCCAGGCCTACCTCTCCTGGGCATCAGAGCAAAGATGGTGTGTCCTCTGTACACACCATCCCCCACAGTCCATAGAGCCCTCTCACAGCCCTAGTCTCATCTGCTAGCTCACCTGCTCTGTTCAGCAAGTGGGGACTGTGGAGAGGAGATGTGAAGGCAGGATGCCCACTGCCCCCGTGAGGCAATGAGGCCCTGAGAGTGCATGAGGCCACATGGCTACAGAAGCATGACAGCTGGCTTCTCTCACTCCCTGTCCTGGGCAGGCTCTAAGCGCCAAGGATTGATGTCACCATACCAGGAAGTGATTCCAGGCCCAGCAGGAACCACATGGCCCTGTGGGCCACCATCTCAGGGTTTCCTACGTTTCCATCCCTTAGGCTGGGCAACATGTGGCGGATGGTCAAGGATCAGCAGCACGTCTCCCCAGCCTCCTTCCGTGCCCTTGGCCCAGCTCAGGTGAGTCACCAGCACCTGAGCATGAAGTCGTCCTCGGAGGTCCCTCTCTCAGGAGGTGTGCAGTCACATGGGAAGTGCGGGAAGGGGACCTGCGAGGCCTCCTTAATGGTATGACTAATGCTCACAGGGTGACGATGGCTCAAAGCCCTTGAGGTGATACTTTCCTCCAAGGCCTTGACACACGCCTGGCTCCTCTTTGCACTGTGTCCTTCTGGTCTAGTCTGACAGCAGCAGAGGTGGGGGCTGATCTTCAGCAGGCAGCATGGGGCCTCTGGGGCCTCTCTGGCACCTGCATCCTCAGGCCTTCCCAGCTTCTTTCTTCGTGAAGCCCCTGAGGGCTGGTGAGATCACCCACCTGGGGTTCCTGTTCCTGTCTCCGGCTTTTGGCAATGGCCAGAGGGGAGGGCACCCCCATTATCCAAATGGCCCCAGTGGCTGCTGGTGCTCTTCCCGTTTCCAGCAGAGCCAAGCCCTAGGCCCTCCAGACAGAAGGAGCCCTAGTCTCCTTCCAGCCCCCTCTGCCCCTGGAGTCAAGGAGGTCAAAGGGCATGTTCTCATTTGTCCATCTGCATGACACTTGGGGCAGGAGCCCTGCTCAGCTCAGAGGCCACAGCAAAGGAGAAGTTGCCTTCTTTCTGGACCCAACGGAATCTCTCCTCGACTTACAGCTCCAGAGTCTCTCCTACCTTTCCCCAAGATGGGGCTGGGTGATAGTTTTTTGTTTTGTTTTGTTTTGTTTTGCTTTGAGACAGGGTCTTGCTCTGTTGCCCAGGCTGGAGTGCGGTGGCACAATCATGGCTCGCTGCAGCCTCAAAGTCCTGGACTCAAGGAATCCTCCCAGCTCAGCCCCCTGAGTAAACTAGGACTACAGATGTGTGCCAGCATGCCCAGTTTTTTTAAAAAAATGTTTTGTAGAGACAGGGTCTCACTACATTGCCCAGGCTGGTCTTGAACTCTTGGGCTCAAGCCATCCTCCCACCTCAACCTCCCTAAGTGCTGGGATTACAGGTATGAGCCACCATGCTCAGGCTTGGGTGATGGTTTTAAAGTCTCAGAGACTTCGGGGCTAGGAGCGATTGGGCAAGGTGCCCATCCTAGCACCAGAATGCTCTCCTCGCAAACAGGAGGGGTGTGTCCTCTGCCAAGTGGATGGTAGGGACCTCGTCACACCCCTAGAAAGCTCTCCACAGTTCCCTCCCACTGCTTACATCTCTTCCCACCATCCATCTCTTTCTTCTCTTCCCTGGGACACCCCACCATTCCCTGAAGCCGTGATGAAAGCCTGGGCCCTTCTGGGTCCTCACACTATCATTGAGCCCAGTCATCCTGTTTGGATGGTCCTGGGGGTTCCCAGGAGAGGATGGAGAGGGTTCACCCCCATCCCTCCATTCTCCAAGCTTGTGCTCTTGACAAATGTCTGCAGATTCAGCACATCCTGCACAGCAGAGATGAATTTCCTCTAAGGTGGTGGTTTGGGTTTCTATTGCTGCATGGTGAGCTAGCCCAGAACAGCAGCTTTAAATCAGGACAACTGCAGATTCTGCTTAGGGATCTGGAGCTTGACTGGACTCAGCTATATGGTTCTTCCTCGAGGTGGTGGCTGGGCTGGGGTCATCTTGGAGGCTTCTTCCCTCGCAGTCTAAGGCCCAGGCTGGAAAGACTCAGCCAGCAGGGCCCACTGAGCATCTCTCACTTTCCATGTGATCACTCCATGAGATCTTTCTACACGGCTGCCTCGGAGAGCAGGACTTCCCACGTGGTGGATGAAGGTGACCAGATCTATAAGAAATATTCACATTCTCCATTTTATATCAACGTGACCCTTTTCCCGATGGTAACCCTGACTTTCTGCATTTACAAAGCTCCCACTCCTTCCTGCTCTGAATTGCACAGTGAAGCATTGCTTCCATTAACCAGACAACGACAATGAAGAGCATCCTGTCCAAATCATGTCACCTTAATTCCTGCATTTCCTCCTAGATGGCAGAGCTGGTGGGGAGACATCTCAGTTTGAAGACACACACACACACACACACACACACACAGATACAGAAACACATGGACACACAGAGAGACACACGTGCACAGATACACACAGACACACACGGACACACAGAAAACAGACACACACACGCAGACACACCTAGAGACACACACAGAGACATACAGGTACACATGGGGACACACACACACAAACAGACACCCACACACAGACGCACACAGAGACACACAGAGATGCACACAGATACACAGACACACAGAGATACACACAGACATATAGATACAGACACAGACACACAGAGACACACCTACAGAGACTCACAGACACACACAGAGACACATACACAGACACACAGATACAAAAACACAAAGACACACAGAGACACAACCACAGACACACAGATATACACAGAAACACACACAGATACACACACACAGATACACACAGACACACACAGATACACACATAGAGACACACACACAGACACACACACACAGACACATAGATACAGAGACACACAGACACACAAATACACACACAGACACACACACAGAGACACACACACACACAGAGACATATACACACACACAGACACACACAAGGAGCCCTCCTGACACATACAGACACATATAGAGACATAGACACACACATGGGGGCACACACAGATATAGTCACACACAGACCTCAGATATAGAAACAGACACATAGACATGCAGATACACACATGGAAACACACACAGACACACACACACACACACGCACAAACTCACACAGTCTCCGCCATGTCTGGCTGCCCTACCTCTCTTCCTGGATCAATGTACTCAGATGACTAAGCCCTGCTGTATAAGCCAGGGGTCTATACACTTTTTCCTAAAGGGCCAAATAATCAATACTTTAGGTTTTGTGGGCAAAGAGGCAAAACTGAGGTTATGATGTAGGTACTTAAACTATCATTTAAAGTGTAATCACTTAAAAATATAAAATCGATTCTTAGTTCAGGGGCCATAGGAACAGGAGCTTGGCTGGATTTGGACCCCAAAATTGTAGTTTGCTAATCCTTGGAATAAACTAAAGGGGTCCCTGAGGCACCTTCCACCAGACCCTTTTCTCTCACCACCAGTGAAGAAAAGGTCTGTGGGGTGGGGGGCAGGGTATCTATGCCCTCAGCTTGACCAACCAGATGCTCTCTGGCAGGGTATGACACGTAGAAGGGAAAAAGGTGGAGTTAGTTTATTCTTTCCTATATTAGCACCAGATAAGGCCACCAGATCCTGCTGCGAAGCCTGTCTGGGGCAGGCTCCTGCCCGTTCTGAGCTTGTTTTCCATTCTTCCCTCCACCTCTCCACTCACCCACATCCTACAAACAAATATCCTTTCTCCTTCCTTTAAGGCGAGGAGAATTGGTTTCTGTTGCTGGTACCCAAAGCTCCCTGATTGACAGTTACACTGGTGGTCTCACTCCGTCCAGCCACAGCGGAATCTTCTGAGCATGCATTCTAGAGGGCAGGGGGCCAAAACCGCTCAGGATTCTGGGTCCCCATCACCAACATCCCTGGGATGAGTGCTGTGGTCTCAGGCCCTGACCCTGCCCAGTTTGACCCCAGAGTCTCTGAGTCCCAGGGTGGACACCAGACAACTCACCCCTCTTCTTGGAGTGAGATGGCCTGGCAGGGAGAAGGGCCAGCTGGCACTAGGCCTGTCTGTGTCCATATGTCTCTCACAGCCTTTGCATGAATCCATCCTGCTTCCATCAGTCCATCAACCGCACCTTAGGCTTGCCGACCAAACAGTAAGCAGTTGCATTTGTCAGATGTTTCTCCAGAGGCTAAAGCAGTTCTGGTAGAGACCCAAGTCAAATGTGGGTCTCTGTGAAAGGAGATTCACTGGCTCATGTAACTGAGAAAGACACAGGTGTGACTGGGATATACCAGCACCAGGATGGAAAATGCTAGGGATTGGTGCCCACCTCCGCAGACCAGTCACTGTGGGCTGGAAGGCAGGGCTGTGTTGGCTCCCAGGGGACTATGTGGCAGAGACTGGCTGTGGTAGGTTGCAGTTGCCTACCCTGCATTTTTCTTCCCTTTGTTCATGCTCCTTGCAATGTGATGCTGTAGCTCTCCCTATCAAGAGGAGTCTGTTTTCCCAGGCCTTGAATCTCGGCTTGTCTTGGGACTTGTTTTGACCAATGAAATGAGGTTGAAGCGACGCTGCACGATCCTGAGCCAATCGTTTGAACGAGCCCAGGCTAGCCTGATGGGTGATGAGAGACAGATGGCTTGGTTACTACATCGCTCCAGTTAACTGCAAGCCAGCTACCAAATATGCAAGCCAGGCCGCTCTAAACTAGCCTGCCTGCTGTCTGCAGACACACAAGTAAGCCCAGCTGAGATCACACGAGCCTGGCCCATATCGACAGAACCACTTACTCAACCCACAGCCTCAGAGGAAATAAATGATAGCTGTTTTAGGCCATTAATAATAAATAGCTGTTTGTTTTGCAGCAAAACCTAACTGATACTGTGGCTAAATGTTCACTGGATCCATGGGAGCTGATACAACTCTGCCTTCCAGTTCAAAATGACCGGGCCAGGGAGTGGACACAGAACCCAGCTGGACCAAACAGGATCTTTTTCCCTAGGACTCTGTTTCCTGTCTAGGCACAAAGCTGGTCTGTCTTTCCCTGGATCTATGCCTTCTCTCTGAAGGCCTTCCCTGCTACCTTTGTGTTAGGTGTAGCTAACTGTGAAATTGTAGGTCAATCACGTCATGAGATTGAACTCTAGCCAATAAATATGGGCCTGGCCCATAAACTTGCTCCCTGTGAGATACTCACTCCTCTGGTTTTCCTCATCTTCCAGCCAAATGCAGACAATTTTAAGGAGGGCAGAGCTACTAGATGAGAAGGGCTTGGGTTAGCGAGTGACCAGCCAGGGGCATTCACATTGGGCTGTGTCATAGGCATTGTCCTGAGCCACTGACAGTTCAATGCTTATTACAACAGCATAGCCTGGCTCACAGGTCAGAGACGGGGCAGGAAGAGGGGTAGAGCGATCCTCCAAAGGAAGCTAGTAGAGTTCCCGGAAGAAGGGAGGGGTGCCTGGCAGGCAGGATGTCAAATGTTCACTCCAGAAGGAAGCTGTGAGTGTCAGGCTCGAGTGTCAGCTACAAAACCAAACCACAGAGAGTCTGGGGAGCTGCCAAAGACGGGACCTGGAGTCTCCGTGATGTCACCAGCAGCACTCTGGCCGGGCTGGTCAGTCTTGCCTCTCAGGGAAGACACTAGCTTCAGGGAAGACTACTAGGTCCCTGGTGGTGAGGGGATGACACTGGGCCCTGGGTGACGAAGGGAAGATGCCAGGCCGTGGATAATAAGCAGTAGAAATAGGTAGAGAGGGCTTTCAAGACCACCAAAGCTGGGCCCCTGTCTCTGTTTGACATACATTTCCGTTGTAACTGACATCCTTTCAGTTAAAAGCTAGAAAGCTCCCTCCTTTTGTTCTTGTGACAAGGTCGACAGAAGACTTAACTTTTGATATAAGCAAAGTCATCAAAAGAAAAAGGGAACTCATGCATCCTGGAGGGGAGGGAACAAGTCAAAGACAAAGGCTGAGCCTAGTCACAGAGATCCACGGAGAGCAGGAAAAGAGTTCAGAAGGCAGGTCAGGCCTTAGATCCAACCCGGGCCACAATGGCCAGCTGCAGCCTTAGTGCCTCAGGCCCGATTCTTGACTGGGGCTGGGGTAATATGATTGGTCACTGGCCAGCTAGTCCTTCGGGACATGTGTCCCTCCTGGTCTAATGGGCTGAAGTCAAGGGGGGCTTGGTCATGTAGGTCAAACATGACTGCCCTTCTGTAGCAGCAGGTGGCACTTTCCAGGGAAGGAGGATAAGGGTGCACAGGCATTCCCAAAAGTCTAGAGGGCATTCCAGGAGGAGGGGCAGGCATTGGCAAAGATGTGGACATGAGAACAGGGTAGTGTGTAATGGTGGCCAAAGACAGTACGTCCAGGGCTGGGGATGGTGCAAGATGGGTCCAGTCTTGGGATCTGCAGACCGTGAGTACCTCTGAAGGGCTTTAGGCAGGGACTGGTCTCTCTAGTTAATCTACGGGTATAGAACTTGGTGGTTAAGCTCTGGAGTCTCATGGGGCTGGGCTGCCTTTCAGTTCTGCCACTTAAATCAGCATGTGGCCCTGGGTTAGAGGTCAGGGACTGGGGGCCATCGAGGCAGATGCAGCTCACATCTGGACTTTATTTGGGCCATAGGTGTCTGTACCTATTTTTGTTTGCTTATTTGCAAGAAAACCCTGCATTTCTAGATTCTCTTGGAAAATCAGAAGGTCTGGCAACAGCTGGGGCTGCATTCTCACCTGGCAACAAACACCTAGAGAGGCAGATGCCCGTTGGTCACAGCCAGTGCCCTCTAGTTGTCACACTCTCTGCTTCTCTCAGTTCCCTGCCCATACTGCTGCCCTTGCATTGTTAGCTCTCAGCAGCGGCTTTTGCTTCTGTTGTGTTAAGCAGAGAAATACTTTTTTTTGTAGCCAGGTGAAGTTGATTTATTCACTAAAGGTACTACTACCCAGAAACAATCTGTAAGAGTGAGAGAAGCAGGGTAAGGAGGGAGAAGAGATGAATAACGAGAGAGACTTGGGGAGAGGGTACCGTTGGCTGGATCATGGAGCAAAGGCTTTGGAGCATAAACCAGATCCATAAAGCAAGAGGGCAGGCACTTTGTGCTCTGGATTAGTGATTTTTTTGTGGACCACATCTGGAGGGTGGAACTTCACAGGTCAGACAGCTCTGGTCACCTCAGGGCAATTCTCCAGAGAAAGGGGGCTGTGGGCTGTGAGCTCTGAAGAGCCAACACTCACAGCAGCTGGGGGAGGGGTACATCGCCCCGCAGAAGGGACTTGGGCAGGGTGCCACAGTGTCTACTACAGCCCACCCCTTGCATGTTCAGATCCGCTCAGTTCTCACATTAAGCTTATTTCATCTGTCTATTGATGGGGAATGGGGGTCATTGATTTAGTACATATAGGGCAACCTGAAGGATAGCACCGCATACCCTTCACACTGACAAGGTGTGACACCCAGTTGGTACCTCAGCTGTGTCTTTAAGAGGCAACCCTATCCCCTATAGATTGGCAGATCCTAGGTGGTGTGAAATGTGTAAGAACCAGTGGATCTTACAGTCACGTGCCCACTGCCATGCAGTCCTCATGGTGACTCAGCTCTCTTGGTCTACAGTGATGTTGACGAAGAGCCCCAGCGAATCAGACGCTTGGTGAGCCATTGCCAATGGCCTAAGGCTTCACTGGAAAAAGAGGCGAACCCATACGTAGAATAGGCATCCGTCCTGTCAGGGCAAATCACTGCCTTTCCGTGAGGGAAGGGGTCCTGCGTAATCAGCTTGTCACCAAATGGCTAGTTGGTCTCATCCTGGAATGGTATTGCATCGGGGCTCAGCTTGGATCTCTGTTGATGACAGGTTGGGCATTCAGCAGTGACAGTAGCTAGATCAGCCTTGGGGAGAGGAAGCCAAAGCTGTTGGGGTTATATATAACTTTGTCACTGTCACCATGGCACTGTCATGAGCCCATATGGTGCAAGCACTGGATGGAGGATGATGGGTGAGGACAGACTGGCTGATGTCCACTGGTCCAGTCGTCCTGCCCACTTGGTTGTTCGGTGTCACTTCTGCAATGGATGCTCTTTGGTGTGTGTTGAAATGTAATATGTGATCGTCACACTTTTTGCCACTCTCAGAGATCCACCAGCCTCTTTCCCAGTCCTTTTCGTCTCTAATAATCCAGTCTTGTTTTCCCAGGCCTTTGACCAATAAAGACGAGGCCGTTCACCACTACCCATTTGTACCTGTATATCCTTATTTCAGGTCTCTCCTCTTGCCATGAGATGACCAGGTGCTTTGCCAAAATCTCTGCCTATTGGAGGGATTTCCTCTCATCAGTCTTTCAGGGTCACCCTTGGATGGGGCTGTAGTGCAGGCTCAGTCCATTTTTGGCTTACACCCGAATGCCAACTCGACCCATCTGTCACCCAAACTCAAGAATTTCCTTTCTCTGTCAGCTGGTCATAATAAACATTTTTTTCATGAGAGGCATTGGTGTGGCAATTCTCATTCCAAGTCTTGGGGTCTCCTTCTCCACCAGGGGCCTGATTTGGGTATAGGAGACCTGCGTTGACAGAGAATTCAGTCTTTATTCAAGTTCTATTGCTCTTACAATAAGTCCTCTGCCTGATTGTCCCGCCATCTGCCCTCTGGCTGCAGAATGTAAGCGCTTTCCACTGCTTCCTGCCAAGAGGTTTCCTCTGACTCTCACACTCTAAATCGCCATTGAAGTATCTGTAACTGTAATGTTCTTTCTTCAATGCATTGGTGACATTTAGCAATAGCCACATTTAGCAAGTCCATAGTCTTCAGCTATTCTTTGGTTGTACTTTACAGATGCCAGAGACATTGCTGCAGCTGGCGTAGCTCTCACCTGGGTCCCATCCCAGTTCACCACAGGTGCACACTGCTACCCGATTCCTGCCTTCCTCATTGTCATCTGGTGAGTGGTACCTCTCCAGCATCCTGTCTTCAGGGTCTGCCTCCCAGACCCATTCCCAGCACCCACTATCTTGGATCTGGATAGGAGCAGAGCCTAGGACAAGCATGCAGATTCCAGGATTTATTGAAGGAGTGATCTTGGGAGAGACCTATGAGGGAGGCAGGTAGAACAAGGAAGGGGAGAGACTGGAGTAAGCATGTGGCCTTAGGTAAAGTCTAGCCCTGACTTGACCCACAGGGAGGATTCGAGAGCACCAACTATGCCCCAGCAAAGAGGCCTTTTATTTCCTATGGCAGTCAATTTTGACTGTGGGCTGCCTGGCAGGGGTGTGTGTGGTGGGGATGGGGGCAGGTAACCTGTCAGGCATGGAGGCTTCCATGTGCTGAGGGAAATTCTCTGATAAAGGGACAGACTGTGGGCTGTTGGCAGCCGACACCCATGGCAGTGGCGGAATGGGTGGGCCAGTGGTGAGGAAGATCCTGACGAAGCACCACAAGCACCTCATTACCATAGTAACCCACGAAGAAGACGAGGAAGGCACAGCCAGAAGGACACAAGGAGAACTAAAGAGATGAAAGAGGGAGCTGCCGTGGAATTCAAGTGTCTTCCTCTGTTTTCTGTGGCTCTAACAGAATAGTTGAGGCTGAGTAATTTACACAGAAAAGTGGTTTATGTAGCTCCATGCTTCTGGAGGCTGGGAAGATCAAGATTGGGTGGCTGCATCTGGTGAAAGGGTGTCACGCTGCATCATAGCATGACAGAAGGCATCACGTGCTGAGGAGGGCAAGCGCGTGCCAAGTTAGCTTTTATAACAGAGCTACCCCCATGTTAACCCATGAATCCACCAACTCATTGATCCATCAATCCATTAATGAAGGCAAGGGCCCACCTCGTAGTACTGTTACAGAGGATGAAGTTTCACCATGAGTTGTGGAGGGGACAAGCATTCAAACCATGGCACTAAGAGAAGAGCGCTTCAAGGAAGAAATGGCAACTGTCAGGTGCAGCTGTGAGGTCATCTCAGAAAGCAGCGTGGGTCAGCAACCAAAAGGCCATTGGTGAGCTTGCAGGAGCAGTGTCAGAGAACCAGTGGGGCATGAACCAGGCACATGAGGGGTGACAGAGAAAGAGAGTGAGCAGTGGCAGCTTTGTGGCTGAGAAGCCTGTGTGTGTGGGAAGGAGCAGAGACTGGCCGTCGAGGGGTGGAGTTGGGCCCAAACTGAACTTCACAATGCCAGAACCTGGTGCACTAAACCCAGGGAGGCGGGAGGCAGAGGCACAGGGAGGGTTTGCTGGCTGACAGAGTGAGGTTTCTTGTAGAAGAGAACGGGGTGACGGTGTTGGGGGCCGGGGGAGGGGTGGCCCCTACTGGGGAAGGGACACCACATCCTCTGGGCCTGGGTGGAAAAAGATATGGCCAGGGTGGATGGACATAGGTCTGTGGGTAGCTGTGGGGACAGTGGGGAGCTGGGCAAGGGCAAGGTACCTTGCTGAGAACGAGGTGGGCGTGGTTAGCAGGAGGTTGGAACAGAGACTAGGGAAATGGTGGGGGGGTGGCCATTAAACACTGAGAGCCCTTCGCACTCTGTGAGGCCGGAGACCCCAGTGTGTCCTGGCATCCACCTGCAGGGCTGAATGACTCCGCAATAGCACCCCATGGCCTTACATGAAGATAGTCAATGGCTTCAGGGTGGAGGCTTTGCAGTGGGCTAGAACAGACTAAGGCAATCCATGACGTCTGGCCCCACGTGCAGGGAGGGAGGCTCTGAACTGCCTCAAGCCAGGCCCCCTGCTGGGCTTTTGGGGTGGCTGTTTCTTGGCACAGGGTTAGGGCCACAGAAAGAAGTCACCGCCTGGGGAGGAGTTAGCTGGGATGGGGCCGGCTGTCTCCATGCAGCCTTGTGGGGCAGCCACAGGCCCGTATCCCAGATTCAGAGCCTCCAGCTGAAATGCCAGGAACGTTTGCTTATTATCATGAAGTTAGAGGAGCACACTGTCCTTCCCCCCTCCCTGCTCCCCTGCCCACTTCCTGCCTATAAGGCAATGGCATTCAAACTTTTTGTTTTTAACCACAACCCACAAGTAAGAATTAACATCATGGCTTGGCAGACACAGACACACACACACACACACACACACACACACATACACACGTTTCTTGATAGAACGATCTCACTCCTGATATTTTCTACTACATTCTTATCTGTTTTAATTAAGTGCTGGTCGAGTCTCATCCCACTGGTCTAAGGCACAGAGCTGGGGGTGTCTCCTTCGGGAAAGCTCTCCCTCACACTAACCACCCTCCTCTCTGTTCAGACAAAGAGGACGCCTGTCCTGGCGATGCTGGCAGAAGGCAGTGCCTGCCACTGAGCAGTGGCCGGTGTTCCATTATTCAATGTACATCTTTTCTCCTCCGCATCCTCCATCTCCTTCCAAAAGGAGAAACTCCAGCCACCTCGGAGAGGCCCCAGGGGCGGGGGACTTTCGGGTACCCAGCCCCGCTACGGGCAGCACCCTGTGGCCTCTCCCCTACCACTGGCTCCTGCACACACACGCCCCTTACTCTCCTGACACCCAGATATATCTGAGTGGAGATCTCTAGGGTGCCGGCCTGGCCCCTCTCCCCTCTGTGGATAGTCCATGTGGAGGGAAGGCCATGGTGGCCACGCCTGCTTTCCTCCTAAGGTCAGGCTGTGTGGAGGGAGGGCAGGGACTGGATTCGGGGTTATGTCAGATGCACGTCCCTAAAACTTCAATTGGAGACACACCAAGTGCTGTGAGTTTGTGTCAGTGTTGAGGCTGGAAGTATGGTTAGAACCGTGGCCTGGGCAGGGCCACCATGAGACAGAACCCCATGTAAAGTGTGCTCAAGGAGGAGGCAGAGGCCAGGGATGCTGAGACATCAGCAGGGAGCATGGCTGCAGTGAACACTCTCTCCATGAAGCCACACTCCTGAGTGCTCTCAACAGCACCCTCTGTGGCTTAACATGAATAGGCTCCTGCTCCTTAAACCCAGCACAATCCACAAAGGACCACCAGAGACGGGACACCATTGGATACTCTGAGTCACATGCCACCAGAGCCCCTGGCACCCTGCAGGCACGTGGCCCCGTTCAGCCACCCCTATTCCCCACACCAACCAGCCACACACTGCACTTGCCTCACCAGGAGCCGGTTCCAGGGACCCCCAAGGACAGGGGCTCTTCCAACTCCACTCCCAAACCAACTGCCTGCTTTCTTTTTTGTGTGTGCAGAGGGTAACGGCAGGTGTGGTGGTTTAAAACAAAAGCAAAACCACCCAAACCACTCCTTAACATCCACAAAATAGCTAATTCGCCAAACCTTCGTTTTTGTCCATTTATTTAGAAAAAAATTAACATGGGCAAATGAGATACCTCAGTGTTACAACAGAGTATAGAAATGTCTAGCAATAGTCAAATAATTTGATCTTTAAATACAAAATAACCACATGAACACCTAATATACAGGTTTCATCTGAATACATATTTATTAGATAAATATTAGAGGTTGTCACATCATCTAACTACATACAGCTTTGCAAGACTAGAAATCACAATTAGTTTTTTGACCAGTTTAAAGTATGAAATGATTTCATTGTACATACGATGTACAAAGACGATGATGCTTTCTGTGGGATTTACTTCAGGCTGCACTGGTGGGTGTGTTTATGTGTGTACGTGTGAATCACCTGTGATCATGATATCAAAAATTATACAAAGTATGAATTTGGTTACAATTTTCTTCTGAAATCCCCGTTTCTTTTCATTATTTCCATAGCACCCTAAAAATACACAGGTGGCAGGACTAGTACACTGAAGCTAAATAGTACATGTAGGTAAAATAAAAACAGAACAAAAATCCCTTTCCACGCAGGGTCAGAGTATATTACATGAGCGAGAGAGACAGACGTGGAGAACTCACAAATGCTATAACCAACAGGATCTAGTTTTTCCACGTGATGGAGTTCCAAGCTCTTTGTTTTGCAAAATAAAAACAATACACATTCCGAGAGAAATGAATGCATCTGTTGACATGTCTCTGTTTCTCATTTACATATGTACACACGTCCCTTCAGAGTCGCTGCTGCTGACACAGCCCTGTGTGGACGAGTCAGGCCCGAGGCCCTTCGGGAGCAGACCTGTAGCTCTCTGGGGGATCAGGGCTTCCATTAGGGAGAAAGTATTAGCAGTTTCTTAAAAAATAAAATGGCTACAGGGAACATGATGCATGGATAAAGCTTCAAACCAAGAAGATGGGGGTGATTGCCTGTACTTGGCCCTTCCCGCCTGCCTGCTGGCTCCCTGTCCATCTCACGGAGTGGTGGCAGAAACATGCCTGTGTGCCGGGTGGATGCTTGGTATGGAAAAGTGGCTTGCAGAGGCCTCGTTTTTGCTGAGGTTACTTATGGCTCCAAGTAGTCGTCCAAAAGGATGGGGGAAAGATCTCTCCAGAGCTCAGGACCATCTCTGCTTACAGGCGTCGTCTACCTGCATCTGTCACCACCTGGGGCTTGATCCCGCCCCGGGTGCCTCTGTACCTCCCTCATACCCTGGCCTGGCTCCAAGAGCACTGCAGAAGAGCTTGTCCCCAGGGTGTGGGCTGTAGGCACCACCAACGGTTCAGAGCCGGCCAGAAGGGAAGCCCTGGGCTGAGCTTGCTGGTGGAGGCTTGCTGGAGGGGACCCGGGAAACCCGCCTTAGGTGCCGAGCCCAGAGATGATTGTGGGAGGTGCCCGGGGTCTGGGCTGCAGGGAGCATCTTGACTCTGCACTGGAAAGCTGTGGATCCGCCTGTGAGCAGAGTGTGGACACACCCTGATAAGAACCAGAATGAACCCCAGGACTTTCTGGGGCAAAGTATCAAGGCAGGAAGCAAGAACTCCTAAGGAAGGCATCTGTAAGTCTGTCTGGAGCTTAATTCCCAGATGGTCCAACACAGAGTGTGGATACTTACCAGGCCACAGACACTGGGCAAGGGTGGCCACATGCTACCTGGCGTTGGCTCGTCCCTGCCAGCTGACTGAGGGATGGCTCTGAATAGCGGCTGCCGGGTCTTCCAACTCCCGGTATAGCCACCCATTCTGTTCGCCCCTTCAACTGTACAAATAGCCCTGGTTGCTTTTTTTTTTGTTTTAAAAAAAAAAAAAAGAAGACTCAGTCTTTGTCACTGAGTCTAGGTATTTTAAAAACACCAGCAAAGGCTATAACCAGGTCATGAAAATGCTGAATATTATCAAAGACGATACTAAAATATTCACAAAGATATTTACAAAAGCGATTCTTAAAATAATTGATTTGCATATTGAACACCACGCTATTTGAAAAAACCTTGACGACAACGGGACAAAGGAAAAAAGGGGGCCGGGGCAATGGCAGCTTTCCTACAGAAAACCTTGTGCTGTCTGGGACAGTGACTGGTAGTCAACAGCTGGGAGTCGCCTTTCCGGTAAAACCCACAGAGGAGTGCTGGGGACCACCCACAGCGGCCAGGAGAGCAGGAAAGGGATCCAGGTAGCAGCCGGGAAGGATGCAAAGAATTTACAGACGGAACCCCAGTGACGGGACAACCAGGCACCACCCCAAGCCATGCGGCTCACGGGGTACAGACCAGCCTGAAACAAAGTGAACACAGGACAAGCTCCCCAGGAGGTCCTGGAGAGCCGTAAGCCAGATGGAGCGAATCAGTAGAGGGAAGGCCAGAGGCCGCTTTTGCTTGAATGAGCAGGAGTGTGGGTGAGATTGCGGTGGAGGGGTGCAGCGGGCAGGCGAAGCTGGCAGCCAAGGGCAGTGTCTGGGGCAGGCCCAGAAACACGCTCCCCTCCCCCATGCCTGCAGGTACATACTGGTGTACAATGCCATGGCCTGGGCCACAGCCAGGGGCAGCTGGAGCACAGGGACAGAGGGAGGGGCTGGACAGACACCATTGCCCTGGGCTCCGGTTCCTGCACCTCCCCAGCCTTTCCACGCACTGCCCTTGCTGTCTGATTGGACAAAGAGAACTAGGACACAGAGGGAAGTGGGTGTCCCAAGGAATAGTCTTGGAGAGGTGGCAATAGAGGGACTAGGAGAAAAACAGAACACACGGAGAATGGTTTGCTTGCTGTCCAAGCGCAACGTTCCTTTTCTCTAGGTGACTTCATAGCTTTAAACTGTTGCTGTTTAAAAAGAGAGTGGCTTGGAGCACAGAAGTTGCTGCTCCTGTTGGATTCCGATAGGTGACATGCTCTGCCCTGCAACCAAGGGCACAATCACTTCGGTTGGGAGCATACCTGCTCTCTCTGCCCCCAAAGGCTGGGCCCTGTCTGAGCTTGGAGGTGGAGCCTCAGAGATGTCCTGGCTTAGCGGAGGCCCTGGCCCTTTCCCACAATCCCAAAGCAGGAATGGCGGACCCCCTCTCAAACACAGAATCTTGTCCTTTTTCTCTGCTTTCTGAGAGTGTGTGTTTACAGGGTATCTTGGCTTAGAGGTCAGGGGTCAAACTGACGACCCCTGGCCCCTGAGAGATGTTGTCTTTCCCAGAGGTTTGTGCTTTTCTGTGGTGGGTGGTGGTGGGCGGGCCGGTCTCACTGCCACCAACTGTCAGCGCTCCTCCAAGGCTTGGGGCCCATGCTGAGGCCCAGGGGCCTTCTCAGGCTCCACAGTCACTTGAAGGAGGCTCCGGGCCAAGAAGCAGGGAGGCAGAGTTATAGTCTAGAAGATGGAAGAACCTTGGGGACACTGGACGGTCGCCTGGAAATCGGCACACGCGGAGGGACCGGGAAGCCGTGTCGGCGTGAGCCCTCTTACCGGGCTGGTTCCTCTCAGGAGGGTGGTCTTCAGGCCCGTGCTGGGCATGGGCCCAAGCCCAGGGCCTGTAGGTGGGACGTGGGCTCCAGACCCATGCAGCCTTGCCCCTCCATTCCGAGAGGGCTGCAGCGGGGGAGGGTTCCCCGCCCCACAGCCCGTGGCTCTGGTGCGGGGCAGTCTGAGGGCACAGGCTCCCAGGTGGAAAAGTGTGTGGGGCGGGTGGGGCAGGAGGAAGAGTGTGGAGGGATGGCCCCGACCGGGTGGCCTTCAGTTGTTCTCAAACAGAGACAGGAGGTCATCGTTACTATTGCTTGGCAGGTCAGGGGGGTCCAGGTAAGACAGGAGCTCGTCAGGATTTGTGAGTTCGGGAAGGAGCTGGAAAAGAAGCAGTAATGAAGTTCAGGTGAGGTGTGGCCGAGAGGCAGGCTCTGGGTGAGGAGTGCAGGGGCGCCCTGGCCCGGCCCCCTCCGCCTGCCTCTCAGGACCCTGGCCAAGAGGGGACTCGAAATGCCTTGGGCCTGGGCTTGCCGGGTGGCCACACGCACCCAGGCCGCTGCACCGAGTGTGGGGCAGCCCCATGCTCATTTCCAGCCTGGGGAGCGGGACCTGCAGCCCACCAGCTGAGGCCTGAGTGGGGCTGACCCTTTTCAGGCATAAACTTCAGCCCTAGGTGCTGGGGAGGCGCCATGGCGGGTCACTTGGGCATCCCAGCTGAAATCACATGCTTCATGTGTAAGCACAAGGAGGTGGTCCCCGTAGCCCCCTACCCACCATCCCTCTCTCAAGGGCTCGCCGCTTCTTGGTGAGCCTGTGCCTGGCTGGCAGCCATCCTTCCCTGTGGCCCAGGAGGGGCTGCAGACTGTCCCTAACCTCTGCTGAAATGTCCTTGGAGTCTGTCACATGGGGAGCCTCATGACTCTAAAAGCAGCCCCATAGGCCTGGTCTGGGGGTGCACACTGGGTGAGGACCTGAGATGGCTGCACAGTAAGTCCTATCTAGCACGGAGCCCTCTGATGCTGTTGGGGGTGAAGGGCAAGAGTGGCTGAGGACAGGCCTCCTCCCAGAGTCTGGCACCAGCTCTGTGGTGGGCATGGGCGGGGCTGGTGCTTGGTCCCATCCCACCAGCCCCGCCCCATCATCCAGGGTGACCCCCACCACCTTCCAGACCTCGGGGTAGGAGCCCTGGCCTTCCGCTGCTCACGCTGGCCCGCGGTCCCTGGCTGTGACCCGAGGCTGTCCCAGCTGCCCCCACCTTCTGTCACCCACGTGGGGGCCTCTCGGAGTGAGCGATGGAGCAAGCGGAAGCAGGGCATGGACAACACGCGGACAAGAAAACTGGAGACAGACACACACCGGCGAGGCAGACAGACAGCCTCTCCCTCCAGCCCTCCCTGCCCGGCCAGAGAGGCAGACAAGAAACCGCAAGCCCACCACCAGGGGAGGGCAGACACCCTCCCGTGCCGCATGAGAGACCCCGCAGGGCCTGGGGAGAAGGTGGGTCAGGGCCGAGGCTCAGGACTTTGGCCAAAGGGACTAGGGGGACGGGGGCCAGCAGGGTGGGGACCCTCAGTGGTGACACTTCCCCATCGTGGGGCTTCCTGGTCTGGAGCCAGGTCTGCCTGAAGCCCTCCTGCCACCCACCCACCTCCTCCCCTCGGGGCCTCGAGCCCTCACACCCACCCCTTCTCTCGGGCAGGTCCCGGCGCCAGGCCTAGCCCCAGGCCAAGGCGAGTGGCGACCCCAACTTACATCCAGCGAAGGCTCCGGCATGTCGGACGCTCCCTGCGCTCCGGCCTGACCCTCTAAGGCTGAGGAGGGGTTAAAGGTCAGGTCGCTGTGTGGATGGCTGCTGGGAGCGGCCTGTGGCGGCTGCCGGGGAGGCTGGGAAGGAGGAGGAGGAGGAGCCCCACTGTGATGTAATGGAGGCCCTGACTGGCTGCTGGGGTGTGGTACGTGCAAACCTTGTTGTATGGAGGGGTGGGGCTGGTCAGAGCTGCCAGCGTGTGGCATCTGTGGAGGAGGAGAGAGCGGGAGAGAAGAGAGGTGAGGTGAGGAGGCACGGCGACAAGATGCCTGGAGAAAATGAACCCCAACGCAACCAGGGAAGTCACAACCCCCAAAATGTGGCCGCCCAGTACAAGGCTGAACGTTGTTTCTGGGCAGAGAAACAAAAATCTCTCTCCCAAAACCACCCGTCGGGGAGGCTGCAGGGGGACGGACGGTGGGGACCTCCCAGGCCACGTGGGGTCCTGGGAGGTGGGGAGAGCTTCCACACAAGCACAGACACGGGGAGCTGGGTCTGGGCCCCCCCAGGCCCCTCCGCCTCCCCGCCCAGACAACGAACAACAGCGAGGGCAGGATGGAGAAGCAGAATGGGCATGTTCTGGGGAGCGGGAGGCAGGAGGGCGGCTGCCGCAGCGTGCTGCAGACCCCAAGCCGGGCGGCAGAGAGCAGACACAGACAGACAGCATCGGGCAGGCGTGCAGCTCAGGACTGGGTCTGCACCTCCCAAGTGGGCCCTGGGCATAGGTGATGCTGGGCACGAAGGCACCTTCTGCCAGCACAATGTGTGCAGCAGCTGGGGCCCTGACACAAGCCCTGCGGCCCGGCTGGAATTCGGCTGTTAGAGGAGCAGGGCTGGGTGAGCACCTGGCCAACCTGGGCATCTTCACACCCTGCCAGACCCTCTTCCTAAACATCCCACTTGGTCGGCACCAGCCCTCAAAAACAGGGTTGTGAGGGAGGCAGGCACCTCTGGGACTCCAAGGACGAGGGGACTGAGTGACGGTTCGCCAACAATGGCCGCCTTGCAGAGGGTGAAGCTGGTGGTGCCTAACACATCCACCAGAGGACCTGTGCCCTCTCGTGGGCATGGACACTGAACACTGGGCTGTCTGTGGTCTGGCGGGTGAGATGTGAACATTCCCGAGAGCCTGTTTGCTGTCCCAAGCAGACCCTCCCTCAAAGTGAAAAGCTGGGGAATCCTCGCAGACCAAGCCCTGACCCCAGCTGCAAGCACCCCTGACAGCGCCCAGCCCCACTTTCGCTCTGCCAGTGGCGGGAAGCATGGTCGCTGCAGGTGCTCCTGGAACAGCAGCCTGGCCCACGCTTCGTCGGTCTCTTCATCTCCTCACCCTGCCCCATCCTGGGGCGGCCGCACAGAACATACTGACACGTTCTTCCCGTGTGCGTTTAGAATGGGCAGCCACATCATCCTCGGTCTTTGCCAGACCTCGACTTCCTCTTCCTGTTTCTCCTAAAACTGCTTCCCAGGCCTTGCTATGGGCTGGCCTCTGCGCACGGTCCAGGTGGCCTCTTCTCAGGGTGCCGGGCCCCAACCCAATGTGGCCCTAGGGAGCACAGTACCCTTCCAGCCCAAGCCCCAAGAATGGGATGACCTCACAACCGTGATGCTGGAGACCTTGGTGGACCCATTTATGAAACACACACAAGAGTAGGCTGGACGAATGGGCCACCACCCATGGTCAGTGAGAGGACAGCTTGGGGGCTCCTGCTCCTGTAGATGCCCTCAGTGCCCACCCTGGGAGAGCAGGGAGGGGCTCTGCACTCCAGCAGTGCAGCCCAGCTCAAGATGGACAGTTCCTGGATCTTCAGAGGCAGCTGTGCCTCTTGGCTCCGTATCTGGCTGAAATGTCTCCGGCCTGGAAGGGCAGGTGCTATGGGAGCCCTGCTGACACACCTGTCAACCTGCCACCAAGTATGGGCAGTCTGTGGGGCAGCAGCATCTGGCTGAAGTGCTCTGGCCATTCCTCAAGGGCACAGCAGTGCCTCCCAGCTGTGTGCTCAGCTGGGGGTGTGGCTGCCTCTACCTGGGCAGGTATGGCAAGAGTTTACCTGGGACTTCCCTGCCCCACCAGCACTTCCAGGTCTGCTTGCCCTTTAGTGAGAGCTCAGAAATGAAGAGGGACAGGGTCATCTAGAGAGCATCTTAAGGGGCTCCGAGGTCAACTCATGGGCTCAGGTCCGGCCACACAGAACACAGGCAGTGGGGCTCACAGGAGGCAGGAGAAAGCCTGGTTGTCAAGGGGAAGCAGACAGCATTCCTACTCCATATTCCAGTGTTAGAAACTGTGAGGGCTCCAGATGTGTGTGTGTGTGTGGATGGGGGTGTGATTTTGATGTCTTCTGGGTGTGGGATGCCCTCAGGGCTGAGGAAGGGGCAAGAGGAGAGAAGTCACAAGCCCCACAAGGCAGAGAGTAACTTTCAAAAACTTGGCCAAAGCTCCACAAAGCATCTATTTCCGACTTGGACTCCTGGAGTCCTGAGTTTGGAAAGTTGCTGCTCCCTCACCTAGAGCCCTGCTGGTTAATTTCACCCTCCATGAGTTAAGAGTGGCTCTGGCAATTCCATGTCAGGTGTGTGGAGGGCAGTATAATCCAGAGACTCCTTCCTGTGCAGGCCACCCAAGCCCACTGCCAGGCATTGGTGGGACCGGGGCCCTCTCCCTGGCTGATGTGGCCCAGGATCCACAGCCATGGGCTTAGCGATGGCCCCTCCTCTCCAAGATGAGAGCCCAGAATGACTGAGACCTCAGACACACCATGTCAGCCTCTGGAGGCCTCAGTTTTCCCAAACCCCAACTGTTCTTCCTGCACCCAAGCACCGCCAGTTTTGCTCCAATAGTGTATGGCCTGTCTTGCTTATACCTGTCACACAGCCCGTGCAGAACATGGCTCAGAAAATGTTTGTTAAACTGAGTGGAATCATGTGGTACTCACTGGATGACTCGAGGACAGGAGGGCCTCCTGCCACTACCACTGGGGCCACAGGCAGGGAGGGCCTGTGGACAGCACAGGACACCTTACCCCACGAGGGGCGTCCTCAGCCTCAAAGGGTATAGGTCCATAAACGTGAAACAGAATGAGAAGTAAATGCTTTTCAGAAAATGAGACTTCAAAGCATTTCTGCTGGAGGGGGTACTACCCTGAATTCGGATCCTTGGGGAGTAAGTGCCTGGGTCTGGAACAAAAGTCAAGGTGGCTGGAACCGTGTTAGGTGAGTGTAAGAGTGTTCAAGTGGGCGAGGAAGAGGGCTGGTGGCATGTGCATGCATGAGGTGTATGCACAGGGGGTGTGTGTCTGAGGAGCTTGAAGCTTCCCGCATCTCCAGAGAATCCGAAGTCCTAGGTAAAACAGCCAAGTCCAAGGATGCTGAGAGGCCACGACCCAGCCTCCGGCAGACCTCTTACTCCCTAATGAGCCCACACACTCAATTCTTCATCCTCCTCCCTTGCCTGGGAGGGAACACAGTATCCAGATCCCAAGGCATCAACCCCAAAGGCTGGGGAATGGGGTGGGGCGAGGAGGAGGTACTCACAGTTTCCTGCATGGGGTGGCTGAGGGGTTTCTCGAGGGCGGCCATGTTGTTGGGCATGTCCGGGGGGTGGGAGAGCTGGGGGGGCCCATGCATGAAGTCATTCATGGATGTCCCTCCGGGGTTCCCATGGGGGAAGTCAAAGTTGCCATGGCCTTGGTAATTGTTGCCTAGGAAGGGATGAGATGGGGACGGGAGGCGGGTCAGCCAGAGGGACAGTGGCCACCCCCAGGGGACACAGAGTGTGTAAAAATACAAGCCAGGTCCTTTTCCTCTTGCGAGGCTGCAGTCGGCCCCAGCAGCCTGACTCCAGGTATAGGATGGAGCAGCAACACGACCCTGTCCCGTGGTCTCTACTATCCCAGGACATGTGCTGCTCTTACTGCTAGGGGCAGAGTGCGAGAAAGGGGCTGGGCAAGGCTCCTGTGGGGAGTGGAGGACACGGCCTGAGCCTCGAGCAGACCTGCTGAGCTACTCCTCAACGTGGCCACTTTTCATACCCAGCAACAGCCAGGCCCGGAGTGGGTACAGGTTCTGCCAAGCCCGCAAAGAAAGCCACACCAGACTCACGATGACACCCGCAGAGGCCAGCTGTCCCGCCTCTCTGGTCACTGTGCCCTCCACCGTGTGGCGATGGCAAGGGTCAGAGGATCAGCAGGCTGGGAGGCTTGGCCTTGGCACACTATGGGAGTCTAGCTAGGTGGCCTAACCTCTCTGGGCCTCCCCCGGGGACCTAAGATCAGGGATGCCGGTGGGGGATCTGTCACCCAGTGAGGGTACTTTCCAGGAATCAGCAGCAGTAGGGGTAAAACTTGGTCTGATAAGGGTCAGTGGGTGACCTTGGTGGCCAAAGGCTGAGGCTCCAGGAGCCTGGACTCTGTCCCTAGGAGGGCAGGAAAGTTGCAGGGACAATGTAGATATCACAGAAAAATACGGGAGGGCAGAGGGTAAGGCCAAGAACTCGGGTGGGTGTGTGCCGCTAGCAGCCCCAGAGGACATTGGCTGGGAGAGGCAGCAGTGGTATCTCCCACCAGGGCAGGCTCTGAAGCCCCTGGGCTAGGCCCATGTACCCTCAAGTCTAGCAAATTGGGGATTGTTTACTGGGGGGGGTGGACTACTTCTCTCTCTTCAACCACACCCCCCATCCCTGCCACCACCAGCACAGAAATCCTGTGCCCCTGCAGGGACTTGGGGCTGCCCTCCTCCCTTCCTCCTTGTCCTGGCGTCACCCACCTTGGCTGCTGTAGTCGTTGGAGTTGGTGCCCCCTGGGGGAGGCGGGAGTGGGTAGGGGGACGGGCCAGGGCCCAGGGCTGCGATCATCTCCATGACATTGGGCATGATCATCTGGCTGGGACTCATAGTCTTGAACCGCTTGGAGGGGATGCCGTCAGGGTCGTCCTTGATGTGCAGGTCCGACTTGATGGGCACCGGCCGCCAGCTGCACGTGGGGTCGATGGTGACCTCTTCAAACTCGGAGCTGGAGGAGGAAGGGTGGCAGAGCTGAGGCTCAGGGATGCCTGGCTTTGGGCATAAAAGCACCTCCAGCTCGGATACTCAGGTGACCTTCTTGAGGCCCCTGCCCCCACTCTCACCACACTCTGGACAAGATGGAAGCCTGGCAGAGATTTCTATGTCTATCTTTGACATATGGGGAGACTGAGGCTAGAAAAGCAAGTGGCTGGGCACAGGGGGCACTGTCAGCCTCCTGCTCTGGCTGGGTTTCATCCCTTCTGGGAAGTTCTTTGGCTCCCAGGTCCAGAGGTCCCCAAGGGTAAGGGACAGAGAGAGGGGTCGCCGTCTGCTGGCCTGGGAGGGCCGTGTCTAGTGCTATACATGGGCTCACCTTGCTCTAATCCAGGCCTTGTGCCCCCCCTCCCCTGCCCCTCAACTGGGGCCCCACTTACTGTTGGATGGCATTCAGGATCCCCCACATGTACTGATCCACCTCCAGGCCCTCCAGCAGAGCAGTTTTACTGGAAAAGGAGAAGGGGAGCTTGGCCTCTGCTCTGGGACCCAAGGAGGTAGGGGCACAGCCCATCCACCTCAATGTCAGTGGGGTCTTACCCCTGCTGTTGGCACAAGAGCAGGCAGAAGAGCGGGGGACTCTGTGACTGCTTGATATCAAGGGACCACCCGGAGCCTGCATAACCTGAGCCCCTCTGCCATGTTTGGGTTCTGGTTTGCTTTTAGGGCAGGTGGAGGTGGGAGGTATTTGGACCCTCCCCTGTGTGGCTGGCGGATGAGGGAAGCCCCTGCCGGGGTGGGTATCACTCACTTGCACACAGGACACCTCCAGGTCCCTCTCTCGCAATTCAGCTGCAGGTACGACTCCAGGTCAAAGCACTGCAGACAGACAGGTGAGACCAGGATTGTCAGAAACTGCCTAGCTGTGCCTGAAGGACCCTTGGGATGACTTCCCCATCAAAGAGAAAGACAGGCTGCGGGAGAAACCTAAGGGCTGGGGCTTGGGTGGAGTGAAAGCAATGCCACTTTTCTGTCACTCGGAGTCCCGATGCCTCCACCCCAGCATCCCTCACACCACCTCCCAGACCCCAAAGGATCCTGTGCCTACATCCTCTGAGAAGCCTTCCTGGTCCCCACCCCCAGCCGACTCAGTTTTTGGCCCTGTAACAGCCCCTTTCAACAAGGCCAGGGGTAGCTCCTTCAGCCCATTCACCGAGGACAAGTCTGATCAAGTTCATCCATCTGTGGCAGATAGATAAGGTGACTAGTCCATCCTCTTGCCCACGGCATTCCACTGGGGGAGGAGGGAAAGCCCCTGTCCCACTTCACCCTCAGGACCAGCTGCAGGTGACGGTCCTGGGCTCACTCTGCATGCCCACACCCAGGTTCCTTAAGATGGCTCCTTTCTCTTCTCCCAGCTGGGCTACCCACCTTTTACTCATTGCTCTGTCACTGCCTGCTAAGTCTGAGACGGTCACTCACGCCAGGGCTACTTCCTAAACACCTGCTTGGGGCAAGGCCCTGGACGGAGGCATGAACCGAACAGAGGTGTCACCCTGCTCTTGCGCCCTCAACCAGCCCTGCCATGTGTGTGGAACTTCCAGATGGCATCTGCCATCTGCCAGGGCAGGGGCTGTCCAAACCCATTTCTGTAGCCCCTTTGGCCTGAAGCATACAGAAAAGATGCTCAAAGATAAACGATGGCTGAAATTAATGAGTGACATCGGCCGCTGATCGCCATGACGTCCTTCAGGACAATGTCTGCACAGGTCCCGTTTCCCCTCTTCCTACCCCTCATCATCGCAGCCAGAGTCTAGGTGGCTTGCTGGAGCTGTGTTTTCTGAGGCCGCTCACCTGGACATGCTTGCAATCGTGTCCTCGAGCAGGCAGCTGGATGCGCCGGAATGTGATGGGGCACTTCAGAGACACCTTGATGGCCGTCTGCTCCACACCATCCTCCCCGTTGAGGGTCGTGTTGCCCGAGGAAGCAGCCACACTGCTGAAATTCCGCTTGACTGTGGGGCAGGAGGCACAGACAGGTGAGGATGGCAGGGCAGTCCTGCAGAGGTAGGGGTCTGCATGTGCTCCTCACTTCTTCGTTCAGCTGAGGCATGCCCTGGTCCTCCCCACTAGCCTGCACCAAACACTAAGAAGGCCCATAGTGTGGCGATCAGAGGGCCAGATGCCCAGGCTGCCGCCTCCACGTGGGACACATGTGGTGTGTGTGTGCCCGAGGAGGTGGCCGAGGCAGTTCCCGTATCTCGGCAGAGCAGGCCCTGCCTTCGATAGGAAGGGGGATGTCTGCGAAGCTCGCGGAAAGCCAGTCTGGCATGTCTCGGATTTACTGGGTCAGTGAAGAGCCCCCTCAGGGGGCTTCTCACTGTACTTCACTCTTCAAGTGTGGAAGCAGAAATGGACAGCTGCCTGCTGGAATCCTAGGGCTCAGGGCAGCAACGTGAAGAGTGGTCATGTACCTCCTGCACAGGGCCCTGGGGTCCACACCCGGGGTCTCCTTCAAAGGGGACTCCAAGCCAAGTCCCTCCATCCCAATTTTTTTTTTTTTTTTCGGTGGCAGGGTCTTGCTCTGTTGCCCAGGCTGGAGTACAATGACTTGATTATGGCTCCCTGCAGCCTCGACCTCCCCAGCTCAAATGATTCTCCCACCTCAGTCTTCTGAGCAGCTGGGACCACAGGCACACGCCACCACATCCAGCTAATTTTTAATTTTTTTTGTAGAGACAGGCTCTCACTATGTGGCCCAGGCTGGTCTTGAATTCCTGGACTCCCGACCCAGCCTCCCAAAGTGTCAGAATTACAGGTGTGAGCCACCGTGCCCAGTCCTCTCTTGAGTTTAAGCATGAGCTATTGAAGTGGGGAGGAATCTGGAATCCACCCTCCATGCCGTCCGCCTGATGAAGATCCCCTCTTTTCTAAATCTTCCCATCCTTTAAAGGCCTAGCTCAGGTCATCACCTCCTCCAGGAAGCAGGCTCCCTGGCACTTTGTTTTGATCTCCCTCATGTCCTGGGCTGCTGTTGCAGGTATGCCTGTTCTAGCTCCCAAGCTGGACCCACCAACTCTTCCCCACAGGGCAGGTCCCAGAACTCCCACCGGCCCTTATTGAACCCAGCTTGTCTGATCATGATAACAGCCCAGGAGGAAGTCATGTGCCCGAGGATGGGACGTGCTCAGGAACAATCCGGGCCCAGTGGCGACGTGCACGGAGGCAAAGATCAGTCCCAGGTGAACACTGACCACTTCTCAGTCCCATACTCAGGCGAGGCTGGGGTCTGGCCCTTGCTCCCTGTCCCCAGCCCGACTCACTTTTCGTGATACAGTGCTCGGCGGGCAGGAGGCGCTTCTTGAGGAGGCCTTGCAGCACAGAGCGGACAGAGGGCCGGTGCACCAGCTGCAGCACGAAGAGGTGGGACTGCAGGGAGACAGCAGACACTCAGTTCCTGTGCACTGCCCCCACGCCCCGCCCTGCTCGCGGCCCCAGCAGCCCTAGACTGCTCCCAAGATCCCACAGCCGCCCTAGGAGAGGCTCCCAGAGGGTGTGTCCTAGGACCCGTGAGCCTGGGCACTGCTCCGGAAAGGCTGCCTCTGCTGCAGATCAATATGGTGGACTTTGACACTGAAATATTCCCTGGATGAGGTTATGGGACACGCAGCATTAGGCCTGGGTCCTGCTTTGCTTCCTAACCTCCCCTACCACTGTCTTCCTATCACGTGTCTTCAGCCCTTCCTGCCAGGGCGCTCATCCCCAACTTCACTCCTCCAGGAAGCCTTCCAGAACTGCACACCCCAAACATCCACCCATCAACCGCCTCACTCTGACAGTTGTGCAGCCTCATATGGCTCATCACATTCCCCAGCCAGAGTGTGACGTGCTACCCAGGTCTGTGACCCCTATCTCTATGTGGCCTCCATGCCTCTAAGCTCACAAGGGCAGCATCAGAGTGTTTCCTTCTCTGTGCCCCCCAAGAAAGGCCAGTGGAGTGGGGCAGGCAACTTGCTTCCGTCGGGGCCTGAGCAAGGCCTACGCGTCAGGCCCCAATCTCCAGGGGACATGAGGGTGGCCAAGAGCTGGTCCCAGTCAACAAGTCACGAGTTGGAGGGACCCCCATACATGACTCTAAGACGAAAGGCTTGGGAAAGAAGGGAAAGAGTTAACTCCAGGTTTGGGGGAGTTGGGTCTGGGGGAAGAGGTGGTGACAATGACAACTGTTGGTGAATGAGGCAAGCAGGACATGGCTTTGAGGGACACGGGCCAGAGAATGAAGGGCAGGGAGGAGGGGCCGGGAGGGGTGAATTGGAAGCGTGTGAGGAGAACAGATGGAGGCTGAGTGTCCAGGGGAAGACGCCACGTCTGAAGCCAGGGCACAGTGGCTCTGAAGGCCCAACGGTTTGAAGGTTATAGCACAGGCCCTGGGCGGGGAGCAGGTAAGGGGACATTGTATCTTTGGTAGCTGTGGGCACGGGGTGGCGACCCAAGGACAAGGCTGAGGACCAGAGGGGGGCCGAGTGCCCTGTACTCCCACACTGTGCCACAGGGCCCGCCCGTGCCACCGCTGCCCCCGGCCCGCCACACTCACGCAGCAGCAGGCCGTGACGGTGATCTGGATGGTGTTGCGGCCTGGCTGGCACACGTGCTTCAGGTGCAGGGGCTTGTGGGAGGTCTTGTTGTCCCCGCGCTCGATGGTGAGGGGTGTGGCGTTCACGCTGACCTGCACCGAGGCTGGCCAGTTGGTGTTCATCTGGCGGTCCTCGTGGTGGTAGCACTTGAATTGCAGCTCCAGGTCAGACCTAGGTGGGGCACGGTGGGAGTCAAGGCAGTTCTGCCAGGGCAGCTGTCTGTGGCCTCTGTGACCCTGAGCCAGGCCACATACCTCTAAACGCACCACAATCTCCGAGACCCTCAGGACCCCACCCCTGGCCCCAACGGTTCCCCCAGCCTGAATTCTCCTCTCCCATTCTAGATACTCCCTCCACAGCCAAACTGTCCCCAAGATCCCCACAGCTCTAGCTCCCATCTCCCTGGACTCTCCTCCCTCTAGGGGTAAACTCCTGGCTCCCCAGGACAGAGACAGAGGGACAAAAGAATAGCCACTTATTTGACAAGACCTGCTGTGAGGCCGACCAAGCCCATCTCCAGACCTGCTGGGAGCTGTCTTCCCAGGCCACGGCCATTTCTGGTTCCGAGCACTCCCCAAGGAGGCCCCCCAGGACACACCTGAGGAGTGATGGGAACCAGCAGTGACCCCGTATGCATGACAACCAAGCCAGGAGCAGGAGGCCTCCCAGATGAGGACATGCTCAGATAAGGAGCGTGGGTGAGCAGGGTAGAGGTGGGCAGCACAGTGGTCTGTCCGGTTCCAGAAGCCTCTGCCCTCCTGCCTGAGTGTCACAGCTCCTGTGTCCTGAACGCCCACGCCAACTATCTGTGACCACCTCGCCCAGCCTGCTCAGCATGGTCAAGAAAACAGCAAGGCTGTGTGCACGTGTGCCTGGCACAGACCCAGCTCCTGCCCCCGAGATGCCCACTGGCCAGTGGAGGGGCTCTGAGTCACAAGCACAGTGAGACAGTGTGATCTTGCCTGAGGATGAAGGAGCAAGGGGTGGAGAACCCTAGGGTTGGTCCTGGCTTCCTGGAGACCCGGACCCAAGCCCCAGCTCTGCCTCCAGCTAGCTGTGAGAACTCACACAAGCCAATTCACTTCTCTGGCCTCAGCTTCCTCCTCTGCCAAAAGGGAAAGTGTTGCCCATTTTCAAGATCAAAGTAGGTCACATGTGGAAGGCGCTGAGCATGGGCCTGGCTCAGCAAGGGACCTCCCGACCTTGCGTTCCAGCACGTGCCTAAAGTGTCTGAGCAGCAGCCCTGCCCGATGGTCAGTTCCCTGTGATAGGCGACCCAGGCCTGGCCCCTGTGCCAGCCTTATCTCTGCATTCCTGGCTCTGGCCACGTGAGTCACACTCGAATTCTCGATTGCATTCCCTCTTGTCAGCTCACGGCCTCAGATGAGATACACAGCTCCCTAGCCTAGGTCTGAGCCAGCTACCTTTTCCTCGGGGGTGAGTGACAGCTGCTCCCTGCCCTTGAACCATGACACCCTGGCTGCTCATCCACCTGTGCACCTGCAGACTTCCCATGATGGCCACAGGACAGGGCTCTGTCAGTGATGCCGAACAGGTAAAGGTGACAGAAGATGCTGCTACCACCTGCCCAGGGCCACACTCGGGTCCAAGGGAGTCATCCCGGAGAGACTCCTTCAGCCTGCCTGGGCTGGCACCCCTGCCCTGACACGTACCTCCACATCAGAGTCTGGTGGACCGTGGGCCGCAGGTGGAACACGTGGTTGCTGACAGCCAGGTTGTGCTCCAGGCGGAAGGGCTCCAGCACCACACCATCCCGCACGGGGAACGTGAGCCGCAGCTCGTCATTGTGGTTGGCTGGGGCGAGGAGAGGAGGTGGGTGAGCCACAAATCCCAGCCGCCATGGGTTCCAGGGCTGTGGGTGGGACTCGCTCACCCTGGGCTGTACGCTCAGAGGAAGGCAGGGGTGTGTAAACAGGGCCGGAGACAGAGCCAGGCCAAGTGCACACCAGTGAGTCATGGCTTCCTCGATTCTACAAGGCCCCACCCCAGCCTCTCATCCCCTCTTCTTCCATCCACCTCCCTGCCTCCTTCCATGGCTATTACAGATTTCCTCCCCGCTTCCAGGTGCCCAGGCAGCAGTGAGGAGGCCTGTGGGCAGCCCGCCCCCCAACCTTGAAAGTGCCCCTGGGTATGTATCTCATCTGCTCTCAAGTCTCTGCCCTTTCTGCATGCCCACGTGCCAGGCAGCCTGACTGCTAAGCCCCGTGCTCCCAGCCCAATGGGGGGCCCCAGGAGGAGCTGCCTGACAGAGGAAAGGAGGGCCCTCACCTGGGGGTGGCGGCAGAGCGCTCATATTTGGCTTGATGTCAGGCGGGAAAGGTGGTTTGACGTCCTGGCTGGGGGACAGGTAGGGAGGGATGCTGCTCCCAGGGGTCATGGGGGGTGTGGGGTTCCCTGGAACTGGTGAGTGGGGGTAATTTGCCACAGGAACCGGCCTGGGAGGCTGGAGGGAAAGAGAAACCACACATAGGTTATGGATGGGGTCACAGGGACAGAAGGGGCCTTGGCTATGGACATATACCACACTCACCCCAGGGCCTGAGGCCATGAACTGCGGGGGCAGAGCCTCCCCCAGGGAAACCGTTCTCTCTTACGGGTCTCTGCCCACCTCGGAAGACAGCCCTGAGAAGGGCCTCCCCACCCTTCGTCTGGGTCTCACCATTGAGCTCCTGTGCTGAGTGCATGCAGAGACCCTTACCCACTGGTGTGACAAATGGGGACACAGAGGCTCAGGGTGGGAGACTTGCTCAGCACAACCCTTGGAGGACAGGACAATGGGAAGGAAGCCCAGGCCTCCTGCCCCCGGCCGGGTGGGCTTCCCACATCACGACTCAAGGTCACACCCTCTATGCCCACCCCATCAGGGTCCCCAGATGGAGTTGGGGCCTGCAGAATCCGGGGCCCAGGTTCCCCAAGAGCCCCTCTCCCTCTCCTTGTTTCCCAGACCAGCCAGGCTGACACTTTACTCTGGGGCTCACCCCACTGGAGCTGTGGATTCTCAGTCCTGGGCATCTCTGTGTCCCCAGACAGAGGACCAGAAGTGTACTCCCACCCATGGGGCCCTCCGAACGTCCAGAGAGACTGGAGCAGGAACAGTGAGAACCTTTAGAGGCAACAAGCGCCTGTGGCTTAGGGTTTTTAAATTAAATCGGAACATACCCTGCTGACATTCCCTTGGCTGTAGTTACTGTAGCTGCTCCCCGAGAACGTGTTATTTTGTCCATTAAACTGTTCTGGCTATTAAAACAAGATAAACAACGCTGAATAGGGGGCAGAAAAGCAATCAGAAGCCCACTCACCCTCCAGACAGTAAAATCTGCAATGAGCACGGGGATGCCACCAGTCCCACCAAGCTGGGCTGCGGAGTGAGAGGGGCGGGACAGCTACCCCTCGGGGATAGCGCTGTGCCTCTCTCTGTCCCTAGCTATTAATTTAGCAGAAGTTACAAAAATCACAACACCTAGTATGCTGAAGTCAGGGCAAAACTGGTAAACCTGTTTGCTGGATGGCCATAAGAAATCAGTATGATTTTTGGCAAATAAACGTAAAACAGTAAAGCGTCTTCTCTACTCCCAAGAACACATTTTATAATAATCCTAAGGAAACGAAAGGCTATCTGCCTGAAGATATTCATCATAGTATTATTTCTAAAATGAAAAATCGGAGGCAACCTAAATGCCTAACAGACGGAATAATAAAATATGATACGGTTTGTCTCAGCGGAATATTAGGCAGCCATCAAAAGTAAAAACCACAGGGACTCTGCAGCGCTAAGCACCATCCTTATTATTTCACGTTAAGTAAAAGATTGAAAGTTACAGCTATAATAACAATTTTGTAACAGATTGAAAGTTACAGCTGTAATAACAATTTTATAACATGTGAGTACCCACCTACACACAGAGACAAAGTTTAGAATGGAATGTTAATATATATAGGGTATGTGCTTTTTTTTTAAAAAAATATATATTTCTTTTATTATTTTGTGAGTGCTATGAATAAGAAAAGAAAAGAAAAACCCATCATCCAAGACCAATGAGAACAGGAACTGAGAAAAGCCAGTCTGATGTTCCGGCCACTGAACTTAGCCCTGAACACATGGGGACGTTCAGAAATCACCCATCCCTTGGTGTCCGTGGGCAAACACATGCAGGTCAGAGTGATCCCGGTGGAGTTAGGGGTGTGAGGTGGTTAGCAGGGAAGGGAGCCCATGGGTGGTGGTGAGGCTGGGACTCACCTTGTAATACTGCCCCATGTTGACCGTGGGGGGCGGGTACTGCCCGGAGCTCGGCTGGCTGGGCATCCTCTGTCCCGGGTAGTTGGGGGAGGTGAGTGGCCTCGGGGGGTTGGGAGCTGGGTATTGGCCTGGCTGGGTGGGGAACTGGCTGTTTGGTCCATATTGCTGGTTTCCATAGTTGGGCTGTGGTGGCAGAGAAAGGAGAGGGGAAACGCATTCAGTGTTGCCAGTGTCACACAGGCAGCTCACCTGAACACCGGGACGGGGCCCGCCTCCTCGCATTTGCCCCTGCTGTTTCCCACCCACAAAACCAGATGATGCCTGGGCCCCTTCTTGTCCTGACATCTGGGGACATTGTGTTCTGCCTGTGTAGCTCACAGGCCACCTCCCCTGAGGCCATTCTTCCTGGAGTACATGGGCCCCCTGAACTCCAAGGGCACTTTCAGAGCCTCTTGCTCACACCATTATGAGGGGCCTGATTCTAACTCCCCAACCTTTGGGTCTCTCCTAGCGCCTGGTTCAGAGCTGTGCTCCCCCATCTGTGCCCCAATGCGACAGGGGAACTCCCCCTGCACCCCTGCATTCTGAGGCTGAACCTGGGTGGCACTGTCCTCGTAACTCCCCTCGGAGTAGAACACACACCTGGTGTTCAGTTCTGGGCCATTGGCAACCTGCCACCTGTGCAGGGGCTGGGAGAGCCAGGCTGGTGAAGGGACAAGACAACTTCTCCCAGGAGAGGCAATTTAGAGACGAGGAGACAGCACCACCCTCCAGCCACCTTCCCTGTCTGGAAAATCAGGTGACCCTCAGGGCCACATGACATCCTGTGAGTCAGTGGTTTCTTCTTCCCCATCTAAGTGTCTCTCTTGCCCAGAGGTCCTGTTGGTGGCTATGACCCAGTGCCTGGCAAAATGCCCTTAATACCTGTTCAACAAATGAATGATGAACTTGGGGATAAATGTCAGGGAGTGTCAGTGTGAAAGAAATCTACAACTCATGCTGTTGCAACATGGTAGCAGCTCTGGGTGACAGTGAGGCACCCACCATGGGAGGTGCAGAAGTAGCTGGTACCTACCTGCCCACCAGCCCCTGCCCTAAATGCCCAACAATTCAAAGACCATATGAGCAAGCCATGGCAAGGGGAAGGAAGGCCAGTCTTCCCAGACAGGGTCAGGCTGCACAGGCTGTGACCACCCAGTGCTACAGCTGGGGAGCAGCAGCACTCTGTGGCAAGGATGATTAACTTAGCAAAAACAGAGAGCCTTTGGTGTAGCCTCTTTAGGCAGGCAAGAGCCGGGAGCACAACACTTGGTGCTGGTGCAGGGGTGATGCTAATGACCAGGAATTCTGCCACAGCCTCCTCCGAGATTGTCTCCTTTGGCGTGGGCTCACAGATGCACCCAGAGCACAGCCAGTGGGACACTGGGATTTTGAGCATGAGGTGCAGGAGCACTGAGAAAAGGCCTAGAAACTGCACAGGGGCTGTGTGCCAGGAGAGGTGTCAGTAGCTTGAGGTGCCCCCAAACTCAGGACCTGGGAGCCGATGGTCCTTCTCCGGCCCCTCCCTGAACTAGTGTCCACCAGGTGGAGGGTTGGGGCTTGATGCAGCCTCTCGGATGCACGAGGAAGCCCCTGACCTGTCTCTCTCTCCCCGCTCCTGGACTGAGGACACCTCCACTTGCTGCCAGGCCTCCCAGCCCATCCTAAGGTGGATGCTGAGGGGAAATGCACAGATCTTCAAGGAACTTAAGGTCTTTGGGATCTGAAGCCACTGTAAGCCCAGGCTGAA
Source organism: Cacajao melanocephalus (assembly GCA_963573385.1). Classification (NCBI taxonomy): domain Eukaryota; kingdom Metazoa; phylum Chordata; class Mammalia; order Primates; family Pitheciidae; genus Cacajao; species Cacajao melanocephalus. Next base: position 309,223 of record CAUYLG010023315.1, on the reverse strand, counting down.
GGCCACAATGCTGAAAAGAGCTAGGAGGAGAAAACTGCTCCAAGACGGGTCACGGAAACAGAGACCCAGGCACACCCTGCTCGAAAAGGGGCTTGGTCGTGGGGAGCAACCAGGGCAGGCTTCACGAGGGGCCTCTGCAGAGCCACGTCCCTAAGTCTTCTGCAGGTAAATTAAATCCTTACCTGGGCACCCAGATGGCTGGCTGCTGCCAGCATCATTTTCTGAGGGTTCGGCTTTGTGACACCCCCTCCAGGAAGCCTGCCTTCTCTGACTCACACTGAGTTCTGTGCAGTTTGCTGTGCGTCATTCCCCGGTGAGTCTCTGCTCAAACCTTTGCTTTCCTGCTAAAGCCGCACTTCCCAGAGGGTAGGAGGCGTGGGTTTTACTTCCCTAAATCTTCCCCAACACCTTGGCTGAGCTGGGCTGTAAGAGGCAGTGCCACTTCCTATACTGACCAACTAGATGGAAACAAGAGCTAAGAAACATGCTGCCTGCCCTCCACTCACTTCCCCAACAGGCCGGCCCTGATAGGCTGGAAGCATTTTGTCTCAGCTCTCTCTCTTGGAGAGGAGTTGGGGAAACCCTCATGTGGGGAGGAGGAACTAAACCCAGGTCACCCAGCTAGTGGCTGAACCAAGACAAGGGAGTCACTACAGTAAGAGGAACTGCTGCTTGCTGAGAGGCTGCACACGCCAGCCCAGGGCGAAGCACTTTGTGGATGTCCCCTCAAGTCCTCAAGCAGCCCTAGGAGGCAGGGTGACTGGCTCCAGGTCATCTAGTTGGGAAACAGCAGAAGCAGGTCTCAAACCCAGGAGCACCCAACCCCTAAGGCCCTGCCTCTTTGTCTGAGTGTGCTGGGGTCCAAGCCACACCCCTTCCAAGGCCGTACTCACGGCCCATATCTGCAAGCCCAGGTGTCCCAGCTCCCACCTCCCAATCTCCCGCTTCTGTACTCACCTCTCCAGGGTATGGCCTCTTTATGTTCTGAATAGGAAGGGACTGGGGCCGGGGGCCCGGGTAGGTCTGCTGGGGCATCCGCTGCCCGTGCGTGCCAAAGGGGCTGATGCCGGGCGGCCGGGGCTGGTTCATGCCCATGGGAGGGCCGCTCATCCCCGAGGGCGTCATGCCAGCCGCCATGCTCGCAGGGTTCATGCTGCCCCCCATGGAGGCAGGCCCCCGCGGCCCGGGTTGGTTCATGAATTGGCTGTTATACGCCTGGGTGGGACCCATCTGGAAAGAGGAACAGACCTTCAACAGGAGAAGAAAAAAAAAAAGAATAAAATGCCACATGCATTGAAAGTGCAGGGAGGGAAGGGTGGGGGAGGTGCAGGGGTGGGGAGGGGCACCATCCTGTGCGGCCCGCGGTAACTGGGGACCAACCAGGCCCCAAGGGACCAGGATCCTCCCAGGCTCACTGCTGCCCTCTGCAGCCACACAGGAGAGATGCAGCTCAGGGGGTGTTAGAGGGTGGGGTGGGGTGGGGGTAGTCACTCCAATGCACAGGCAGCATTTCCAGGGAGGGAGGCAGGCAGAAAATGAGGAAAGGATGCAGGGATGGGGAGGGGCATGGGAGGGCAGAGGTAGATGAGAGTGGAGGCAGGAGCCTGAGTGAGGCTGCAGCCCCTTTCCTGGAAGCCCAGGCCCTGCCCTTGCTCCTGGGCCAGTGGAGGTGCACCCTCCATCCACAAAGGCAGCCTCAGCCCAGCTTCCACTTCTGCCCCCCTGCCCTGTAGTCCCCACCTCCTCGGCTCCTGTTCTGCATTCCTATGGGGGCTCCCCCTCTCCTCATCCCCCAATCCTATCCTTCTGAAAATCAGAAAGCAGCACTGGGGCCTGGGCAGACCCACAGAGAGGGTGACTAGGAAGGCACTGGCCTCAGAGCCAATCCAGGAGACAGACCAGTCACAAGACTGTTTTCAGACACTGAGCCCACTCTTTTGGTGAATAGGGGGCCCAGAGAGCAATGTGGAACCTTTTCCCCATATGCAGTCACACACGAGCCACCCACACACACAGAACAAACACCAGCACCCAGATACCCCACCACACCCACACGCCCCACTCTAAACACACAAACCTCCACATGCTTCCATAAAAGCCCAAATGCACCCTAATGCAGTCAGCTTCCCCAGCACACGTGGCCCCACAAGCACCGACGCCCCAGCTCTGCTTTCCCGGGGCTGTCTGCCTGGCTGGCTGGGCGAGGCTGGGCCAGATTAGCGGGAACCTTACCGGTCCATACTGGTTTATATCCTTGTTCTGTGTCTCCTGCAGGGCTGCCACAGTGGCCGTGGCTGTGGCCGTAGCTGTGGCCGCCGCTGCTGCCACTGCCGCTGCTGCGGCGGCTGCCGCGGGCTGAGTGAAGTCAGCAGGCGGCCTGGTGTGCGGAGGGATGCCCATGCCTGCAGGGGCATTAGGACCCCCAGGGTAACTGCAGGGAGATAAAGGTGGAAGAGTCAGGTACTGCCCGCATCTGAGGGGAACCTGGGCCAAGCTGCGGGCTGGAAGGGAGAGGATGGGGCTGCACCCCAGAACCCGGAGGGACGGGGCCTGTTGGGATTGGCAGCCATTCATTTGTGCCACTTGGCAATGACTAAGCCACTGTGCCCCTGGAGCCATCGGGGGTGCTTGCACCCTCACTGTATGCTCTCGGGACCCTGGTGACACCATCTTCTGAAGGACACTGAGTCTCAAAGAACCTGAGCAACTTGCCCGAGGCCCTTCAGCAGTGATGGCGGGCCTGCAGCTGCGGCTGAAGGTGTTTCTGACACCTTTGTTTAACCACCAGGTCACACTGCTCTGCCAGCCCCAGGCCAGAAACCCAGCCAGGGCTGGCGAGGGTTGAGGCCAAGGTGAGAGTCTTAGGCAGGGCAGGGTGGAAAGAGGAGAATGGGTGCCTCTGCTTGCCTCACACCCCTCCCCAGAGCTCCATATCCTGGGAGTCCCTGCCCCTTCCTCCCGAGCCAAGGGACTCGCAGTCTCTGCATAGTTGTACTCTGACCAGTCAGCAAGGCAGAGCAGACCTTCCCAGACTGCGTCACTGTCTTTGGGCAACTGGACCCCACTATACCTGCTCTTCAATGTTCCCAATCCAGATTTTCTCAATATCTTCCAATTTATTAAAGACACAATTCAGAGAAGGGTCATTTTGAGGAATGAGAATGTCACCCTTCTATTTCCATAAGCCTGAGGACTATCGGAACACAGGCCAGCTGCTGCAGCGCCTCATCTGCAGGCCAGCCCTGGGAGCCAGGGATGACCGGGCCCCTTCCACTCATGGGACAGCAGAGGATAACTTCTCAGGGTGGAGAGCACACCACTGGGATTTAAATGGGATCCGCCTTGCTGGAAGGAGGGAGAAGGGCGGGGTCCATGGCTCCTACTGCAGGCCAGCCTCCCTCACCTGGCCCCAAAGCCGCCGCTGCCGGGGTAGTTGGGCCGGCCGTACATGCTCTGCTGGATGTAGGGCTGAGCCGGGCCAGCCTTGGCTGAGAACTGCTGCTGCTGCCCCGCGAACTGCGGGGAGTTGAGGCCGGGATTGCTGGTGGTCATGCCCGACGCCATGGGGTTGCCGCCTGGGTTCATGGGGTTGTTGGCACTGGCCATAGGATTCCCAAGGACCTGTGGGAAGAGAGAGGTTGTCACCTAAGGTGCTACTCCAGGCAGCGTGGAGAGGAAGAAGGATAAATGAAGAGGGGAAAGGGAGAAAGAACGAAGTGGAGGCAGGGCAACAGGGAGGAGAAACATGGGGAGTGGATGAACGATTCCGAGCATACCGGTGACAAGGGGCGGGCCTGGGTGGCAGGCGGCGCAGGGGATGAGAACGTCAGCCTTGTGACGGAACAAGCTGAGGGCATGACCAAGCCCCAGAAAGCCAGCTCAAGTGGTCCCCAGCGGAGTCCCCAGAGGCTGCGCCTGCACCAGGCGGGAACAGGGAAAGCCCTGGCTATGCAGCCTACTGCCCCACAAATGAGCCTGAAGGCCAGAGTCTCGCCACACAGGGGCCCCAAGGCCCCCGGTGCTGCTCTGTGAGGACCAACAGGAACCCACCCTGCTAGCTCTGGAGGGTGGCAGGAGCTGGCGACAACAGGTCAGCCCAGAGGCTCCCTCCAGGGCTGCCGGCAGCCCTGAGCCTTCCATGTGGCCACAGCCCAGGCTGGCAGAGGTTAGATGGGGGGAGACCCACTGACCGGGCTGAGGAGGAGCGGAAGAAAGAGGAAGGAATGAGAGGGAGGCGGGCTTGACTAGGGCGAGGGGGGTAGGGAGTTGTCAGAAGTCCAAGGCATAATAGTTCGATGAAATCTAACTCAGGCCATCCATTTAGGGCCAGAGACCCCAGACCTTGGAGCCCTGAGGCCAATTACACAGAGAAAGTTCTCCTGCTTTCCAGAGCAAATGTGGGCTAGAGAAGAAGCCCTTGCTGTCTATCAGACAATGCCATTCCCCTAGAAGGGCCCTAGAATGGAGACAGTCCACAGAGGCTGCCTTCCTGAGGTGTGTGCAGAGCCTGCCAGGGATGGAGACGTGTCCACAGCTGGGTGTGCCCTGGAAGCTGGTGTTCCCAGCCGGGCAGGGCCTGCGAGGGCGAAGAGGGCTGGTATGGCTCCAAGGGTCAAGGGAGACTCACGCCTAGAAGATGTGGCTGAGGGCAGTATAGGCTCTTACCTGGCTCTGGGATGTGTTGGTCACTCCCCAAACCGTGGTGACCACGGAGAGGGAGCCGGGAGGCTGGTTGGTGTTCTGCTGCCAAGGGACAGAGTCATAGGGGAACGACCCATCACTGCAGAGGGAGACAGAGGGAGACGCTGAGCGCCGGGCAGGCACAGGCTCAGACAGGATATGCCCAGGACCCCACCAAGTGACCTGCAGCTCCCAGTCCTAGGTAACCCACATCTGAGTCAGTTCTGGACCCCCCAGGCCCATCTCAGTGCCCAGTGCACAATGTGCCCTGCATGGTGACAGGCTGTTCAGAAGTGGCCACCTTTCCCCTGATTGCTGCTGAGAGCTACTTCCACAGCTATGTGCCTCCCCTTAGCCCCAAGTCCACAGCTGATGCAACAGATGAAGTGGTGTGACCTGAGGCCCAATATGAGCTCCTCCTCTACCCGGGCTCTGACTCCACGTGGCTCTCCAGGAAGAGCTTGGGCTCCCCCAAACCACCTTCCCCTCAGAACTGCCTGGTCCCTTCTCAACGCAGGCTGGAAGGGTCCAAGTCTGAGGGTATCAGTTCTTCCCTCTGCCTCCCAGCCCGTCACAACAGGCTGGCTGCCTGGGCCGTGGGAATGCAGGCTTTCTTCCAGCACCCTTCCTTCCCAACCCCCAGCAAGGTGGGTACAGGCCTTACCTGCTGCGCACCCTCCCCTGCCCCCACCCCGATCTCTCGTGTACATCCCCCCCCGAGCTAATCTTCCTGAAACACCTAAGACGCCTGGCACAATCAAAGACCTTCAGTGGCTTCCAGTGTTTACAAGGCAAAGTCTAAACTCTCATTTAAGAATGACTTACTTCTCTGGCGGACCCCACCCTTCCTTCACCGCACGTTGGCTCCGTCCTCTGGTGGAGCTGTCCCTAAACACTGCCTCCTCTCTACCAACCAGGACCACGTTTCCCCTGCTCCCCTCACCAGGTCCAGTGGTACCCAACATATGTGTGGATATCTCCCCAAGGAGCTCCCACACATCAGAAGCACGGAGTCAGCCTTCAGCCCCACTCCTTGTGCCTAGGCCTAATGAGTGTCCAGGGACGCTTCCTACTGACTGCTGGAGTGCACAAGAGTGAAGCCAGCAGATCCCAGAGAAGGGCAGTCCATGAAGACCTGCCACGGTGCCAGCCCCTAGGAGTCTGGGGCTGAAGCTTCCTCTCCCCCTAGAGCCTGCACTGGCTCTCTGGCACCACCTTCTCACCAAGTCACAAAATTCTAGATGTGGAACCAGGAGGAGCAGAAAAGCACAGCGCCCACAGCTGTGGCACTGAGGAGGGCCAGGCAATAGGAAAGAGCCTCATGCCTCTGTCTGGCTTGTGTCTTAGTCACAGGAGACAGCAGATGGCAAAGGCTCTCAGTCACACCTGGAAGACTCGTACCCCAGCTGAGAGGCCAGTTCAGCCCTAGCAGCCGGGGCAGGTGGGGATAGAGGTGCTGGGGAGGCACCTCTGGGGATGCAAGGAGCCCAGCCCAGAGGTGAGGACTTCCCCGAGGGAAGTGGAGGCCTGCATGACCCACGGGCAACAGGGACCAGGGCAGCCAAGTCTCGTGCTCTGAGCTTTGCCTGGTTGAGCTCTCAGCTACGCTGGTCAAGTTGGATGGGCTCCTGCAGAGGTGACCAGCCTGGAAAGCAAGACCACGCCACTGTCTGCTCATACCTGTCCCTCCCCTGCCTGGAGGCCCTCTCCCCTAGATCTCTCAGCCTGGCCAGCCCCTCGCTTTATGAGATCACTGGAGGGGCCTCCCCCGCCCTCCTCATATAAAAGAGAAACTCCTACCCCACACCGCCTGCCCCTCACCCGGGTACTGGAATTTTCTCATAGCACTCCACCACTGCCCTAATTATATATTTCTTTGATTACTGTCCATCTGCCTCTATCACAGCTCTGTGATGGCAGAGACCGACCCTGGTGCACGTTTCCGCACTCAATCTCCTCATCTGTAAAATGGGCATTAAGATGATACCTCCACTGTCCTCTCAAGTGTTTTCCAACTGCGGGTCACAGAACCTCAGTGGGTGATGACATCCAAACAGCAAGAGGAAAAAACAATCAAGTAGAAAATGACTGACTGTGAGCACACAATAAAGATGAGTATTAGTCCTTGAGTGTCTTAGTTTTATACACAAATACACGTGCACCTTGGGTCAAGGTGTAATATGTGCATTTATATTGGTCTCGGTCGAATAAGCTTGAACACTGGTTCGGTCGCCTGAGTCTGAAGTGGCTTAAAGAGGAGAATGCAGTCAAAGGGCTTTCCCAGCTGGGCACTGCACGTGATTTCCGGGGAAACTGCAAGACTCACATTTGGAGTAGAGGAGCTATACTCAGGGCCCTCAGCTGGCCCGGTACGATGACAGGTAGTAGCCCGTTGGAGACCCAGATGCTTGGGCCAAAGGTGACAGATGGTAACAGACTCTGCTCTCCAGGTGGCGGATTGGAGACTGGGAGCCCAGAGGGAGTGGGCAGTGCAGAGAAACACAGGAAAGTAGCAATGAGCCTGCTCCTCAGAGAGGCTGGACCGGAACAGCCTCTGTCTCCCAGGAGGTCGCTGGGGACCTGGAACACCACCTGGCCCCGGAGCCAGCACACCAAAGTCTCACAGGGAGGCTCTACAGGTCACGCTTTTACAAAACAAAGAGGAGATCCCGTGGACACCTGCTGTCCCCAAGGCCCACGTCCTAGGCGTGCTGGATGACCACAGGGTCCCTACAACTGAACAAAACCCAAGCCTGAGTGCCTCCTCTGCCCAGAACTTCTGCCCCATCAGTTCCCGCCAACCCTCCAGGCTCATGGCCTTCAGACCGAGGTTCCTGTCCTTTGAGAACAGGTCTGGCCAGACTCAGGAAGTGAACCCCCATGGGAGTCCCCAGGGGCCACAGGGCCCTGCCTGAGACCAGGGAGGGAGCAACCGCTGCCTCCTGCCAGGGACGCTACACAGGCCCACACACAAGCTCCCAAATGCCCCGCAGCTCCGTGTGTGGGCCTTGTGGGCGGAAACCAGCTTCTTCCTGTTTCGTCCCCTCTGCCCTAAACTTGGTGAGAAGCTAAGCTAACCAACGTTCCCAAACTGGGTATCCCACTGCCTGGCTGGCAGGTTTGCTAGCCCAGAGCAAAGACGCACACAGGCGTATGGAGGACACGTCCAGACACACACACGGGCCCTGCCGGCATGCCGCCCGTGTGCTGGGGAAGAGACAGGCGCACGCGTGTGGGGCGGTCTCAGCACGAGCTTGCCTCCACACGCACCTGCTGCAGAAGCAGAAGTGGCAGCCGCACCGACGGGACTGTGACTCATCTCATTCTGGGGGAGACAGGCTTCTGCTGTCGCAGAGAAGGCTCTCACCCCCGCAGGCCCTCCCAGCAGCCCTGCTGAGGTGATGCCACTGCCTAGACTCAGACACCACCACCGGGGGAATGCCTGGTCCCTGTGCCCAAGGATGAAGGGCTGGCCAGATGGCTGCGCTGCTACCAGAAAGGCAGGGCCTGGCTGGGATGGGAGGAGGGTCTGGAGGGTGCCCGAGAGCCCTTCTCCCCCCACCCCCGGCAAGCACAGTTTAACCTGCAGACATGCTTGGCCTGGTCACAGGTGCCTGGCATTGTTTAATAATTCTGCCCCACTCTGCACGACCCTAATCCAGCATGGCCTGCCTAGTGTCACACAGACCACGAGCTGCTCCCAGCCACATTCCTGTCCAGCCGAAACTGCCCCAACAATCCTGCTCCACCCACAGAAGCACCAAAGCCAGAAGCCACCTGCAATGTCAGCAGCCACCGTTCAGCTTGCCAAGTGCTCCCAAATACTGGGGCCTCTGTGCCTCTTCTCAGGCTGGCAAGTTCCATCCCACCTTGAAAATGTCATCCATCCTTTCCAAGCTCTTCCAAAGGCCACCTCCTCTGGGAAGCCCTTGCCCAAGGTACTGAACTCCACTGGCTCTTTGCATTTCTGGCAGGAGTGAGAACCCTCTGCCTTCTTCCTTCTGCCTCAGGAGCTGTCACTGAGTTCTTGGGCTCCCTGGGCTGGGCATGTTTTCACACACCCATAGGGCTCAGGAAGCCTTTGCTAAACAAAAAAATGTAGCAGGGAGAAAGCACCTCTTTGCACTCCTCTTCGGAGGGATGCTAAATGTGCATATGCCCATTTCGTTAAGCCTGACACTCGACCACCTACACAGTGTGCCTGTGGCCACGTAGCCACTGGGGCCCAGGAAGTGAGAGAAGGACACGGAGGGAAGCGATGAACCCACTGCTCACTCTCTGTATGCCTCAGCAACCTCATCTGTGAAATGGGGCTGATTCAGCCCCTCCCTTCGAAGGCTGCCATGAGGACTAAGTGTTAAGTGCCTAGTAAGTGTGAGGCCCCAGGAACAGAGTCCTGCACCCCTTGGACATCCTGAAACTGTTGGCTGCCGCTGTTACTGTGGTTCTGATTTACTGAGTGACTTCTAGATGCAAGGAATGTTGTGAAGTGACCTCCACTTAAGAACTCATTTGGTGCCCTATTAAGTGGGCCCCACAGATGCCCGTCTTAGAAGCTGGGGCTCACAGAGGTAGTAGAGCCAGTCATGGGCGAGGCTGCCGGGTCACTGGATCCTATCAGGCTACCACCGTCTTAGGAACTTAGGATCCAGCAAGGCAGCATTCCCTGTCCGGCGACAGCCACTAGGCAAGGGAGCACACTGCAGAGGCCACGAGAAGCCACAAGAATTCCAAGAAGGGCGGCATCTTCCTGGGGGTTCTTGGGGAAGTTGCCTAGCATGAAGGGACAGGACAGGTGTAAAGACAGGACTCAAGGGCCAGCCGTAGAGAAAATCCAAATCGTCTTCCAGGAAAGAACTTCTTTATACACTAAAATCATCTGCTTTGGCTTGGACTGGGTGCGCTGGCAAAAATTCAGGGAGCCCTTTTTGAGGTTAATATTCAACCGACAGAGGGAAGCCCACCAAGAGAGAGGTTCCCTCTATGGGCTCTGGAGTTAGACTCTTTTTGGGATCAAACCCTGGCTCCGCCACTGAAGCTTTCAGTGGCCTTGGACATGTTACTTTCAGTCAGCCTCAACATTCTCATCTGTAAAGTGAGCCTAACACTTTTCTAGGAAGAAACATGAGAAAAAAGTAAAGTTTAGCACAGAACCTGGTAGAGAGACACTGCTCAGCTGTACTTACACCTCTCTCCCCAGTTCTCCAGCCAGCCATGGTATAGCTACCCCTGTTCACTTGAGGATACAGTGAAGGTGGCTTAGGAATTCTTCTAATATGCTACCAATGGGAGGCGCCATTTTCATTCCTGCCTGTCAACTGGAAAGAATGTGTTTCCCAAGCCTGAGACGTTCTTCATTTTTCTTCTGCCTTCTCTTCTCCAGCCAGCAAACTTCTATCTATACTTCAAAGCCCAGCCTGCATACTCCCTTAAAGGACTCTCCTCAGCAGAACCAAGGGCATTTTCCTCTGTTCCCTCAGCACTTCTCTCACATGTTTTATAGAGAGCTCTCTGCACTGCAGTCACAGTAGACAGTTTACACGTCTGTACCAGCTCCACGGGCACTACTCAAGGTTTTGCTGAACCTGAGAAAATGAACACGGCCTGTGATAAGGCAGTGATGATCCCTGGCTCCTGCGCACCCGCTGTGGCAGCATCTACACACATTCATGGAAGGAAAGCCGGGGGAGGGCTGAGTGATTTCCTCCCTTGCACTTGTAATAGCTGCTTTATTTGGGAGAAATAACCAATTCCCATTAAGGGTACTGTCAGACCCTAATTAATTTCCCTGATCCAGCCATATTGGTCCTGTCTCCATGCTAGGCTATAGTGTTACTGCTAATGAAATGCCAAGCCAGCGAGGAGCTGAAGCTCCCACCCTCTTTAATTTAGGGGAACCATTAACAACGTTCTCCATCATCACAATTACTGGGGCCTACTTCCTTCCCTCCCTGCGGTGAAACTTCGAGAGGAACTTGTGCAGCTAACTGCATATTAGAGGGTGTTAAAATTTTTCAATAGGAAGGAGGAAAGGAAAAGATCCCTTACATCTTGGCCATCTGGAGCTGATGGTACAGGGATTTATGGGTCTTTTAATTCTCCCCTTTCCTTGTTTTTTGTTTTAAAAATGTTCTTGGGGCAAGAAGGGCGTAATATAAATTGAGCTTTGGTGAAGCTATGCAAAAACGAGCTAAAAATGACAGCTGTGGAGATGGTGGGATGCAGCTTTTTATAGACCCTGTCTTTCCTGTCTGGCCATACATAAGCACCTAAGACTTTAATGGCACCTGGCTGAGGGTCAGGGGAATAATGACCATTCTGCGGGCTCTCAGTGTGCCAGGCTGCGCTACGAGCACACAACTCCTGCCGTGGCTGTTATTCCCCTTCTACAGATGAGGAAACCAAGGCACAAGGAGGGTAAGTCACTGGCCAGCTACCCAGCTAGAATATGGCCCAGCTGAAACTCAAGGCCGGCAGCCTGGCTCCAGGGCCTGTGCCCCAACCTGCTATACCCAGGGGATGCCAGGGGTCCTCCCACCTAGAAGCCTCTCTGTTGGGGTTCGTCAGTCCCGCACCTGGAAGGAGGAGGATGGCACCTCTCAATCTTGGAGGCTTCCCCAGCCCTAGCGGGTTTTGATTGTAATCAAATTAACAGCATAAACAAGATTTATTAGGCCCTTAATTACCTTTGCAACACTGATTTGCATAAGGACAATGTGCTAATCACAAATGGCTTTTTTAACCACTCATTAAAAATCTGGAAGAAGGCAGAAAGACTTCATTGGCTTCAAGTCCAGGTCACTGCAGGGACTTGGAAAGTGTCCTACTTGCCCAGCCGCTGCTCCCAGACCTTGCCAGGCCTCTCCGGCCACCTTCTCTTGTATAGTATCCTGGGCATCCGTGAGTATAGACGGCAGCCCCACTGCAGCCAGTGATGAAGACAAAACAGGGAGCAAGGCTATAGACTTTCACAAACTGAGGACTCTTACCCTCAGAAATGGCTGCGGAGCTGTGGCAGCCTGACCCTTTCCTAACATCCTGCTCATGCAGCACCATGTCCCCCATCAGTGGGGAACCATGAGGCCAAGGGGTCAAAGGCCTTGCTGGGAGGCACAGCGTCTGCATGGAATAACGCAGGCCCTGACTCACAGCCTCATGCCGCAGCACCAGACCTCTGCAGCCTGCAGCAGACACGACTGTGACACCGAGCTCTCCAAATATGACAGTCACCAGGGACCCTCTAGGCATCTGCCGTCCCTAAGGGCAGGGCGGGGCTGCCAGTGTCCAGGCTCTAGGTTCCCTCATCCTCTCCCATTTGTCCTCAGAGCCTCAGACAAGGACCCAGAGCCTTCAAACAGCCAGATACCCACGGGCCTCAAATCTCAACTGTCCCAGCACACCCAAGCTCACCTCCAGCTCAATGTCTCCTTAATGAAAAGGCAAAAGGAACTTCCTTCCTCCAAGCCATTCAATAAAATTGTGGAGGATGATGGACTAAAACAGTTTGCTAATTGTGAAAGCACTCAGCTTTCTTTTCCATTTTCTTCCCTTTTTTGTTTGGGAAACTGCATTGAGGACTTACGAGGTGATGGACCCCGTTGGAGTTTCCCTGGAAATGAGGAATGTATCCTTTGTGAAATTCATAAAGGTTGCAAGGAGAGAGAGTGTAACTTTCAAGTGTTACATACAACCACAGCGTGTCCTCAGAACAGCCTGGGGCTTGGAGAAGGAGCACGGGCTTAATATGGGAAACAGGTGAGCTGTGGATAAGAACAGTAGATGACCCTCTTCCAAAAAGACCCTGCAAATCGGGATAACTTGATACCTACCACCTTGCTGACCTTGAAGGACCAGCTGAACAGCAGAGCACTGTGTGCTGCTTAATGTCTTGCTCTGCCCTTTACTGGTTGTGTATTCTGGAGCAAGTCACTTTCCCACTCTGGGCCCAGTTTCCCTTCCAGTTCTGCCATTCAAAGTGTGGGATATTGTCTACCAGGCCCACCACCTCCCTGTGCTCCCATGAGGAAGCCTCGCTCCACAGGACCGACTGGTTAGCCACCAGTACTCAGCGAGTCTTCCAGCCCACACAGCTTTCCTTTCTCCGACAGACTACCCAAGACCCAAAGAGTCTTCAAGCTCTCAGACCACTGGCTTTGCATTCTCGGTCATTCTGCTGGACTTACAGAGAGCTGAGGCCATGGTGGTGGAGGCAGCAGGGAACTGGGTGCTGGCCAGCGGTTCTTTGGCCCATAGCATTTCTTAGGAAAGCCAGCTTGAATTCATAGAATGCACCTACCCCTCCCAGCCCAAGTCCTTCAAGGTCAAGACTCCCATCCTCTGGGCAGCCTCCTGACAGTCAACCCTGTCTATCTTCCTCCTTCTGAATCCCAAAGCCAAGTCAGCTTGTCAACGAACCCTAGCCCTGCCCTGCTCTGCCAGATTACAATGTGGTGTCATTGAGTCTTATTTCCCTAACTACCTCGACGCCGCTCCTCAAGCACAGACACATCTCATCTCTGTTTAACCCCAGGACTGAACAACCTAGTGCCTTAGCTGGCAAAGGGCTGGCCAAGATCCAGATCTGTGGCACTCTGTGGCCGAACAATCATGGTCAAGCAGGTCTGAGGCTGGTCTCTAGTGGGGAACCGCAGGGCTCTGGCCCACCATCAGCAACAACTGTACTAAAATGACTTGGAGGAGAGAAGCTTGGGAAGGTCATAAGATGTGGGATGATGAGAGGAGGATGATTCTGGAGGGATGGACAGCTGGACTAGAATTAATAAGGTACAACTTCCCGAGGGCAACTGCAAGGTATGCTGCTTAACTGAATGCAGCTGCAGCCTGTACTCAGGGGCTTGGTTCAGATGAAGACAAACTGAGGCTTTTAGCAAAAGGTACGCAGAGGGAGGCGCAGGCAGGTTTTGCCTCTCTAGAGCAGCGGACCTTAGCCAAGGGTGAGACTCCCCTCAAATGTGGGAGGGTACTTTTGTTATGACAATGCTTAGGGGAGGAGGGCAGTCATCAGAAGAATGGAGTGGGATTAATCAAGGGGTGGGCATTAAAAAAAAAAAGAGAGAATGGAGAGGGCAGGGACCAAGATGCTAAATGCCTGCAAAGTCCTGCACCATAAAAAATTACTGTGTCAGACAGGTGCAGTGGCACATGCCTGTAATCCCAGCACACTGGGAGGCTGAGGTGGTAGGATTGCTTGAGCCCAGGAGTTCAAAACCAGCCTGGGCAACATAGCGAGATGCTATCTCCACAAAAATTAAAAAGAAATAGCTAGGTGTAGTGGCATGTGGCTATGCTTCCAGCTACTCAGAATACTGAGGTGGGAGGATCGCTTGAGCTAAGGAGGTCGAAGCTGTAGTGAGCTATGAGAAAGCCACTGCATTCTAGCCTGTCCAACAGGGTGAGACTCTGTCTTTTAAAAAATAATAGGCCAGCATGGTGGCTCACACCTATAATCCCAGCACTTTAGGAGGCTGAGGGAGGTGGATTGCTTGAGCTTAGGAGTTCGAGACCAGCCTGGGCAACCCCATCTCTAATAAAAATACAAAAAATTAGCCGGGGTGGTGGTCCCAGCTACTTGGGAGGCTGAGGTGGGAGGATCACTTGAGCCCAGGGGGCGGAGGCTGCAGTGAGCTGAGACTGCGCCACTGGGTGACAGAACCAGATCTTGTCTCAAAAACAATAATAAAATAAGACAAAAATTATCCTGTGAAAATGCTCTAAGAAACACTGCCACAGAAGGGAGGCTTGGATGTGCTCAGCAACCAGACCCAGGGTCTGAGGAGGCAGTGGGTGGTGGTGGGCTTGCTATGGTACAAAGGGCTTACGACCGAGGCAGGCAACCGCATGTCAGGGGCGATTGGGCCCAGGCAGGGCACTGGACATGATGAGTGCTAAGGTCCTTTCCAGCTCAGAAAGTCAACAAGCCTCTAATTCGATTTATAAAGCGTGGCTGACACCCGAGCTCCTGGCAGCACCTCGATGGTGTGACCCAGGTCTGCCTGCAGCGTGCTCTGGGCTGCGGGTCCCTCAGTCAGGCTGGATAATGAGAGCCGCGCTCTGACTGCAAATGCCCCTCCTGATCATTAGCGGGGACACGCACAGGGGAGAGCAGACAGCGTGACAGGCCCTGTTGTTGCAGGGTCAGCCTGCAGAGTGCTCAGAGAGAGCATCCCCAGCTCAGCAAGGGCCTCGAAAGATAATTAACTGAGGGAATTGCCAGTCCTGGCCACGTGCTCCTTCTGAGGCTGGCGCAGGTGGACTGGACAATCCCTTGGTGCTGGCGGCCTCCAGCAAGCCCATTCCTGCCTGTGACCCCGGGCTTCTGGTGGACCCAGCCCAGTGTCACTTGGCTCCAGGGTAGCTGGCCTGGACTGGTTCTGTCCCCATCTTGGCTGAAACCACCAGCCCCATGGGCCTTCCTGAGACCCCTGTCAACCCCTGGTTTCTCTGGGTTTGCCCAACACCCTGGTCAAGAAAGAGGGAAGGTGCTGAGCTCAGAATTTCTAACATTTTGCCAGATGCCTAGAACCTGAAGAGAAACAGCCCCCACCAAAGTGACAAACTAAATGCTTTCAACCTGTTTGAGAGGGAGAAACAGGGCTCGCCCACGAAGATGTAAAAACATCTGCACCTTAGCAAACACGGCATCCTCATGGTTGCAGAAGGCCTACCCCAGAGACATGTCCAAGAAGATCTGAGACCCAAGGCTGTCTGCTCTGCACCTGCCCCCATGGTACCCACCCACTTACCTGTGCGACAGAGTGGGTTTCATGGAGCTCATGGAGCTGAGGGGGGGCTGCATGGGGAGTTTCCCAGGGGGGTCACTCTGGCGGCTCTTCTGATGTCGGAGCAGCAGCAGGCGGCCGAGTTCTTCGCACCAGGAAGACAGCAGGGCTGCAGGAAGGACATCACGGTCAGCGGGTGCTTGTTTATCATACCCTGCCACACCAAGATCCCTCCCCGCCCTTCCCAGCCTGGGTGCTATCCATGCTGGCTTTGCTCCCAGATTCGTGCGACACCAGAAGACTCACTCAGCCTTCTTGGGAGGCCTCAGTGTTTTCAACTGTAAAATGGGACTGACACCCTTGTCATTAAGAGCAGGTCAGAGGAGGGCCGTTGTAATGGCTGCATGTGGGAAGTACTGGTCGGAGGCAGCACAGAGTGGGAGAGTCAGGATGATGGGAGGGGTGGCAGAGATGGTGCCAAGGGGAAACTGGAGGGGCGAGGGAGCCTGGCAAAGACCATGAATCAGGGCAAGTTCAGCAGCTGCCCGCCACCCCAGATCTCTCAGGGAAGCCCACCCCCTCGCACTTTGATCGGAGGCAAATCGTGGCTTCTCCCCATGTGTGGGCTCAGAAATCACAAGGTTTGAACAATATCTGTAGCCTTCTTAGAATCTGTTGACAACCCAGGAGTGTCTGCAGGGCTGTCCCTGAAACTCCCGCCCAGAAACTGGCCCCCTAGCACACACCTCCTGGTCACACCCACAATTGGTCCCTGCTCTGCTGGGCACAAATGTGTGGGGAGACAAAGGGTGTCCAGAGCAGAGGGTGGCTGGGGTGGTGGGGGGCCAAGCAAGAGATAGCTAGGGGTGCCCAAGGCAGAAGCCTGGAGCAGCCATGCATGTCCAGGCTGAGAGAGCTCCATGTAAACTGGGGGCTGGGGAAAACTGCCATTTTCTTTCATTGTTCACTGTCCCCATGGGGACACAGGAGCCAAAAGCGCCCCCCAGGCCAGTGTGTCTCAGCCTGGGCTCTGGCCAGCGTGTCTCAGCTGGCCTGTCCTCCTGAAGAGCATGACAAAGCTTGGGGCTGGGGGAACTGGAAAGGCCGCACTCAGTCACCATCTTGCTGTTGGACTCCAGAAGCCCACAGACCCTCTTTAGGCCTGTTTGCTTGGAGGTAAAAGGGAGTAACGATTCATGCCCTGGCTTCCTCTCAGGCTGCAGGGAGGGACAGATGGGGAACTGCTGGGTCTGTGGGACTGCTGGATGAAGGGTGGCCACACCTCAGCTGAGGCCCTACTCCTGCTGAGTGACCTAAGCGTTCTGGAAGCAGTCGATGGGCAAGAGTGGCCAGGCATCTTTTGAATCACAACTGCTCAGCACGCGGCTGGGTGCAAAGCCGACTGCATTTCAAGGGGCTCCCATCTGGACACTGCACAACGTGCTTCTGCACCCTTTTTTTCTCGACCATCCAGGACATCATTAGCTATTATTATCCTCGTTCTACAGAGGAGCAGACGGGGGCCCGGGCAAGCAAAGCTGCTCACAGTAACCACCGCCAGAGTCGGCAGGAACAGAGATGGTGCTCCTGCCTTTGGCCCCACGCCCTAGTGGTAGAGCCCGAGGCTGGACCAGAAGGTGGGGAGGAGATGAAAGCCTTCAGAAGGCAAAATCCTAGGTGTTCATGGCCCCCCAGCCCCTCTGCCTCAATAAGGAACCCCTGAGGCGTCTTCTGTGTCACCACGTTCGGCTGGCAGCGGTGGAAGACACCCATATGCACAATGACGGGGAGTAGCTGGGCAGATTGCCACCCCAAGCCGCCCAGACAGGGTTCTGTCAGCCCAAAGCCCCAAGAAGACGCCTGGGCCACTTGCTCCATTTGCTCAGCTTGTGTGCTGTACAAAGATGCCCAACCAAGGAGGCCAGCAGGGGTGATGGGCCCCAAGAGGGCCCCTGTTTCTCCCTCCAGGAGGGGGCCCGGTGGATGAGCTAAGTCTTAAAAGATGTATTCTGCCCCTCTGTGGGGTCACCTTGCTGCCACCCTCAAAGGGAGGACAGTATCAGAGAAGAGACACTCTCCCCTGGCATGTACGGCTGCCCAGAAACCAGCAAATACTCGTATGTGGGCGTCCAGCACACATCTGCTGCAGCTGGAGAGGCAGCCTATTCAGGGAGGCCAGGACAGACAAACGAGCCTCCAGCCCACTCCAACCTTCTCCCAGGCCCCTAGGTGCCGCCTCTTGTGCGGGGGCACTGGGCATCTGGAAACTCATTTGCACACCAAGCACGAGGCCCGCTGGATCGCAGCGATGGAGGGATCGCTCCACTGCCAGCACAAAGGACAGCCGCAGATGGTGCCGCCTGCTGCCCGCCCCACCCCTCCCAACCCTCGCTCCTCCTGGGGGCCGGCCCGCCATGCAGGGGGCGGAGGAACCACAGGGAAATCAGGGCTTTCCTCCAATGTCACAGGCCACCCCCTGCTTGGCCAAGGACAGCCCTTGTCCTCCTGCCCCTGGTGGAGTGGTTTCCATAAAGGGAATAAAGGCAGGCTGGCTGCGCGGCAGGGCCTGGCTGTACAGTCTGGCATGCCACAAACAGGCATGATACGTGGATCAGACAGCCACAAAGGCCATGTTCCTACAACCAAGAGGTGGTGAAAGGATGGGGAGGTACCATCCCTCACCCCTGAGGCTGGTGAGCACAGAGGCCACGCTGGCAGCCCCATGTAGGACAGTGGATCTTGTGTGTGTTCTCATAGTGCAAACCAACACAAGTTGTTCTGAGGAAAATGTGGCAACAGACGGGAATTCGCAGCCAAAAAGGGAGTCTGGGCACTGTCAGAGAACCAGGAGGGCCGGCGGGAACAGACAGAGGCAGGCAGGGGGTTACCCAAGGACTGAGAGTGACACCAGCTGGGTGGGTGTCTGGGTGCGCCTGGATCGTGGCCATTGCTCACACATTCTATACTGGGAACCCTGTCTGCTCCGATTAGGCGGGTCTGGCCTGCATGCCTCTCTGACCTGCGTGCCTTTGGTCTGAGCACTTGCTAGGAGAGCACAAATAGTCCCCAGGTGAGTGGGAGAGACAGGAGGACCCAGTGTGGTGTGCACAGAGCATACCAGGCAATGGGAGGGCAGTTTCAGTCCTGACCCGAGCCCCGCTCTGCTGCAGGGAAGGTCAGGAGTGCCTTCTGCCTGGGCAACCAACGTGGCCAGCCTGTCCCTTTGTCCTGTGGGCCCCACTTACTGGTGGTAAGAGGGCTGGCCCCAAAGGCGCCTTCTCACACAGAGGGCTCCAATTTTCAAATTAAAACAGCAGCTAGAACCCAATGTCCTTTTCTCCGTTTATAAAGTGCAGCACGCTTGGGCCCAGGACAGCCTTGGCCAGTACATGTGACTGCCTCTCTCCCGCAGACGGGCGACGATTGGCCTCTTGCCTGATGCTCCCACGGCTGGAGCCCCATGTACACATCACTTGCACAGCTGTCAATGAATGCCATTAGACCCACGGCCACCCTCCAAGGGGCTAAGCAATTGGCAGTGAGATACTCCAAAGCCTGCCAAGGGGTATGAAGAGGAATTGTAGCTCCACTGTGCAAACTTTCTGGGCCCCTTCCAATCTGGGGTGTCAACATGGGGAGGTCTTCTGCCTGTCAGAAACCAAGAAGCAGGAGCTGGGCGTGATGGCTCACAGCTGTAATTGTAGCACATTGGGAGGCTGAGGCAGGCAGATCACTTGAGGTCAGGAGTCCGAGACTAACCTGGCTAACACAGTGAAACGCTGTCTCTACTAAAAATACAAAAATTAGCCAAGTGTGCTAGCCGGCACCTGTAATCTCAGCTACTCAGGAGGCTGAGGCACAAGAATTGCTTGAACTTGGGAGGTGGAGGCTGCAGTGATCTGAGATTGTGCCACTGCCCTCCAGCCAGGGCAACAGAGCGAGACTCTGTTCCCCCGAAAAAAAAGAAAGAAAAAAGAAAAGAAACAAGGAAGGGGGAGGGGCTATTGGGAGCAAAAGTTCAGCCACAGAAAGGGGGTCGGGGTCAGGAGGGGGCCTGTGGAGCTGGCCACAGGAGGCCCATGGGACCACCCCCTCCTGGAGCTGACAGTGTGGTTATGGCAGTACCCACTGCCCCTTTCCTCCAGCAAGATCTCTGATGGGAAACTGCCTTCCTTGAGGGAGGAAAAACAGGCGCAACCGGCTGGAAAGGTACCACTTCTGACCCCTAAACAAATCCCCTCCCCGCCATCACTCAAGGCAGCAGGCTCTTAACAAGCAGGCGCTGAGCTAGGTGCAGGTACTCCAGAAACTGGGCTCTCAGGCTCCTCACCAAGCCCCATCCCCTGTCATCCTCTGCAGCCTGTTCAGGGGCCGGTGCCAAGGACCTTGGGGCCTCCTAGCTCACCTCGTGGTGATCACAGCTGGGGCTGAGACAGCAGCAGGGAATCACCCCAGACCCCAACTGCCAATGCTGAGCCTTAATCCAGATTTCCAAGCACTCAAGTGTCTCAGCGTAAAACGTGCAAGCATGCACTACCCAATCCGTCTGAAGCGAACCCACTGGGCTCCCCCATCTCTCTAAACTGCATCCTTGTGACCAGACTCCCTCACCTCGATCCATTCTCACCTTCGGTATCAAGGTGTTCTATCACTCACCCAACCTTTATTCAAAAAACGGCTGCTAAGCACCTACTGTGTGCTGGCGGTACTGCGGTGAAGCAGGTGAGGCCATCGTCCCTGCTGAACCCTCACATGGCCCCCACCACCGAGTCCAAGCCACTTAAAATGACATGCAAAGCTCCGCAGGCTGGGAGGAAACCTCGGCACCCATCTCTCTTGACCTCAGCAGGCAGCTGCCACCCTGTGCTTCAGGGTAAGGGACTCTGAAAGTCTGGATTCAAAATGTTGTTCCCTTCACAGCTATGTGACCTTGGGCAAACGATACAACCTCTCTGGGCTTCAGTTTCTTTATCTGCCAAACGTTAATGCTTACTCCTTAGGGTTATTGTGCTTTTATTTTTATTTTTTGAGACAGTCTTGCTCTGTTGCCCAGGCTGGAGTGGAGTAGCTCGATCTTGGCTCACTGCAACCTCTGCCTCCTACGTTCGAGTGATTCTTGTGCCTCAGCATCCCGAGTAGCTGAGACTACAGTTGTGTGCCACCATGCCCCGCTAAATTTTTTGGGTGTGTATATTTTGATAGAGACAGTTTTGCCATGTTGGCCAGGCTGGTTTTGAACTCTTGGCCTCAAGCGATCTGCTCACTTCGGCCTCCTAAAGTACTGAGATTACAAGCGTGAGCCACTGAGCCCGGCCTTATCATGCTATTGAACGACATGAACACCTACAAAGTGTTTAAAAGCATCTGGCGTGTAGTTAGCATGAAGTACCTGTCAGCGCCGCGTGCGCTCTGCTTGCAGCAGGCAAGAGTCTTCCAGAGCGGAGGTGGTCTCTTATTCATAAGCCCCCTCTGCCCAGCAGGCTCCAGGCCCACCTCTCTATGTGCCGGCCCCAAAAGACCTCACAATTTCATGCCTCTTTCCTTATAGAGCTTACACTTCTTCAAAGCTCATCTCTAAGGGGGCTTCCTCCAGTTTCCCATCTATACAATGGGATTAACAGGAGCTGCCTGCTTCATAGAGTGGATATGGAGTATAAATTAGTGTTGCCAACCAATCCCAGTGGTATCCAAGCAGAAGCCATAAAGTGTGCAGGGTGGGCAGAGGGCCAAGGACCCTCACCAATCCCTGCAACCCCATACTCACCTCTGCATCCCTAACACTGGGAGGGCTGCTGAGGCACAGCCTGAAACCAACCCACAAGACCTTCAGTTGTCCCTGTTACTGTGTGACACCTTGAGCAAGTGACTTGATCTTCCTGCATCTCAGTTTCCTCATCTCCTAGAACAGCCATACAGATGGGACTGAGTTACCTCCATGAAGCACAGGGGAGCCAGGCACAAGGTCAAAGCTCTGCATGTGCTCGTTACACCATGATGGGTGTTAGTGCCTCAGTCAGCAGAGAAATGACCAACAGGAAGGTCCTGGGACCCTGCATCTCTGCTTCTGATCATGGAGCAGAGGGTGAGACAAGGGCCTGGGCAGGCATGAAGCTCCAGAAGTTCATGGAGATGGTGGGGGCCCTGAGCAGGTGAGCAGGTGAGCAGGCCTGTGTGCTCATTCAGCACACACGTTCCCCTGCCTCCTTCCGAGCCGCCTAGGGGTAGAATGAGGACATCGAGTGTCCTACTCTGAGACACAGGAAGCAAAAATCAATTCCCCATTTGGAGGCAGCTGTGCCTCTGCCTCAGCTGGTGCAAGGCGCTGGTGGCCCTGGAGGGAAGGCATTCCTTATTCTTTCCCTAGGGCACCCCATGGGACTCCCACAGCAGCCCTCAATAGCGGCCATCTTTTGCGGGGGTAGCGGGGACAGTTCCCCAGGATCCAGAACAGTCCAAGACACAGGCCCGGCATCCTCCTTGACCCCCTCTAGGACCTTGGCTTTTAGTAGCCAAGATCTAGACAGTCACGGCCACATACGCAGGGAGGCAGCAGCCCTGAGGGGCCAGCAGAAGACACAGTTGACCTCAACAGAAGGGACAAGCAAGTTGACCTCATGCTCCTGTTGCCTGTGCTAGTCACTGTAGCTTCTCCAGGAAGCCACGGGGACACCAGGGTTCCCACTCCACACCAGCAGTGACCTTAACCAAGATCACTGACAGGAAGCACACGTCCCACAGTGGTGCTGTGCCACAGTGTGATTGGCGGCGTGTTCTTGCTTTTTAGCGGTATATAAAATAACGGTGTGTACAACCAGGAGTGGCATCTTCTATAAACGGGACCCGGTGGGTATGTCCAAAGGCCCTGCCCCAGCTGCCACCAAGGATGCTATGGCGAAGGCAGCACCAGCACCAGCCAGTGACCCTGTGGTCACTCATCTGAAACGGAAATGAGAGTGAACAAGCGCTGGCTCTGAGGATCAGGAGGGAACCAGGGAGGAGGGCACTGAGGAGGAGCCAACTTCCCCAACATCTGCTTCCCCAAGACCTTTACAGCTCCCCTGCGGCCAGCAGCCCCCATACTGGCTGGGGGAAAAAATAAAACCAGATGTCGGGTAAGAAAGGCCTGAATGGAGAGCTGGGGGCAGCTCGTCCTGGCTTGCTCAGGTGTGCCCTCACCAGGGGCAATGACGGGCCCTGTATTTGCCCCTGTATCTGTAGCTCCCAGCAGTGCTGAGGCCCAGGACTGGCTGACCAAATAAGGAGGCAGGAGGAGTGCAGCCCTAGGTTAGGAATCCCCTGGGTGCCAGGGGAGGAGGGTGGGGCTGCACTGTCCAGACAGGCCAAGTGGCTAGCCTTTGTTAGCATCGATTGGGTCAGGTGTCGGAGCATCAGGGGGAGCAGGCACGCTCACCTGGGCACGTGGGAAAGGCTGCCTCCCCGTCAGGCTGCACTTGGCTTGCAAAGGAGCAAGAAAGCAGAGGGCAGCCACGGTAGCCACAGGGAAAGAGGCACTCCTGGTGGAGCCAGGCAGGGGGAGGTGTGGACAGCGAGAGGGCTGGGATGCTTGCTCCCGGTAAGAGCTGGCAGTCAGGAAGGGATGAGAGCAGCAGTGGGGCGCAGGGGGAAGCTGGGAGGGATGAAAGGCCGTTTGGAGGAGGGAACAGAGGCCTGGATGCACAGCTGGGCAGGAGAGTCATCGAAGGCACGGCAGCCTGGGGGAGCCACACGCGAAATGAAACAAAGGCCTAAGTATCAAAGAGCATCTGAGCAGCTAAAAGGCTGCTGAGAATAGAGAAAGTGTGTGTGGGGGGAGTGGGGCTTGGGAGAGGTGCTTCTGAGACCCATGAGACCCCCAGGGCTGGGGCAGCACACAGAGCGGCCCAGGAAGAGGCTGCAAAGCAGAGGAGGCAGCGTCATGAAGCAGGGCCCTCTCATCCTCAAACCAAACCCTGGCAGGCAGCTAGAGGGGTTCATTATTCCAATGAAAGTATGAATGATACATTTTCAGATGCTTCCATCCCATGAGCTTACAAAAGGCCACAAAGATCCTCTGAGGTGGCAGCAGCAGTGAGAGTGGTGCCACTCTCCTGTGGGGAAGGCTGGGTATGGGAGCTCCAGGGACTTGCCTGGTGAGTCAGAGGCAGGAGAGCTGGGCCCCCACACTGGCTCCTTCAGCCCACCTCCTCTTTCCTCTCCGACATGTCCCAAGTTCCTGCTCCTACATCCACTGGAATCCCAGGGAGGACCTCAAGCTGCCGCAGGAAGACAGGCCCGTCCCTGCCCCACCGCTGGTCGCCACATCATGATGATCTTGGCAGTCTGTTCCCTTTGCTCCTTGCCTGCTTCAATCCACTCACCTTCTGCAGCCCTGCAGGTGCTCCCCTGAATTATGGCAACAGCACCCCATCATTCACCTCGGTCTCCAAACCTGCCTCCCGCCAACCTGCCCTCTACAAGGCAGTCAGAGGACTTTTTCCACCCATGCATTCTGATCACCTCTTTTTAAACTGTGTCCCCAGAGGCTGCACAGGGCCAGGTAGATGGATGCTTGATGGATGCCAACAGGAGTCTTGGGCCAAGCTACCCAGGGGGATGCTGTGGTGCTCTGTAGTGACAGCATGAGCCCCTGGGGCCACGAAGGGATTCGGGGGCTTTCCTTCTACAACCCTGGCACCCGGCACGATGTTTAGCACATGCTATACAGCCAACACATGACTAACAGACTGACATGAATCATAGCTAGAAATAACCCAATAAGCCGAGATGACTGAGAGGGAAGGATAGACGCCAAGACCCGGACAATCGGAGCAGCATCTGTGACCTGGTGCCCGGCGGCCTTTAAACCCACCAGCAACTCCCCATTCCTTGGGGGCAGGAGACCAGCTTCAGAAACAGGGCTCTGAAAGGAATCCTATCAGGCATGTGTCCAGAGACTGATGCTGTCCTCAAATAAAACCTACAACTGAGTTACATGATACCTGTTTCATGACATGCACAGCCACCCCCATCATGGGGAACAGAAGGTAAGCCGTTTACAGCAGCGACAGTACATACAGCATGGGGGCCAGCTACAGCCTTGCTCGTCCTCTGCTCAGGGGCCGGCGCTGCTGTTCCTGTTAGTGAGATGTTCCCAGCATCTCACCCGGGCCTCCCTGGAGAGGGTGCTACTCCTCCTGCTCCTGGGCCCAGGCCACGCCCCCCTACCCTCTCTGATCCTCCTCTTTCAGCTCCCAAACACAGAAAAGACGGGGTGGTGAGGGCTCGGGAGGGGTGGCAGCGTGCAGCAGATACAGGGGGTTTGAGTCAACACAGGCCTGGACTCATCTCATCTTTAAAATGGATAGACACTAAGAGGAATCTCTCCGGCTCACTAGCCTGGTATGAGGAACCACAAGGTGAAGGAAGGACCCGCGCTTTGTCACCACATAGGAGAGACGACCAATCTCACACCAGAGACCCACCTAGAAACAGAAAGCGGCCTCCTGCCTCCAGGAGGCAGAGTAACCAAGAACACAAGCTCTGGAGCCAAGCTCCAAGCCCAGCCACGCAGCAGCTGTGTGGTCTTGGGTAAGTTACTTTAGCTCTCTGTGCTTTCGTCTTCTGTTCTGTAAAATGGGGATAAGTGGCATCTACCACCTAAATTACCACAAGGATTAAATATGTTCGTATACATAGAATGTTGATACAATCCCAGGCATGTACAAAGCATTACATGGGAATAAGCCGTTAGCATTGTTATACTGTACGCGTTCCCTTGGGATAGAGAGGCTGCCCCATCTCCCCACCTAAGTACTGTATAAAATTGCTCAAATATAATTTCTTTCACCCATCTCCAAGATCATGCAGATGCTCAGGAATGCCCAGCCTCACACAACCCATTCATACTGGGTGCTCCCTGGTGCAGACAGTATCCCCTCCCCCACAGCTGGGTGCTCCCCCTAGCAGCCAACTGTGTCCACATCTAGACACCCCAGGCCCTCACAGAGCCACCCCGACAGCCACTTGCTTCTGACTCCGCTCTCAGGCCCAGCAGTGCCAGGAGGCTGGTCTAGCCAGACCCCTTCCTCCTCTGGAGTGTGTGCGTGCAGGGGCTGGAGGGACTTTGCAGCTGTCCTCTCCACAGTGGGAGGTCTGGGCAGTAGGCAGAGCCCCAGCCCCTCCTCAGCCCCATCCCACTGTGTCAAGGAGGAGGTGGGAGGCAGGCAGGAGCTAGGATTGCTCCTCTGATTGCTTTGCTCAAAGCAGGAACGAGTGGTCTGACTCATGAGCCCTGAGAACAGAACTGGCCACAGAATTGTGACTCTGCGCGGCTGGAGGCTGGGGCTCTGGGGCCAGACTTCCTGCCTGGAGATCCACCACTGCTTGGGTGCCCCAGAAATAGGAAAAGGGGCCCCCTCCCTGCCAGCTCTCTTGGGTCATCTCCTCCCAGGAGGAAACAGCACAGGAAGCACATGACCACAGAGACTCGCAGTCCTCGGGCCGGGGGCAGTGACTGCTGGGCCCCAGGAGACCAGGGTTGGCTCTAGCGAGGTCACCGCACTATCAGTGCGGCCTTGGGGCCGTGTCCGTGTGTGTGCTTCTGTAAGACGGGGCATCCCTTCTGGCCCGGCTCACCCTGCTGTGGGTGATGAGGAGCTAACAGGGCCGTGGGAACACACAGACAACCTCTTCATTCTCCCAGCTGTGTGGTTCTTCCTGCTTCATTCAAACCTCCCAAGACCTACCTGGGACCCTGCCAATGATGATACTACCTGTATTTTACAAAGGGGAAATCGAGGCCCAAGAAGAGGTGATTCAGTCACTCCACAGGACAAAGGCCCCGCCCACTGCTGGTACAGGAAGGCCGCCCTTTCATGCCCATAATTCTGTGACATCACGTCTGAGAGCAGGCATGTCCCCAAGAGACAGCTGTGCACCTCCCGCCTGCCTCCCACTCCTAAAACTTAGTGCCAACTCCAGCTTCTTGAACCTCCTGTGTGACTGTGGGCAACTTCCTCCCCTCTCTGGGCCACATGTAAAAGACAGGGGATGGGCACTGCTCTCTGAAGTCTGTGGTCCCCTAAATCAGCCCTGGCCTCCAAGCAGGGTCATGTTTCTCAGGGCCCAGGCCAGTCTCAACCATGCCAGGGCACCACCTCTTCTCAATCCTGCAGGTGCTGTGGGGTGAGCTGTGTGTCTGCACACTTGGAGTGGACTGCCTCTCCATCCCGCTGGCGGGGGTTACAGATGGAAGGGGCTCCAGAGAGCTCACCCTGCTGAGCTGCTCGGTTGATCAGGGCCGAAGCCCAGAGAGGAAAGTGGATTCGCTGAGGTTACACAGGTGATGGATGCAGGACTGAGGGTGACGGGGTCCCAGGAGAGCGGACGGGTGGGGAACAGCTTGCGGTCTCAGCCGCTGGGGCTGCTGAGGGGCTAGGCCTTCTCCTTGGTTATAGAAAACATCAGTTCTGGGGTATGTTGTGAGGTGGAGTCTGGTGGCCCTGACAGCTGGTCCCTGGAACCTAAATCAGACAGGTTTTCCTTGGGAGAAAAATCTCACTCTCCTGCAGACTGATAGTATTGCTGCCTCAGCACTAAGCTGAACTGAGTTTCAGCTGCTCCTGGTTTTCCTAGATCACTCCCACGTTCTGCTCCCTAAGCCTCCATCACCATCACTTGTGGGTAAGAAAGGCAAAAAAAGGAGTTGTCTGCTGGTGCTTGGGCTGCAGGTAACCCTATCCACGTCTGCCACCCCCACCCCTGGTCCCCACACACGCTCAAGCCCTGTGCACAGCGGGGACCGGCTAGTTCGGTGGTCAGCTGGCTCGGGATGTGCAGGCAGGCCCCCAGCACGGCCCACCGCACCCAGCCCTACCTGCTTCCCTGTGCTGGGCAGGTCCTGCTGTCTCAGGTCCTGTGGTCCAGTCTGGCCTGAGAGAGGGCCTCCGGCCTGTCCCTCCCTCTAGGAACACTCCTCACACACGCCCGCCCCCTCTCCCCAAGGGCTGCCTGGGTTGGCAGGAGCTGGGAACTGGGAGCCTCAAGGCGTGTGAACTCACCCTGGGAACTGAACTCCAGGGAACCTTGGAGCCGCCAGGGCTAGTTTTGTCAGGGCTGTTTCCCAAACCGGTTTGGCCATGCCCCACCCAGTGGAGGCTGGGCAGGAAGCACGGACCCAGGACAGACGCCAGACTAACACCCCAGCCCAGAAATTCCCTACCACCTCACACTGTCATCTCTAACTCAGGTGCCATCAAGGACACCCCAAAACAAGCTCAAGAGGGTGTTGTCCACAGAAAGGGAATGCCCCTTTCCTTTCGGAGGTACCCCAATAAACGCTTCGGCAAAGTGCCCCCTTAGTCCTACCGTGCACTTTCAGCTGAGAACTGCTCACAGCAGCTATCACCACGTACTGTGCCCTTGCGAGGAGCTGGCTCACTCACACTTCCTCGTTTCTCAGACCCTCACAAGCCCCCCGGGAGGTCACAGGTCACAGCCCCTATCTTGGAGAAACCAGATACTCTGCCTCAGCGCACTCCTGAGTGTGTGGCAGGCCAGGGCCAAGGCTGGCCTCCGTCATCTTACCCTAGGGATAAAAATTTGCTGGCGGCAGGGCAAGGGTGAAGGAGCTCTAGACCACCTCAGTGGGAAATTGGGCAGCACTAATAGCAAAGCAAGCATGCTGGGGAGGGGAGAGGCGCCCCGACGAGGGGTGAGTGGCTACAGTCCCCACATTCAGGAACCCAGCAATGGACCTCAGTCCTCCCTTCCCCAGCAATAGATTGAGGCCAAGAGGTATCCAAGAATGCACTGGTGTCCATGCTCAGCTTGACTGCCAAGAGCCTCTCGACCTCCATTTTGCCCGCAAGGACTGCTGGACAGGACAGAGGCGAGCTGGCAAAGGTCAGCCCATGCAGGGAGGTGAGGAGGCAGTCCCCAGGCTGGCCTAGGCCAACACTCCCAGTGCATCTGCCCTGGAAGCAGGAGCTTGCGCTCCGGCTGTCTTCCAGCAGGAGCCACGCCAAGCGTGTGCTTTCCATTCTGCATGTAGTTTTTCCTCGGGGCTAAACACCACTGCCTGGTGCTGGCTCTCAGGGAGCTGGAAGGGTAAGGAGGGGCTATGGGAATCAATTTCTTCCCTGCATAATTTACTTTTCTGAGGAGGTTCCCCTCCTTACCCTTGCCAGCCGGGTACAGGCACTTTAGCTGCATCCTCTCCCACCCAGCATGAGGAGTGGTTGGAGTGAGGCTGGGCCTTTCCTAGGGTCAAAAAAAAAACCCTGGGGTCCACACATCATGGTTGTCTGGCCTTCACGGATGGCCAGAGCCCATGACTTTGAGCACCGAGAGACCTTGTTGTGTACTCCCTCGATTTGACCTGGGTCCTTAGTGTCCAATTCCAAGCCCTTGGTTTTTCTTACCAGTGACAACCCCCAGGACTCCTCAAGTGGTTTGATTCCACCAAGCCTGGGTTTATGAAACCAGAGTACGGACTCTGTCCTGGCGGCCCAGTGCTGAGACAGCAGTGGGGAGGTGGTGATCCTAAGGCATCACTGTTTCTTTTAAAGAAAACACCCGCAAAGCTTCCCAGACCTGAAGTGTCAGTAAGGGGATGTATGCCATGGTAACAAGGGGAGGGAGAGGGATTGGGGTCGGCTGCGCTTTGCTGGGTGACCAGACCCCACCATCTTACCCCTCACTCCACCCACCCTTCCCTGCTTACCCTGCGCCTCACTGACTTGGTTAACTGCCAAGACTCTCAGGTTCCTGATGCAAGAAACGCAGAAGGTGATTCCTTCCTCCAACTCTGAGCTAGTGCTCCTAAGGTCGAAACCCAGTAAAGACCAGAGCCACAGGGCCGGGCTCCACACCAGCTGTGCCCACTCTGGAAACAGGTGTTGTAAGAGCCTGTCTCTGCCACTGTGCAGACACATGCAGTGGTACTTAGGTGCTCCCTCCTGACCCCGTGCTATGTGAGATGACAACCTTCAGGTGGGTTCTCTATCCAAAACCCGTGGTAGGGTTTTCTCTCTTATCCATTCATCCAGCAGGATCAGCTGATGGCTGGCATATTCCATGTTTCTATGCTTTGACTTCCAAATTGGGCATTCCATTTCTTTTCTGAGAAACCCAGAGTATGGAGGCTTGACAGCCCTGGAAATTACCCATGCCTGGCTGTCGTTGATCCTGTCCAAGTGCCCAGTAGATTGCCCAGTGGATGTCCACTGGCTGGCCAAACACCAGACTGGCCTCCGTTCATCGCTCTGGGCCCTCCTTCCCAGCTGCAGGGGTCCCTGTACATTCTGGAGAATACGTGTCACTCTTTTAGCATGCCAGCTACCGGTTTTAGTCATGTACAAGCACACGCCGTTCAAGACAACCTGAGATTGGGACTGAATTTATAGAACACTGAGGGGAGGGAGGAAATGAGAGGGAATTTCTCTTTTCGTAGAAGATTCTTTACCTGATGAAATGGTTCTCTGTGAGGTTTCTTTAAATATCCAGTTGCCTTGTTGCGATGAAAATCAGAATGGTTTATAAGAATGCCATTTACATCTGGTGCTTCCTGGCTGCACCTGTTACTCAGTGTAACACACCTGGGGTGATGTCTGGATGGTGGCGTCCCAGAGCAGGGCTGAATGATTCACTGCAGCCTGGGTCTCCAGGCCAGGGGTTCTCAATCTTGCCCATGCATTAGAATCATCTGAAAGGCTTTTTAAAAGACAAGCATGTTGGGCTCCACCCCCCTAGTGGGGTTTCTGATTCAGTGGGTTTGGGGTGGGGCCAATGAATGCATTTCTAGCCAGTTGTCAGGTGCTGCTGATGCTGCTGACCTGCGGACTCTACTTTGAGAACCACTGCTCGAGACCAGGGGATGAGCTCAGTGCCTGCAAGATGCAGGTGCTCAGTCAGTCCATGAACAAGATGGGGGGAACCATTCTTCTCTTTCCCCTTCTGGGTTCAGGACATAAGCAAGTTCTTATGGCCAGCAGAAACATGTGCTTGGCAAACATTCTGATGCTGCTGTGGACCTCCCCTGCCCTTTGCATTCAAAGCTCTGGAGATGTGACCCTGAACTCTCTCTCCCTGGCCTATGAGATAGGAGAAAGAACACTTGCAAGGGAGTCAGGCACATGGAGCCCTGACTTTATCCACTAGTTATTAACTGTGTGATACTGGCAGGTTGTGTGCACCTCCGTTTCTTTGCCTGCATGCAAACCTATCTCACCTCGGTGCCCTAAAGGTTTAACAAGGTAACCCTGACAGCGGCTATGAGAACTTGATTCAGACCAGGCACTATTCTGGGCACTTTGCATGTGTGGTCTAATTAAAGCCTCTACTCTGAGAGGACACTGTTGTCCCCCGCGCCCAGCAGTTCTCAGCAACACCACTTGCTGGTGTCCCCTAGCCCTCTGCCTTGCAGCCCGCTTCACAGAGTGGCTGTAAGAACCGAATTAGGTCCTGTAGGCTCCGCCTCACTGCCAGCTCTAGGAAGCAGCCCCAGGTAGGCTGGGGACAGACAGCAGACTGGGCCATCTGCAGTTCAGGCCCGGCTCCCTGTTTCTCTTCCAGAGCAGCTGGGGGAGGGAGCCATCATTTGTTTAGGCCTCTGCAGTGTTTAATCAGCACGCAGCTCTCTCTCCCTCCTCCCCCTCCAGCGCCTGCTCTCTCCCTGCAGAAAACAGCTCTCTGCCTTCTGCCTTCTGCCTCTGATGGAGGCCATGAAAAATTAACACAGCACGCAAGGAGAGGGAAGGAAACACCGGGCAGGGAGGGGCACAGGGGCTGGGTGACCAGCTGGCCTGAGCCGAGTGGGCACCAGTTAGGCAAGTGTGAGCTGGAGGGGCCCCCGACCACTCAGAAGGGCCACAGGGTCTTGCATGGCACTCAGCCTGGGGGTCTGGAGCACACCCAACTACCCCAGGGGGAGCCAGAGTGCAGAGTCTGGGCCTTTCTGGGGTCTTGAGTCCCTGGAGAATCTGATGACAGGGATATAGTCTCTCTCTGCCCTGAAGAGAGCCAGGTCATGCAGGGACGTGTCCTCAGGAAGGTCAACTGCAGGCTAAGCAGAAATGAGACACGTCCCCGCTCTCTGTTCATTTTCCTGATAATCCTGTGGGGACCACAACCCTGATGTGATAGGAGGAAACTAGTGTTCAGAGAGGTTAAGAAACCTGCCCAAGGACAACCAGCGAAAACAGCAGAGTGGGATCTGTTTAGTTTTAATTAATACAATCACTTTTCATTTGCATAAGTACTACACAAATCCATTCTCCTTATAAAGCTAATGTTTCCCCAGCCTCCAAACCCAGCTTTCCCATTACATCCGATGATTCCACCTCACTGTTCCATTTCTTAACTTTGAGATGCTATTTTGAAGAGGTAATATGGGCACGTGATTAGAAATATACAGAAGTCGAATAAAAGGCATGTGTTGAAAAACACAGTCTCCTTGATGCCTCCCTGTCGCTGTTCCTTCCAAAGAGGAACCACTGCTGGTGGCTTCGGGTTTTTCCTTCCAGGGTAATTCTATCCTTGGCACCTACCGGGGACTGTGCCGCCTCTGCCTGGAAGGTTCTTGCCCTGGACAGCCACGTGCTTCACTCTCTCACCCCCTCATCCTCACTCAGCCAGGGTTTCCCTGACCTTCCCGTTTATGAATTGTAATACCTCCCCACCACCGACTCCCTCTATTTTCCATCCCTGCCTCAACGTTCTCCGGAGCACCTATCGCCACCTGCTTTTAAAGTCCTGATTCCCCTTCCTCCACGCTGGAACAAAAGCTCTACCAGGTCTGGGGTTCCCAGGAGGTACATTCACCAGCACATCCTCCATGCCTAGAACTATGCCTGGCACAATGAACGCTGGGCGACAATGAACACTGGCAGAAGGCAGGGCACTGTAGGTACACAAAGCCTGGCAGAGTAAGCATGCTGTTTCAAACTCAGACTCACTGTCACACCTCTGCCTTTTTCATCTCTTGTCTCTTCCTAGGACCTGGCTTTGTCTGGGGCACACAGCAGACACTCAGGGCTCAGAATGACCAGACCAGAAACTTGACCCTTACCTTATGCCACAGACCAGAAAAAGGCAGGTGGGGGGTATGGAGAGAAGGGGAGCAAAACAACGTACTGTCTAGAAGATAACAGAGCAGAGCCTAGGCGCGGTGGCTCACACCTGTATTCCCAGTAATCCCAGAACTTTTGGAGGCCGAGGCGGGCAGATCACTTGAGGTCGAGAGTTCGAGACCAGCCTGGCCAATATGGTGAAACCCTGTCTCTACTAAAAATACAAAATTAGCCAGGCATGGTGCATGCCTGTAATCCCAGATACTCATGAAGATGTGGCAGGAGAATCACTTGAACCTGGGAGGCGGAAGCTGCAGTGAGCTGAGATCATACCACTGCATTCCACCCTAGGCGATTAAGCGAGACACCATCTCAAAAAAAAAAAAAAAAAGGTAATAGAGGTAATAATCTTCATGATCTGGGGGTTGGGGAAAATTCTTAATAAATAAAAACAAGCACTAACCATTAGGGAAACTTGATAAATTTTCCTATGGAAGAATGTCCTCCACTAATGGAGTGACAAGGACAAGGTGAGGGTGAGTCCGCATGGACCAGAAGCCACACCGTGCCCTGTTAAGCCCGGTTGAAGGGTTCTGGGGAGTTGGGCTCCCCAAGACTGTGCAGTGACCCAGGAAGGCTTCTCAGAAGAGGCAGAAGGTGACTCCCTCCCACTCCTCCCCCAGGTCTGGCCTCCTCTCCCTTCTCTTCTTCCACGAAAAACCAGAGGCTTTAAGACAGACAGAAGAGCCCCAGCCCCCCTTCTCTGCCCCATGCAGAGATAACCAAGCAAGAAAAAACAAATTAAAGAGTCCAGGAGCCGGGCAGGGCCTTGGGAAGTTTGGTTCGACAGGGCAACAGCATTTAACAAAGCTCACATCATCCATCACTTGGGCCCAGTCATTTAGATACTGGGCATTTGATTAAACTAATATAGGCGGCTGGGGCGAGGCATGGCTGGGTGCTTCCTCCCCTCGCCAACAAATTAGACCGTCACACACAATCCGATTACCTTGACTGCCACATTTATCTTGGGAGAGGGGCCATCCATCACTTCTCAGCAGCTGGCTCTGCCCTCCCCACATTAGCTCTACCAGGAGGGGAGTGAGTTCGCCCCAAAGTTTCAGCAGACCATGTTCACTCAGTCATTCCCTCCATCACCCACTCTAGATACTCACCCCAAAGTGCCTGCCCTGGGGCAGGCCTTGGGCTGAGCACCAGGGTGCAGAGAAAACAGTCCATGCCCTTTAGAAGCTCATGGAAGGCTCATGAAAGGGGAGGTATCTGGGCTGGGTGGTAAAGGAGAGCCTAGAACACTGGTGCTGAAAGCTATGTTGCACTGATGGGCACAGGTTTATGTCCCACTTTGCCTCATCCAGCTGAGGCCCTATGCATGATAATCACCCCCATCCTCAACTTCACACCTATGAAGTGGGATGATAACAGCACAGCGCTGGCCAGTGGAATTTCTGCAGGAACGAAATGTGGATTTGGGCTGCCCAAAACAGGAGGCAGGGGTCACATGGGCTACGGCACACCTGATGTGTGGCCAGTGCAACTGAGGAGTTGAGTTTAAATTCCATTTAACCTTTTTCTTTTTTTTTAAGATAGGATTTGGCTCTATCCACCCAGGCTGAGTGCAGTGGTGCAATCATGGTTTACCGCAGCCTCCAACTCCTGGGCTCGAGCTATCCTCCTATCTCAGCTTCCTGAGTAGCTGGGCCTACAGGTGTGCATCACCACCCCTGGCTAATTTTTTTGATTCTTAGTAGAGACGAGTCCTCGCCATGTTGCCCAGGCTGGTCTCGAATTCTTGGGCTCAGGCAATCCTCCCGTCTCGGCCTCCCAAAGTGCTGGGATTTCAGGCATGAGCCCCCCGTGCCTGGCCCATATAACTTCAATTCATTAAATGTAAGCTCCAATTAGCACACGGGAATACTGGCTCCCACGTTGGGCCCTACAAAGCCTGGCACACGACAAATGCTCAACAAAGGTGAGGTCCCTTCCCTCTGGGTTCTGAGACCAATGACTGTGAGGCTCTGATCTGAAGAGCCCTGGACTCAACAGCAATCACTTTTGTGGTCTCAGAATACAGCAAACTGCAGCTCAGAGTTAAAGACGGCGCAAACCATAAAGTGGCAGGGATAGAATCTGAGTCCAGGTCTCTGTGGCTTGGAACCTCATCTTTGCACTAGACACCTGGCTCCCCAGGAGATGGACAGCAAGACCAAAGGCTCCAGCGTGGGGCCTGAGGGCAGGTCTGCCTGGCAGGCAAGGACTAGTAGCCTCTCACCTGAACATCACCATAGTCCCTGAGGCCAGATCAGTCACCTCCCAATGCTAGTACTGAGGTGGGTGCCAGACACAGGGTCACCCCACAGCCTGGCTGGACTCAGCCCAGGTTAACGCCGATGCTTCCCAGACTCAGGGCAGAGCTGGAGCAGCCAACAGAGTTTCTAGTTCCAGATACACCAACTCTAGATGGTGCCTGGTCCTGAGGCTTTTGCAAAGCAACCAAGACAGCTCAACTGAGGCCCTCAGTGGCACTAGGTGCAAGAGAGCTCAGGGTCATCCGGCTTCTCTTGCCTTCCAGGGCGCATCGGTAGAGGCTCAGAGGCTGGCAGAAGGGGGGCATATCAGCCAGGAATCTGAGGGCTCTGGGGAAGTCTGGTCCCCACACTGGTCCTCGGTCCCCTCACTAGAGACCCGCCTATCCTATTACAGGGCTGCACTGGGATAAGCGGAGCTGACATGTGAATACACAGACGAGGATGGAGCATGCGCTCCCCTGGGCTTGTCTAAATTATTGGTGTTGTCTGAGGTCTCAAGGCAGGTCAGCGACAAGGTGAGAACCCAGTCTGCCTCGTGCGGGTCTGGGGAGGCCGCAGAGACAGTACCTAGAAACAAGCACTCACACAGGAACCTGAAGACGCCACTCTTCACTGATGGGCTATGTCACCTGGAGCAACCCATGTCACCCCTCTGGTCTTCCCACCTTTTTTTTTTAATGAAAGACTAGAGTAAAATCACAAGTATGCAGAAACCCTTCTGTTAGGATCAGATGGGGCATGTCAAAGCATGTATGACCTGGATATGGATGAATGTGAGGGGATCTGACTGTGTCAGTGAGTGGGCAGGCTCTTCTGGTAATGTCAGAGCAGCCTGACCCTGGAGAGAAGTCACCTCCCAGAGCAAGACATGGCCTCTGCGGAATCAGCTGGAGCTTAAGAGTGCAGTCTTCAGACACTCAGAGGGGTCCTGCTGGCAGGGGACTGCTCATGAAACCACAGGCTGGAAAGGAGCAGACCCAGGTCAACCGAAGCCTGCCTACGATCCCCTCTCGGCACTTGCTGCGGGGGCACCAGCAGGCTCCCTCCCTGGAGGGGCTGCCCTAGCCCACCTGGCTGGGACTGTGGCCTGCGGCCTGCAGCTGGCCAGGGTGGCTGGGAAGAATGTGGGGCATGCACGGCAGCTGCACGAGGGAGTGGGCTGCCCTGGATGCGATGTGGGAGGTGCTGGCCAGAGTCCACCGAGGGCTGGGAGATGGTGGAGAAGGCTACTGTGGGGTGTGTGCCAGGCCAGGAGCACAGAGGGACGGGGTGACACGGAAGAGCCAGAGGTGAGATGGGAGTGGAGAAAGGAGGACACTGGGAGCTAAGGAGGTCCCCCAGAATTCCCTCCATCAAATTCACCCTTTTCTGCTGGCCAAGTTCAAAGGTACACTTAGCCACTCACACATTACTATAAATGAGTTTATGACAAGCTGTGCCAAGGGAGCAGTAAATGAAGGGAAAATAATGGGGTGGGGGAAGGTGGCAGGCAGCTCTCTCCAGCAAGAGCCTCCTCAATGCCAAGGAAGGGGCCCTGGGGGGCTCCTAGTGGGGACCTTCTGCCACCAGGACACCCGCATTGCCCCATCCCTTTCCAAAATACCAAAATGCCAACACTCCTTTGTTGCCACTTAAACCAATTTGGGGGTAATTCTGCAGGCAATTGTCTTCCGATTTACAATGCGGCTCTGTGATTGCATCCAGGCTGATGGTTCAGGCTGTAATTGTATGGTAATCACTTCTGTTTATGATCGATGCGGAAATCACTATTGTTTTCCAGCAGGCTTGTTAAATCAAAAAAGTGCAGGGGTGGGGAGGCAGGGTTTATTTCTGTGAGTTGGAGCCCCGGGAAAATGAAATTAAGTAGAACAACTCCATGGGGATTGGAGGGGAGGTGGCTCTGATGGCCAAGGCACCCTCATGAGTTCAGCATGCAGAGACAGAGGCAGGCAGGAACACAGAGACCCTGAGAGACAGGGAAGGTACACTTGGAGAGGCACAGAGAAAGGAGAGGGGGCAGGAATGCTGGGGAATGCCGGGGGCCCAAGGCAGAGATGGTCAGGAATGTAGATGCACAGAGTTGCCCAGACAGACTCCACTCCTCATACCTGCAGAGAAACCAAGACAGAGACATGCTAGGGGGACCCCCTTACCTACTTATACCCACGCTTCAGGAGACCTGCTCACACTCACTTCCAAAGGAGAGTGGGGGCAACCCAGGTGCCAGGTGGCAGGCCAGGTACTGCCTGCCTCTCAGGGCTAGAGCCCATGTCTTCCCCATCTGGGATCTGCCTGCCTTCTCCTTGCCCCTGCCCCGAGGCTCCCTACCTGCTGCCTGGAAACAGGGTGGCAGATGGCACCTGGGGGCTCAGGTAGCAGGAGCAGGGCAGGGTTGTGAGCTGAGTGGCTGCTGCGGGGAACAAGGGGACCTGCCCACCTGGCAGGCAGAAACCCGAATCTCCCCAAGGCCACAGGGAATTGGCTTGGGCTGGGTGGAGGGCAACGTCTCCCAGGGTGGCCCACCAGAGGACCGAGCTAGCCCAGGCTGGAGGCCCACAGCCCTGTGGGGTGCGAGCAGTTACCAGCTGTTGTGGGTGGCTCAGGAAGACCTTGAGGCTGCAAGGCATGTGTTTCTTCAACCACATGCACTTCTTCCCCAGCAAGAGTGGATGGGGATCATCAGGCAATGTGCCGAAAATCACAACTGTGGTGAAACCTACCAGGTGTTTCGTTTTGAAAGCCAAGAAGGCCGAGGTTCCTCGCTTGGCTGGCTCTCCCTGCATTGCCTGGCACCCCCAGTCACCAATGCCCCCACTCACCTATCTAAATTGCCCTTCAAATTTCTCAGTTTTGCCTCGCCCCGGGAAGGCCATCCCCCGTCCAAGTGGGACCCATGGCATGGAATGTCACGCTGACTGCAAGGTAGGACTTGGTCACCCAGACCTGCTGGAGGGGTGGCCCTGGCTCTAATTACTGCAGTCCTTTTGTGAGCTTTAGTTTGCTTAGCAGTGAATAGAGACCAGCAGGCCAGGCCCCATCATGGGAGGATCCCCAGTTAGACCAAGAGCAGCAATCGGCAGGCTCCCCATCAGATCCCGCCTGGGCAAGGGCCATCTAGCCCTAAACCCAGGGTGCCCTGACTCTGCTTCTGTGGCCTGCACTGATGTCCCCAAAGGCAGCAAGGGCCTTGACATGGCGGGCAATGACCTCAGTCCACTCCTTGAACAAAAGAGAACCATCTGCAGTACCCTCCGGGTCTATCTGGGGTTCTGGCCTTGAGCTTCCCCAAGACTGGCCCTCAAACAGGCCACCCAGAGCTGTGCTGGGCCCTGAACAGGGGTGCGCCTGGCTGCCTAATTAGGGGCTCAGCAGGGCCTGCTAGGAAGCGGCTGGAAAACCTTAGAAGTGGAACAATCACTCCTAATTGGACTTCTAGGATTCAGCTTAAGAAAACAGCCTCCTTCTCCCCCAGGGACTTTGTTTCTGAAGTATATACAAACAAGTGATAGTTACTCAACATTAAAAACAAAGCTGGCTGAAAATGAAAATTTAAGCTACAATTAAGTCTTCTGAACAGAGAGGAAAACCCCAAGGGTGGGGTCTCTATGCACGACTGTGTACATGTGTGTGCGTGTGTCAGTGTGTGCGTGTGTGGGGGGCCACGTGTGCAGGCCCAGGCATCCACCCAGGGCATGACGGACACTGAGGAGATGGGTATCTTTTGGGGTCATAGTCATCCTTTCCTTTGCTCAGGAACCCCTCAGAAAGTGCTGGATCTAAGTGAGGCTCCTGTGTCTGGACCCCAAATTCCCCAGGGCACTGTCAGGGAAGTGGAGACAGGACCTCGCCAGACCCCTGTGGACACTGAAGCCTCAGACTCGGAAGGTAGAAGGCCAGAGTTCAGGCCGCACCTCCACCTGCCAGCCCCCACACTCCCTGACCCTCAGTTCCCTCCCCCTTGCTGGGTGGGGAGAGGCCACCACATCTGGGGACATGCTCTTCTGGACTCTGAAGCACTCTAGAAATACCCGAGACAGTCCAAGATAGCCCGGCATGGCAGGGAGGGACAGTGCGGGCACCTGTATGCCCCAAAGGGCTTGGAATGTGTCAACACATTTATACCACCCAGCTCCCCATGTGCCCCTCCCATGTCACAGACACACTCCATAATCTCTGCAACAGGCTCAGCCCTATTTCTCACCCAGATGCATGTCTGGCCCTGCAAACCCAGTGCCTTCCAGCCCTGCCATCTTAATTCTGGGACTTTAAGCTCCCAGAGGGCAGGGAATGTGTCTTTTTCCACATTCCCCATAGTGCCCGGCCCAGACCCAGCTCTTCTTTTGTTCATTCACTCATTCCAAAATATATTACGTTCATATGTGGACGCTCCCCATACAAACTTGAGTGAGCTATAGTCATAGTCATGAACTTGAAGAAATGCCACATTCTCGCACATACCGAGGGCTGCATTAAGTGCTGTAGTGACAGTGCACTGTGCCTGGTAAGGGTCACAAGTGCATCTGTTAGTAAGGGCACTGGCAGGGGCCCCAGCAGATGCCTGCACACATTCACACATTCTGTGGGCAGCCTATGCGGTGACTCTTGCTGCTATTACAGGCCTGCGGGTAAGGGTATCCCTGTTTTGCAGAAGCAGTAACTGAGTATGCTGCTAGGTGGCAGAGGGGCATCTCAAGCCCAAGATCACTTGCGTGGGGTGACAGCTAGGCTTCACGGAGCAGGTGCCCAAGACCAGGGAGGTGTCCAGGGAAGTGAGCCTGGGTCAGGCCATTTTAGGGGCTGGTTTCTATTTAGGTAAGAGCATAGCGGGGTAGCATAGAGAGGGTCTGGGATAAGACACACGCTCACAGAGGACAGAGGAGGGGATGACCAGGAAAGCCCACACCTGGGAAGAAACCCCAGGATAGAAATCTCCATCCCTGAGGCTGTCACCTGAGGACAAAGATCTTATCCAGGTCATTAAATGTATTTCTTGGAGAAGGTACAACACCATGTAAAGCTCTGAGAGGATTATGGGCGCCTGATCGGCCTGATGCTGGAAAGGCTTAATTCTAGGCTGGGTGGGTGCAGGGACCCACAGGAGCCAGACCCCTGAGGCCCACCTGCTGTCCATGGGTGCCCTTGGGCAGCAGCAGTCAAAAGGAACAGCAGGGTTGGGGGAGGGCGGAGGACCTGCCTCCTTTTCAAGGGCCAAAGTTGGCCTAGGCAGAAGGAGCCAAAGCCTGAGCTCAGTGGAAGCCGCATGCTTGGCCCTTACTCCTTCCCCTGTCCTGATGCTGCCCCTGGGAGACCCACCACCAGAGTGGCCTCCTAGAAGCCACTAAAGACCCAGTGGTGGAGGCTGCTGTGGTTCTAGTAAGGGGGGGTGGGGCGTTTCTCTGTTTTGGGTGCTGCTGCCCAGTAACTTTCTAAGCCTGTTGTTGGCAAATCAAATGAAGACATACCTGAGGGTTACACAAGCTGTCCCCGCTCTCTGCAGGGAAGAAACGAGCCTTTTCTCAGCAAACACTGAGTGAGCCTTGAGCTTCTGGTCAAGAGCCCTGGGGTCCTGGCGGGAGGCAGGAGGATAATTCGCTCCAAGATGTCTCAGGCTGTTGGGGAAGATGGGCATTCTGCACGTTCCGCCCGCTCAGGGCTCATGCTGGAGAAAAGGTACCCCTGACAGATGCAGCGGGGATTAGAAGAACGTGTGGAGAGGCTGGGCTGCAATGGACAATCAAGAGGCCCCCAAGCTGGGGAGCAGGAGGACGAGTGACCTAGAGGAACACGCCTCCCACAAACATGAGGAGACGCATGCCGAGCAGCAAGGGTGGCTCATGTTTACTCAGGGCCGACATGATCCCAGCACTGCGCTCAAGGCGCTGGCTGGAATCAGCCCTTTAATCCTCCCACAGTCCTAGGAGATGAGTACTAGTCTCCGATTCTGCAGAGGAGGAAACTGAGGTGTAGAGAGGGTGAGAGGTCCTGGCATGTGGAGAAGAAAGGAGAGGAGGGGGGCAGATGCTGGGAGCAGCTGGGGAGGGGACCTTTGTGGGGTGAGGGCCTCTCACTCCTAACAGCGGGGAGCCACAGGAGGGCCATCCCATCCCCACCTGGAAACCCCCACTTCACTTCAGTGCCCAGTCTTCACCTCCTCCATCTGTCTGATGGCCACGAGTCCCCAGCAAGCCCCTCGCCTTGGCCCCCCAGCTGCCTGTGCCCTCTCCCTGCACGTGGTCTGTTCCCCAGAACGCTCTTGCAGTCTTGCCCCTGAAGGCCGTTCTGTCTCCCCCTACCCATCCTGGCACCAAGGACACCATGGGTGTCAGGGCCTGGGGCTGGACAGAGAGCTGTGTGCTGGCTCCTGGGATCATTCCCTAGCTCCCAGAATTTCCTCTCAACGAGGGCTTCTCCTGGTGCCCTTTGGGCATCTGGAAGCCAAGGCTGGGCTCACAGTCCTTATTCTGAGAGCCCACTCTCACTAGGACGGCTGGACCCCAAGGGTCACCTCAACATGGCTCGACTCACAGACCCTCTTCCCAGAAACGCAGAGGCTCACAGACCCTGACAAACTATGGGTAGACCTCAAGGGAGAAGTCTTGCTGTCTTGAGAAGTCCAGGGTGCAGACTCTCACCGTTCATTCCCCAAGAGAGAAATGAAAGTGTGTGCGTGGGTGCCGGCCACACTCACTTCCTCCGGAGCTGACACACACTGAGGCCTCCCCGATGGGAGCAGCAGGGAGAGCCCTGCAGCTTCTCTCTGGGACGGACAAGTGACAAGCACACATGTGCCCCTCTGTCCCCTAGCCTTCTCAGGCTCTCCTGTTACAGTGGCCATGCTGGAGGCAGGGATAAGCCCCAGAACAGCCCCACCCTCCACAAGGCACAGCAAGGTCTCCAGCTGCAACACAGGGCAAGGACAGGCAGGAGTACTACACAGACGAGGAAACTGAGGCCCAGACCAAAGGGGTGGAGCTGGGTCAAGAGAACCCAGTCTCTTGGGCTCAGGAACTCAAGGGGAACCAAATGCCCAGCTGGTTTTGGAACTAAGCCCACGTAGTGAGGGGATGAACCCACCTGACAGTGATGAACACTGCCAGCTACTAAGAAGTTATCATGGGCCAGACACCGACCTAAGCGCCCTTCCACCCCATCTCATTTACTCCCCACTGCAACCCTGCCCAACAGGGGCAGGGACAGGGAGCTCTACTGCACTGATCAGGAAACAGAGGCTCAGAGAAGCTGAGTGACTTACTCAAAGTCACCCGGTAAATGACAGATGTGGGTTTCATAATTACTCTCTGACACTGTCTTGGGAAAGACACTGGGTGGCCCCATTTTACGAGCCCCAGGGGATTGGGCAGGGAGGTCCCCTGTGCATGGGGGGGAAGGGAGAGGGGCAGCCACTAGGGCTGCCAACAGGAAGGTAAGGCCAGCCCTCCGGCTTTCAGGCCCCCGGGCTACAGAGTGACCACTTCAGGCACGGCGCTGCCGACAGATCTTTCTACCACGATGGGAATATTCCACCACTGCACTGTCCAATCTGGTAGCCACTAGCCCCATGGGGCTACTGGGAACCTGAAATGTGACTCCTGTGACTGAGGAACTGAAAAGTTAATTTTACTAATATACATTTAAATATATGTGTGGTTATTATACTGGACAGCACAGTAGATCCCAGGCTGCTCCTTACAAGCAGGAACCCCAAGAAAGGTGGGCACCCCTCATATCACACAGCCAACTTGGGGAGCCAGAGCTGGGCCAGGACCTTGAGCCTCTCAATTCCTGCCTGGGTGACCAGGGCTGCCATGTCCCTATGCTCTGAGCTGGCCATTTGACAGACATTTACGCAGCGCCCAGTGTGGATGCAGTTCATGGACCCCCTGTCCTTCAACTCAGTGTAGTGGGCCGACACCCAGGTGGGCAAGGGATCACAGGAGGCTACTGATGATGTATGGGGCTGGGTCCTGGATGTGCACAGGAGCTATGGACTGCAGGGAGACAGTGGCCCTGGGTGCTGGGTGTGGGGAACCAGGGAAGGCTTCCTGGGCCACGGCATTAGAGCTGGGCCTGGACGCAGCAGAAGTGAGAGGCAGAAAAAGGGGCTCCTTGGGCTTCTTTTTTCCTTCCTCTCTGAAACATGCCCCCCATTTTTTCACAGTCCTGCCTTCTACACATAGGGGTTGAACTAGACCTTGCTAAATCTTCTGTGCACAATGAAGCTGCCCGTCAGATCATAAGCTCTTGGGAGGCAGACAGGGCATTGGTAAATTACCAGTGCCTCAGGCTCTGACCCAGGGGGCAAGGATTCCATATTGGAGCCCTCGGAGGGCAGGAGAACAACTGTGCTAGCCCAGAGGCTACCCCCTCAAACACATCCACTCCAGTCCCAGCCCCAGGGAAATGCACACGTTGATTTAAAGCCTCCTGGGTCTGGCTAGAATCCCCCAAGGGACTAGGGAGAGACTCCACAAACAGGACTGCCTCTCTTTTCCAGGCGAGCAGAGGGCTGCTGTGGGGGGTCTGGACAAGCTCCATCCAGTTCCCGGAGCTCCTCAGAAGGCAGAGCTGGCTGCCCTCGCCCCCCACCATGGGCAACCGCAAAACAGGAACCCTGAAACAAGACGAGGCTTTCCATTGCGTCAGCAGGGGCAGGGACATTCCCCCAGCAGGATGCCGACCTTGCACTACTCCCAACTTCCACGCCTGATTCCTGCCTGCTACTCAGCAGCAGCCCTGCTCCTAGAAGCGGGAGTCCCAGTGCCTCTGAGGCTCCAAAGCCTTTGATGGCTCCCCACTGCCCTGAAGTTGTTGCAGCAGCCTCACTTAACCTCTTCTGGAGCTCCTGCTCACCTCCCCCATGTCACCTGGAGGGACATCCTCTTTTCTCATCAAGTGCCATAATTCTCCTGCTTCCCACGCCTTCGCAGCTACTAGTCCCCCCACTTACTAGTCCTCCCACCCAACAGTCACTTCCTTTCTCATCCTACCCATTTCCAAAATCAAGTTCCACCTGGGAAGAGTTTCAGGCCGCTCCAGCCCGGAAGTCACCATTTTCACCTGTTCTTTCTGCAGCTCTAGGGGTGTAGAGCATAGGCCTCTGTTCATTTAATTCTCTCTGGCCATGCTGTACCCTAATATTTCCCACTGCACCCCCAGATGTGGGTGATGGCACCCAAAGATATGGCCCAAGCTTCTTTCTCACTTTCCTCTCTCCCCATCTCCCTGGCATGGGGCTGGTATTGAGGTCCTGGAGTGGAGTCTACCTTTTAGAGATGAGACAAAGATGTGGCAGAGATGAGACACTCAGGCCCTCAGAGGGGAAGCGACTTGCCAAAGGTCACACACTAATTTGGCACCAGATCATAGATACTATTGTTTCAGCACTAGGCCTTAGGAGACATGGTTCTACTTAGGGCATCAGAATTACCTGGGGAGCTTTAGAAGCCAATCATAGGGGCTGGGCCTCCCCTCGGACCCACCAACCCTCCAGGGTGGTTTGGGAGCCTCAATCTCAGAAAACTAGAGTGTCCTGGCTAAATCACCACTTCTCCATTCTCCCAATACATA
The DNA here is from genome assembly GCA_963573385.1 of Cacajao melanocephalus. Classification (NCBI taxonomy): domain Eukaryota; kingdom Metazoa; phylum Chordata; class Mammalia; order Primates; family Pitheciidae; genus Cacajao; species Cacajao melanocephalus. The sequence goes on along the minus strand of CAUYLG010023315.1, from coordinate 264,862 downwards.
CAAAGCAACACCACTGCCCCAGTCCAGGCACTTCCAAGGCCTGGCCTCACCCCATGGTGGGTGGGAGCAGCTGAGGAAACCAGCAGGGTCTCTGGGGCTTGGAGAACCCCAGGGTGGCTCTAAGGAGAAGTCAGGGTCATGGCTGGGGCTACCAAGAGGGAGGAAAAGGGTACTACTTCCTGAGCCTGCCTGGGCAGGGAGGCAGCAACTGCCCTGCCGACCCACCCAGAGGTCCTCACGCCCAGTGCTCTGGGTGATGGGGGCAGCACCCGGCTCTGTGCATCAGTTTGGAAAGGCACACAGCCCATCAGATCCTCGGGAACAAAGACACTGTGGGCCTCCCCCAAGGGACTCACTATGGGTCCTGGAAGGGCACACCGGAAAGGCCTTGTCAGTTTCTCCCTCTAGAGGACTGGAAACCTGGGAGTGTCGCCAAAGGTTCTTGCAACCCTTAAGCTGCCCCGATGGGCCTCGATGACCCCCCTTTCCAGTGTGCTGGGGTCCCTACAGAAAGCCACCGCCTTTTCAGACCTCCCGCTTCAGTCATATCAGGGCCATGGGAGCTGGAGACTGCAGTGAGGCCTGATGCTGGGGGAGTGGGCACCTCAGTACCCAGAGACAAGGCCACAGGAAGCTAACCCTCACCTCGGGGCTGGAGCAGGAAATCAAGCAGCAGGCACAATGAAATCATAAACCCCACGTTCCCACTAGGAGACTGGGATTTGCAGTGGCCCGAGAGGGGGCATTAGCTCCATCCACGGCCTCTCCTGCCACGTGACCTTGGGGCAGGAAGTCCCTTCGGCCCTCTGGGCAGTGGGCTGGCCTTCCTTCCTTGTCTGTGGTGACTGGCCAGGGAGCTCCCTGGGAAGTTGCAAGCGCTTCGAGGGTGGGGGCCTTGTTTTTCCCTGAGCAGGCTCCCTCGTGAGGCAGCTGCTGCTCTGCCAGACCCTGGGAGAGTTTCCTCCCGATGCCGAGGCTTGGGGAAGGAGGGCGAACAAGGCCCAGCCGATGCCCCATGACATGGCGTGTCGGGGAAGATCAAGGGTGAGGGGCCTTCTATACCAGTCAAAGGTCCCAAAATCCTTCTCCCTGCTGGGCTCAGGCCTGCAGCCCTCTCTTTGAGGTGATGCTAAGGATTCCAGCCACAGGCCCCACTGAAGAGTTCATTCCCTGTGGAGGAGCCAGCCTCTCCCAAGGGACCCACGCCGCATCGCTCAAGGTAAACACCTCCCTTGCCCAGAGAGCCTTGAGCCCGCTCCTTCCAGCTCTGCCAGCACGGAACTCTCTGTTCCTGAGGACCCGAGGCTGAGCTGGCGCTCCCGCCCGATCGATGGATGACTTCATAGAGACGGACGCCTACCGGCACCAAGACTGTCCCTCAGGGAGGTCTGAGACTGTTCCTGGGACCGCTGCCCACCCGTGCCCCCTGGCTGACCTCTGCTGGATGACACAGTGCTGGCCGAGGGGTTGGAGACCTGGGACTCATGCCACTCTCTTGCTGGATGACCTCGGGCAAAACTGAACCTCAGTTTTCTCCTGTGTTAAATGGTCGACTCCTTTCCCGCAAGGAGGCTGCCACTACACAAATGCTAGGGAAACAGAAGATCTCTTTATGGAACAGACTTGCCCACTCTGTCACACTCGTGGGTTCTGAGCTTGTGTCCTCACTGCCCCTCTGTCCTAAGTCTATCCTCCTGGCCAGCGCTGTCTGTCGTCCATGAAGCTTCCTATTGTGGTGGACACGTTCTAGAGTCTGAGCTGCCCAACAAGTCGGCCACCAGCCTTTGGTGGCTACTAAGTGTGGTTAGTGCCAAGGATAAGCTGAACTCATCCCTTTAATTAATTTAAATTCATAAACAGCCACGTGTGGCCAGTGGCTACTGTATTGGATGGCGTAATCATAGACCCAGCTCAATCACTCCTTACTCCCCAGGGCGACATTCAGGAAACCCCAGGCAGGACTTTGGCAGAACCTCTGTGGGAGCACCTTTCTCCCTCTAGCTGCCTGACCCCAGACTAGGGACTCATCTCAGAGATCCGAGGAGCTGCACATGGACCGGTGCTCCACCAATGCAGACTGAAATCTGGAAATGCTCTTTCAATTCCTCTGCCTCCTCCACTCAAATAGGGAAAACACAGTCAACCAGCCTTCGAATCATGCCACCATCATTCAGCAGCCACTGGGCACCCACCATCTGCCAGGCACCACGGTTGGCACTGGAGCACACGGTGATGAGAAACACGCGGTCCCTGCCTTCAGGGAGCCCGCTGGCAGTCAAGGTCTTGCTCCTGTTGGAGCGACGCCTGGCATCCTACATCCCCAACTGGATGATCTCAGGTACATCAGTTTTCTCATCTGAAACTGGGCCTCACAAGTCCGTGAGCGCACAGGTTGTGATGAGAACCAATAGGCATGAGAGAGGTGCAGGGGCTCTGAGCCAGGGGAGGGCTGTGCAGGGCAGTGGAGGCAGCCTTATGAAGCGAGGTGTAAACTCTGTGCAGGCCGCGCTTCCGGTAAAGATGTAGATTCTCACCAAAGCAACGCTGTTTGGTGGTTTCTCACTAAGGAAGTTCAGGGTAAAAATAGCTCAGGAGGGGACTTTAATCCAGCTAGTTGGAGGGTAGTCATTGCCTGGCTTATACACAAAAAAGGGGAACAGGCTTGTTAGGAGACATGTGGACCCCTGCCCATGGGACAGGGCCTTTCCTCCGTAGTAGATGGGAGATGAGCTTCAAGCCCAGAGCCCCATAACTGGAGGAGCCAGAGTCCCCATATAACATCTGGGGTCACCCTGATTTCAGGATGGCATGGCCTTTTCACCCCAACTCACTCCTCAGCCAGGTTTCTGACTCAGCCTGACTTCACTCTTCAGCCTGATTTCTGTGGCCACTCTCAAGGATGGGCCAGTGAGAAGCACACTGGCACCAACTCCATGCCACCTGCCACACAAAGCCTTCCTGCTGCAAGAGCCTTCAGCCATGCTCAGCGCTCATCTGGCAGTCTGGCCTGATGGTCAAGAGCAAAGGGCCTGGGTCCCCACTGCAGGAATGATAGTCTCTCGAAGCCCATCTAAAGAGGTGACACTCGACCTCTCCTAGTTTCCCCTCAGAGGGCTTTTGGACCCAGGAACTGGTACCTATCTGGTGCCCAGGGCACCATGGCTTGGCTTCTAAGACACCAACACCGAAACCACATGCTCAGGACCTCAGGCAGCCGTCCCTTAACCCCTATCAAGGGGCCCTCTCTCCAGGGCCTCGTACAAGGTCCTCACATCCAGGCACCTCCCGAAAGGCTGCTTCCTGCCCTCTGGTGCAAACCCACCTCTCTCCTCCAGCCAGCTTCCCAGCAAACACTTGTCAGAAGTGTATTCTGCACCCACTACCTTTGCGAAGGGCACCCTGCCACAATGGTGGCATCACCATGCCCGTGGGGTCTCTAGGCGCTGGCAGCATCAGGGCTGCATTCTGACAAAGGAGCAGCTTGAAGTCGAGGACCCTCAGGCGCTGCCTCCGAAGGCATCCTGGCCGATTCTTATTTTTGCGGCAGGAGCCGACTGAACACAGAGCCGGGTAAAATGTCTGCTGGAGAGCCAACCCTTCACCTTCAGGGAGCTGGGTGGGGGCGCACTCTGCCCCCTGGCCCCAAGGAGAAATGAAGGCCCCGTCTGTGGGCACACAAAACCGGCCCGGTGCACGCCGGTGCCACTCTCGCGGCCAAGCCTGGGGCTGACACCATGCAGCACACGGCGCTACCCACAATGCACCGGCCCTCCTCTGTCACACACTGGCACGCACACTCACCCCGCGCCCGGAGGGAGCCCGGGGCCCGACCCGCGGGCGCCCAGGCGCCGACCCCTCCGGCCCCGCACTTACCTAGAAGTTGCACCGGTCGCAGTCCCGCCCTGGCGCCCGCGGGGGCTTGGGGCCCGGCCGGCGGCGGCCGCGGCGAGCGACCCCGGGTAGGATTCAGCCGGCGCCGAACAAAGGCTGCGCGCAGGCAGCGGGCGCCGCCTGCATCCCCGCTCCGCGCCCGGGCGGCGGCGGCGGCGCGGGGGCCCGGGCGGGTCCGGCGCCCGCTCGCTCCGCGCTGCCCGCTCCGAGGGCGCTCCGGCTCCCGCTCTCCCGCTCGCTGCTGCCCGCCACCGCCGCCGCCGTCCGGCTACCGCACCGCACACATCAATTATTCATCGCCCGTCTCCAGCTTCCCGGGCGAAGCCAATCACAGACGGAGGCTCCGCTAATGGGGCCGCCGCCGCCGCCGCCGAGGAGGCAGCCAGCCGCGCGCCCGGGCGCAAGCGACAGCCCTCCGGGGACGGGGATGGGCCGGGGGCGCGCGGGGGGCGGGGGCGCAAGGGGCGCGCCGGAGAAACTTCCCACGGCCCGCGCTCTGCGCCGCGCTCGCGGACCCTGCGGGCGTGACCACCCACCCTGCGTGTGCCCGCGTGGGGCTGGGGGCTCGGGGGGAGGCCAGGCCAGCTGCGGCGCGGGGAGGGGAGGGAGGAGGAGGAGGAGCGCGGGAGGAAGATGAAAGGCGAGTAGACCTGCCTTGGCGTCTCCAGGGAGCCCCGGCTCGCGCGCGCCCTCCCCGCCCCGCGAGCCTCGCCGTCCGCACCCCCGCCCCCCAGCCCGCCGCCCGCACTCACTCGCGCGCGCAGACCGTCAGCCCAGCCACTTCGCTGCGAGGGAGCGCGAGCGAGTATGAATCGGAGGCAGCTCACATTTCAAACTTGCACGCAGGGGTGGTGCTGGTGCACGCCGCCGCCGAGCGAACGCACGACCCGACGAGCAGCTCTCCAGCCTCCGGGAGGGGGCGGCGACCAGGCCCCTTTCCTTCCCCCGCCTAGGCAATTAATTGGAAGCAACACTTGTGCGAGTGGGGCTCCCGGAACGCTGTCGCCCGAGGAGGCCGCCGGGAAGGCGCTGGGGGTGGATGACTTCGGGTGTCTCCCCAGCGAATCCTCCCTAGCGGGCATGCTAATGAGGGTCTACGGTGGGGAGTGGGTGGAGGAGGGAGCTGAACTGGAGGGGGCCTCGGCCGGGGGGGAGGGGAGGAGAGGGCGGGGCTGGGCATTCAGATTAAATCTCGGTTTAAAGGATTTTCGGAACTGACTACCGGGTGGAGAAGGTAGGCGGCCCGGCATCTTACTTCCCTGACCCTGGGTGTCCTGGCACCCCCGGGATTCCCCGAGCGAGGGGCCCAGGACAGGGTGAACGCGCGCACGTACGCTCTGGCTCCCCGACTTCGGGGAGTTCCTGTGACCAGGAGCTGGCGGCAGTAGGGAAGCCGGGGGCGGCTGCGCGCGGCCCTGCCCCGCCCCGGGAGCTGCTGCCTTCCTGACATTGCATCCTGTGGTGGCCTCTTCCTTCCAGCCTGTCTGTCGCAAGGGCTCTGGGCTTTGAGCAGAGCTTGCTCACTCCCCACCCCTTTGCCCCCCAGACGCCCCGGGAAGCCCACCTGCTGTCCCACCTCCAGAGATCTTCGCCCCTCCTTCTTTCATGGGCACTCCCCGTCATCTTTACCCCCTCGGGAGAAACCATATTTTATAGCCCCCTCACCCAGCCCCACCCACCTGCCAGTGAAAGTTGCTTGTATGGTGACCTAACTGCCCCAAACAATTAGGAAGGTAAGTGAGGCCCCATCATTCATCCCGGAAGAAGGGCAGCCAGGACTGTCTTTAAAATCTCTGTATTGGACTGCCGTGCCCTGCTGCCCTGGCCAACACTGGGAGCTGACCAGGCATCTCCTGACTCCATCCCCTCTTCTCAGCCTCAGCCTCTGGCCGGCCCCTACACCTTTCTGCCGGCTCTGAAAGTGGCTGAGACAAATCACTTATCTAGAAATTATGTTCTTGCTCCTTGTTTGACATAAATCGTTAGCAGGCTCTAATCCCACCCACTGCCACTTGAAATATCACTTTCAGGATGGCATTTGGAAATGCAGTTGTCATGGGCTTTCCCTCCGAGGAGCTGGTTAAATGGATTAATTCATACTTCGTAACTTGCGCCTTTTGGACAAGAACTCACTTCCTTCAAGAGAAATTAATTGGCGTCCCCTTACTGGCAGGCCAACCCTAGGGCAGCCAGGGGAAGAAGGACTTCCCTCCAGCTCTGCACACATTCCAGGCTCTGCTCATTCTCACCTCCGTCTCATCTCCTTGTAGGTTATTATGGCTTCTTTGGGGACCGTCATTTACCCTGCCCTCCCAAGCAGCACTGCAGGCAGGGGTCCAGTGAAGACTCTCCCACCTCCACACTGCACATCCTCCAGATGACTGACTTACTCTAAAGCCCACTGCTCAGCAAGTGACACCCAGAAAACAGATGGGGTGGGACAATAGGGCTCATATGTCCCAAGAAAACACTGAGATGGATGTACTTAAGATCTGGTTTCTACCGTTAATCTGATTTTAAAAACCAGAACACACCCCCTTGCTCGTTCTGTGCAGTGACAGTTCACTATTCTAATCTGATCCTTAGTGCTTTCTAAGCCACCAAAGGCCCACGTGTTTGAGACTTCCAAGTTCATTTTTGAAAGATCCTATATGTGTGGGTACCATGTGGCCAGCCCCACAGGTTCAGAAAAACCACTTTGGTAGGTTGAGACAAAATTTGGACTGGAATTGAGCAGAGGTTTATAGCAGAGGGACACAGACCTGGTGGCACTGCCCAGGAAACTTTAGTAAGACAACCTGCCAGGCTCCCTACCCTATCTCCCAGTTCTCCCATGGACCCACTCTGAGAAGTCATAGGGTGAGGCTAGAGAAGAGAATTAATATACCTAGTTAGGCTCCTCAGGCTTGAGACCAAAGGTATTAGACTTTACCCAGGTAAGCCAAAAAAAAAAAAAAAAAAAAAAAAAAAAGATAAATACTCTTCACTAGATTTACGTAATTAAGAAAACAAATTGTTTTCAAGCATCCATTCACCAGACTGCATGGGAGGCCTCCAGGCCAAAGCTGGGGTTTTCACATGCTAATTTCAAGGCTCTCTTCTGCCCACTTGGTTAGCAAACGCTTTCTATTCCTTGCCTCGGGTCTACAGAAATACGGGCACTCCACCCAGTCTCTGCTTCAGAGGGCTTTCTCCACTTGTTCCGAGTTCCAACTCCACTTCTCCAACTTCCAAAGATTTGCTCAAAAGCCTGGGGCCCAAAGCAGCCCGCTCCACCCCCTAGATAAGGATCTACAGCAAAGAGGCCGCAGACAAAGGCGTTCTCCACCTCAGCTCGCAGGCACTCGGCGAGCTCTCCGAGTGACCTCGGCAAGGGGGGCACAGCCCCGGGGGAATGACTTCGGAGAGAGAAGAAAGGAAGAAGGGCGAGCTGCAGCCCCCGCGCCGCCGCTCCTTGATGAATGCCCGCCAGCGCTCGGGAGGCCTGACGTGGGGATCAATGGCGGGTGGCTTTTCTCGCGGGTGTTTGAACTCTTCCTGCCGTGGGCCCTGGCGAGGAGCCGCCGATAAATCACGGCGCTGCAGCCGGCAAGGCCGAGCAGCTCGCTCGGGAGAGCGAGGGGAGGGAGGATGCTTTACCCGGCTGGAGGAGCCTGCCATTCCGAACCCACCTCTGCAAGGCCAACTGGGTGGGGGTGCGGGCGGGGTAGGGGTGGTAGCAGGAGGAGACCCCTCCAGTCAAGCTGGGGTTGCAGAGAGCGGCCTTCTCCAGGGCTCCCTTGTTCACCCAGAGGGATGAGTCTCTTGGATCCCAGCTTGGTCCCAGCATTGCCCAGTAGAAAGAGCCAAGCCACCCATAATGTAGGTCACCCAGGGGTCAAAGTGGCTCTGGGCTGAGTCACCTCCTGTATAAGGCTTTGTGTAGTGGGAGGCCTGGGGGCTGGGAGGCCATTAGCAAGGAAAGACCAGCATACAAAAGCCAAGCTCCCTCTGACCGCAGAGAGGGAGAACAATGAAGCCAGGGACGGCTCCGCTGGGCGCTGGGTTCTGAGCCACAGAGCTTCTTCAGGGAGGGTCTGCTGATTCAGCAGGGCTGAGCAAGGATCCTATGACTCGGAGCTGTCACCCATGTGGGCACAGGCACTCAGAGGGAGGGTGAGGTAGACAAGGAGGCCCCAGCCGCGTGTCCACGTGAGAATGACAGGCCTGAGCTCAGGCCCTGGGAGCTGCCTGGGCCATCCACCTTCACATCCCTGGGCCTTCTCAGGATATATAGGAGTGCAGGGCACATGGTGGGCAGTCAACAAACGATGCACACAGACAGGGGACCTGGCTATGGAGAAGCTGTCACACAGCCAGCTCAGCTGCCCAAGGAAGGCTCACACAGCTGCCTTGGAAATGAGACAACTCAAGGGCTCTGCCTCCAGAGACTCCTTCCTGGGACTTCTGCCCACCTCGAGGGGTCAGGGCAGAAAATCTCATGTGTCTTTATGACACTGTTCTTTCTCTGCCCCCTCTCCCTTTCCTCCCTTGCCCTGGTCAACCTCCCCAAGTCTTTGCTTAGTCTTGAAGATGAAAGGCACAGTTGCGGTTGAGCTCCTGGCCAATGCAGGCATCCCAGCCAGACCTCGGAACCCTACCCGTGTCCACACACGGGGTCACAAAGCTAGAGGCCCAAGCAGGATCCTGGCCTCTGCTCTCCTGGTGTGACATGCAGCTCATGGTTACCAAGACTCTGCTGGCTGGCAGGTAGCTTTCAGGCATTTTCCAAGCATTACCACACACAATCCTCATCACCAGCTCTTTCTGATAGGGGCTATTTCCACTATACAGAAACTAAAATGGAGGCACAGGGAGGTTTAAACAACTTGCCCAAGGGTTTAAACTACTTGGCAATCCTTTTCAAAAGTATGCACTGATAACCATCACATATTCCCAAGGTGGGACTCTAGGATCCAGAGGAGGGTGACCTCTAGTCATGCAGTCAATGACAGCTGCTGTGACTGGCTCATGCCCTCAACTCTGTTTTATATTCTTTCCCTCATACCACATCAAAAATACTGAAATATTTTTTGCTTCATGTGTTTCTTTTTAGAGTTTAGCATCTATGCATTTGTAAGCATTTACATGATATTTCAAGTTGGCTGGGGCTCCACCTGAGTGGGGGACAGGGACACAACGCACAGCAAGACCTCCATGCTTCTCAGCCTCCTGCCACTGCACCCCATCCCCTTCCTGGGCGTATCCTCCAGCAGGGCCACTCATCCTGGACCCAGGCTGCATTCCCAGAAGTCTGTATTTGGCTTCCACCCAAATCCTATAACCCTTTCATTTTGAAAACAATATCAACCCCTGCCTCACACCTCCACTCAGTACCTCTGAGAAGTTCTACAAGGGCAAGGTTACTGAGGTTCCAGAAAAGCCTCCTGCCAGGCTGGAGGAGAAGAGAGGATTCTGAGGGGAGGGGGCCCATGAACCGGACACAAAATGGTCATTCATGGAGGCTGCTCCACTACCTGCTCAGCCCCAGGCTATGGAGCAGAGGCTGGTAGAGCTTGGGGCTGTCCCCAGGGCTGGGGTGGAGACAGAAGGAGCTGGCCATGCTCTCCTGGCTAACTGAGGGGCTGTGGAGGGAAGGGAGGAGCCTGGATTTGGAGGCTGAGGCTCAGGAAACAAGTGCTGACTAGCTTGGGCTTTCTCAGCCTCCGCCTATCAGGTCCTAGGAAAGACCAATTGAGAAGCCACGGTGTTAGGAAGTGAACTGTGTCCCCATAAACAATGTTGAAGTCCTAACCCCTAGAACCTGTGAATGTGACCTTATTTGGAAGGAAGCAGGGCCTTTGCAGATGAGGTCATTAGGGGAGGCGGTAATCCAACAGAACTAGTGTCCTTATAAAAAGGAGAAGTTTGGACACAGAGACATGCACACAGGGACGATGCCACGTGCAGAATGAAGTTATGCTACCACAAGCCAAGAAACTACCAGAAGCTAGGAGAGAAGCCTGGAGAAGATCCCTCCCTAGAGCCTTCAGAGGGAACCTGGCCTTGGTGACACATTCCTCTGGGCCTTTAGATCTGCAGAACTGTGAGACAGCAAATGGCTATTGTGTAAGCTACCCACTGTGTGGCACTTTGTTACGGCAGCCTTAGCAAACTAAAACAGACCTTCCTGTTAAAACCTACGTCACAAGACATCATACTGCTTAAGCCCCTTCCTCCTGTTGCTCTGGCTCTGTTTGTGTAAAATGCAAGTCCTTGTGGCCGAACCCCCCGAGTGACCCAGCCTCCTCCATCTCTCTGACCTTCTTTCTCTCCAGTCCCCCTTGGCTTACTCTGTTCCAGCCTCGCTGCCCTTCTGGCTGTGAATGCACCCAGTACACCACCAGGGGCTCTGCCAGGGATGCTTTTCTCTAGGTGGCCCCAGCTCCATCCCCACATCCCTGCTTCCTGCAGGCTTTCCCTCAGGGGACCCCTTAACAGGGAAGCCTCCTCCACCATGCTGACCACAACTCAGCCCCTCCTGACATGCCTGCCTGTGAGTCTCCTGACGTGGCTCTCTCTTTAGCATTGATAGCTGGTGTATTTCAATTATTTACCTTGTTTAACTCTGTCTCCTTCACTAAAAGGCAAGCTCCATGTCAACTGGGACTTTTGTCTGTTTTGGATGTGTTGTATTGGATGTTGGATGTGTTATATTGACAGTATTTAAATATGCCAGGCAGATGCTTCATAAATATTAGCTGTATGAATGAAACAAGGAACAGCTGCCTGAATGAATGAGTGAACCAAGAAATGATTGAATGCACAGTGAACAATCACAGCCCCTAAGGGTGTGTGTGGTGGTCCTGCTGCCCCGCCCTGAGCCTAGGTCTCCGACCTGCTTTGTAGAACCTGGGTTGTTTCTCAGGGGGTGGCAGCCTGTTCAGACAGGAAGCTTAGGCTGGTTAACAAAGGGGCTGCCGGACGTGGTGGGGAATGTGCCACCCAGGTCTCTAATGAATCTCTTCCCATTGATTTCTGGAGTTGCCTTTGAAGGGAAGGGATGGCAAAGGCAGCTCAAATGTCCGTGCCTCAGCAGTCCTGGGGTTTCATTGCTTCTCCCAGGACGCAGCTTTGATGGGGGCTTCCGGATGGCCCCAGGGCTGGACTGACATAAGCTCCCTGCAGTTGGAAATGCAATTTGCCTTCCTGCTGGAGCTGTCTGCCTGCCTGCCTGGCTGTGCAGCACACCTCCCTGTCTGGGCTGGAGCAGCCAAATTCCATTCCTGATGCTTCCCAGACAAAGGCTCACAAGGCAGCTAAGCACAAAGCTTCCACTTTGCAGAGGAAGAAAGTGAGGCTCACTTTGGGAAAAGACTTGAGGTTACTCACACACTCTGGCTCAGGCTGCAGGACCAGGCAGGGCTGCTAGGCTGTCCCAGCCACCATCGGACCCAGTGTGTCTAGAAACTTTGTGTGGCCTACTGCTTCCAGCCTCTTTCCTGACAGAGCCTCTACCTATCCATTTGGAATCACCAGCTCAACAGGCATCAAAGTAAAGAGACCCTTATTTCCCTCTTCAAATCAGGAAACTGAGGTTCAAAGAGGGGGTGGAGGCTGCCTCCAGTCACATAGCAAATTAGTTGGAGAGCCAGGACTAGAACTGCAGACTCCCCGCTTGTTCCTGGGCCCCAAGCTGTCTCTCCTGGTACTCTATTCCTGCCAACTGTAGCTTCCAAGGTATGCCCTGCAACCTGTAAAGTGCTAGATGGATATGCTCTTCTAGTGGACTCTTGTCCCTCAGTTGCCTCCTTTTTCCAGCACAGTGTGGGATTCTGATGGGATAGGTCCACCCCACTCGGTACCTCCTACTCACGGGGAGGTCGGGGCTAGACCTTGACTTGTCAGCTCTTTCCCTCACCTACTGTGGGAGTCACATGCATCTTGAAGATGGGTGGGGGAACCTGATTTGGGCTCAGAAGAAGGAAGGAATTTCTGACAGTCAGGGCTGCCTGTGAGTAGCAGGGAGCAGCTGTCACCTGAGGCATATGAGCTGAGAATGGAGAATTGCAGAGGGGACCCTGCACTGGTGGACCTACGGCCTCTGAGGCCTGCTGTGGGGGCACTAGGAGAGGTAAAAGGACGGGAGGGTGGTTGAGAAGCAAGTCTGAGCACCTCGGTATGCTCTGGGCAGCCATTGTGCAGTTTAGGAACCTCCCAAGCCCACGAAAGTTTGCCAGGCATCCTTCATCACCCGGTGTGGGCTTCCCGCCTTCCTTTCCTGATCACCCCATGTGAGAGGAGGTTCTCCAGGTGCCTGTTCCCTTCCAGCCCCTTGTTCCTGGCCCATGGCAGATGAGGGGAGCCGGCGGCTTCCTTCACTCCCCAGTGTGGTCCCAGGTGTCCCCCACCTCCAGGGGCTCTGGACATGAGCTGACAGGCTGCACAGAAATGTCTAGGGGAAATCCAAAGGTGGCCGCCAGGGCAGGGCAAGGAGTGGGAGGCCTGATGTTGAAATCGGGACCTGCAGAGCTGGGCTCGCAAAACAGCGTGCTCCTTGGCCCAGGAGGCCAACTTCCCAACAGAGATAGACGCTACCTGGAAAGAGGCTTGGGAGCTTGCTGTGTGACTAGGTGCAGGTCACTGTTCCTCTCTGGAGCCTAGTCCCCTCTCCCTCAGTGAAGACATCTAGTGTAGATGCCATACCTCTCTTTGGTGCCCAGGGGCCAAGTCTGGCTGGGTAGGCTCCAAGAAGGAACTGAACTGCCTCCTGCTAATTCCCTGTAAGGGCCGGAGTAGGCTGACAAGTGATCCAGGCAAGAGGTCTACAACACATCATTTTGTCAAGGCAAAGACGCTGGTTCCAAGGTAGCAGCCCCTCTATGGTTCCATTCTCCTGTATTTATTTGCAGTTTATCTGCTAAGTACATTTCTCTATTAAGTATGTTAAATGTTTCTTGCATGATTAATGGATATTCAGCAAGGTATTCCACAGTGGTGGGATGTCAGCTTTACTTTCTTTATAATTTTCTGTATTTTATATTATTTTTGTACTTACGAGAAAAATTCCATAAAACCACATTCATTTCAGAATGAAATGCAAAGTTAAGACTTTTTGCCTGGGAAAGGTGCTCTGTACCAGCTTCAGAACTGGTAAGTCAAGAGTCAAGCATAAAACAGCTCTTGTCATCACCTGAGCTTCTGAGGTCCAGGGGAGGGTGGGGGCATGAGGCGTTGCTGGGGAGTCAACCTCTGCTTCTCTCCCTCCACACACAGCACACTTCCACCGCAGCAGACTCGTGTCCTGGCAATTGCACCAGCCTCCAAACTATGTTCTCTGCCTCTAGTACCCAGGTCCCTCCTCTATAATTCTGCTGAGGCAAATCCAATCACATCATCCCACCTCATCTCTTGTCTAAAACCTTCCTTGGCTCCCCAGGGCTGTCAAGATCAAGTTCAAGCTTCTTAGATTGGCATTCAAGGCCTCGAATGATGTGGCCCCTTAGAAGTGTCATGTCTGGTCTCCAAGAGGGCCACCTTGCTGCCCTCGGCCTGGGTTGCTCTCGCCCGATTCCCCCGGCAAGTCTCCTGAAGGCATATATACACTCTGGTTTGCCCAACTTCGCTGGAGCCCCTGCTCTCCCAAAAGATCCACATGCCGATCAAAATGTTGGGCAAAGCTGGGTGCCAGTCTGCAGCTGGGAGGGGAAACTGCTGCAAATCCAGGGGTGACAGGGAAGCTGAAGTCCCCCCAATCTCCTATCAATCTTTGGGCTTTTCCAGGGGATGAGGAACCAGGCCCCCACTGATGAATTTGAAAGGGAGGTGAGCTGCGGGCCAGCAGTCTGGGGTGGGGCTCTCGAGGGGAAAAAATCAGGCATGGTGCTCTCAGCCCTGGGGATGCTACGGTGTGGGGTTGCTATGGTCTGAGTGTTTGTGCCCCTCTAAGGTAAAGTGTTAAAATTTAATCCCCATTGTGATGGTATGAAGAGCTGGGGCCTTTGGGAGAGGATTAGGTCATCAGGGATGCACCTTCATGAATGGTACCAATGCCTTATGAAAGAGGCTTGAGGGTGCTCTTTGCACCTTGTGCCATGTGAGGGCACAGCCAGAAGGTGCCATCTCTGAGGAGCGCCCCCTCACTGGACATCGAATCTGCCAGTGCCTTGCTCTTGCCTCTGGAACAGGGAGCGATCAGTTGCTGTTGTTTGTAAGTTACCTAGTCGAAGGTATTTTGTTATAGCAGCCTGAACAGACTAAGGCAGGGGCCAAGCAGCGCTGCCTGTTCCCTGCCTCGCTTTCCCCAGCTGCGATGCAGGCAGTATTCTGGGATGCACAGTAGGAAGGCCCAGCCCTGGGAGCCAAGCCAGTGCTTCAGCTGCTCCCCCTCAGCAAGGGGAGCCCACGCCCCCCTTGGGCCCCAGACAAACCTGGGAGTGTGATGTGTAATTGAATTTGGCCTAATTACCTAATTGTATTGAGGAACAACCAGTACTGACAGAGGCCTTGGTGTTGGGGGGTGGCTGGAAGCCAGGAGCCAAGAGGCAGCCTCCAGATTCCCCAGGCATTCATGGAACCAGCACTGGGCAGCAGTACTTCAGATCACTTAGCCTCCTGGATGCTTGGAACCCTGGGGGCAGGTGGTGCTGTTCCCATCCCACAGAGGAGGAAATGGAGACTCAGAGTGGCACACCTGCACAGGGACACTAAGTCAGAGGAAGCAGAAAGGGGCATTAGATCAGGTTCCTTCCACACCCGCACCTTCATATTTTCGTAAAGCTGAAAGGAGAGGATGTACATGCAGTATTTTTCCCAGCGTCTAAAACATGGTAACTCCTTAATTGACTGGCAGTAGCAATAGGAAGACGGTAGCATTTCACATAAGGGGAGGGTGGCAGTAAGAGCCGGAGTAATGCCAGCCTCGCCCCTGGTACAATGAGGGATGCCGGGAAGATTGTGTACCCCACCCTGTGTCAGCCTCTTCTTGGATTAAAATGGGGGCTTGGGCCAGGTGATCCTCAAAGCCCTCTACACTCTGACATTCATGTCAGAGAATAACAGCAACATTAATGTAACACTCCTACCGATATTTATTATGTATACCTATGAATTATCATGTTCCTTGTGACCTCCAAAAAGGCACTGTCCTCCTGCTTCCCCTTTCCTGTCCAGCACACTGTATCTTCCTTCCCATCCCAGCCATCTTCCTCCCACAAGTGATTTTTTTGATGGGTCCACTCACCCATTCTGTCTCAGACATTGGGATGTAGCAAACAAGACACTGAGTTTCCACTACAGGCAGGGCAGTTTTACCTTATATCCTCTCATTTAGTACCCAACGCAAATGGCACTGAGAGAAGGTTACAGTTAGTCCCATTTCCTGATGCAACAGCTGAGGCTCAGAGAGGTTAGGTCAGTTCCTTAAGGTCACACCACTCTAAAGCAGGAGAGCAGGAGGCAAGCTCAGGTGGCCAACCTCCACTAGATTCTCCAGAAGCGAACCTTCCTCCCATCAGTCACAGGTCCATTGTTCCTCAAATGATTTCAGCCCAGTGATTCCACTGACTACCCAAGGGCCAGCCTCAGCCTCACTGGATTGGCCTCACTGGACTGGTCGCACAGGAGTGGTCAACAGCATTAAAAGCACCAGGCTGGGTCGGGCCCAGAGGCTCATGCCTGTAATCCTAGCACTTTGGGAGGCTGAGGCAGGTGGATCATCTGAGGTCAGGAGTTTGAGATCAGCCTGGCCACATCATGAAACCCCATCTCTCACAAAAAAAGAAAAAAAGAGAGAAAAGAAAAAAAAAAAAAGGCTGGGTGTGGGGGCTCACACCTGTAATACCAGCAATTTGGGAGGCCAAGATGGGTGGATCACCTGAAGTTAGGAGTTGGAGACCAGCCTGGCCAACATGGTGACATCCCATCTCTATTAAAAAAAAAAAAAAGAAACCCCATCTCTCTACTAAAAACACAAAAATCAGCCAGGCATGGTGGCACATGCCTGTAAGTCCAGCTACTCAGGAGGTGGAAACAGGAGACTTGCTTGAACCCAGGAGACAGAGGTTGCAGTGAGCCGAGATTGCACCATTGCACTCCAGCTTGGGTAACAGACAGAGTGAGACTCCACCTTGGGTGGGGGGGGGGGTGTGAGTAACAAATCACCAGGCTTCTTAGGCTGGGCATGGTGGCCCACTCCTGTAATTCCAGCACTTGGGGAGGCTGAGGCGGGCGAATCACCGGAGGTCAGGAGTTCAAGACCAGCCTGGTCAACATAGTGAAACCCCACCTCTACTAAAATACAAAAATTAGCCAAGCATGGTGGCAGTCGCCTGTAATCCCAGTTGCTCAGAAGGCTGAAGCAAGAGAATTGCTCCAGGAGGCAGAGGTTGCAGTGAGCCAAGATCGTGCCATTGCGCTCCAGCTTGGGTGACAAGAGTAAAACTCTGTCTCAAAAACAAAAACAAAAAACAAAAAACAAAAAAAAGAAACCCATCAAGCTTCTTGCAGAATCATAAGTGCTGGCAGTTCTGGGTGTGTGTCATGCATAGCTTCAAGTGGCCCCTGTGTAGCAGCTGTCGCTTTGGTGGGGCTGGGCACTCTGGTGCCCCCGATTACTTCTGTATCTTCAGTGAGATGCCATCTTTGTGTCACCTGCTTAGCTGTGTGGACGTGTGACTCTGACATGGAGTAAAGGCAGCCCTCTGCACCCCAGGAGGAGGCACAGGACTGGAACCTCAAAACCTAGCTTTGGCCCATGCAGGGCATGAGTGCCCTCGGAGGAGGGGTCCACACCCTGGGCCTTGACCCATGGGGCCATCTTGGCACCTGTGCCCTCCTTTAGAGTGGCAGTGCCTTTCTTCTCCTCTTTGTTTTTTCTCCTCCCACAGTTCTCTTTCCATTTGGAGAGGGAGGAGAACCAGGCACAGAGGCCCTGATTCCAGGGTACGACACTCAAATCTCTCCCTGGAGACCACCGAGACACCCGGGCATCCTTGCGCTTCCACATGGATGGACAATCAAGCACAGGCGCCACCTCCACCTCATCCAACACGCTTCACAGAGCTGGCTTCCCCAGGGAGCTCAACAGCGCACCACTTTCCCGCCGTCTGTGCAGGGAGGAGTTCCCATTTTGTCTCTTCTGAGACCGTTTTGAACAGACATGGGCCCTGCACACACACAGGCGGGCCCCTCGCCTCCCGGCAGACACTTAATTGGGAGGAAGTGATTCTAAACATCTGGGGCACACATCTGAGAGTGGGCTCAAGACCACACAGAGCCCGGAGGAAATGGGAATGTATGCAGTGATGTCACTTCCTTGGCTGAGGGTCCTCAGGAGGGGCCAGAGCTAGCAACAGCAGGCATTTCTGGGGGCGTGGCCCAGGGCTGGAGCAGGGCAGCAGCCCGTGAGCAGGGAGCCGGCCACCTAGAGCAGATACACAGAGGACAGATGACCCTGGCAGAGCTGAGCAGCAGGACCCATGGTGCCCAGAGCAGTGGTCCCAAGGGGAAACGGGAGAGACAAAGGAAATGAAGGAGAGCAGGAAGGAGAGAGAGGGAGAGGACGAGAAAGGAGACTGGGGAGAATGAAAGAGAGGAAGGAGACAGGAGGGGTGGGGAGAGAGAGAAAGAGCCAAAACGACAGAGGCAGACAACTGTTTTGCTGAGCTGGAGCCTCCTAGGGCAACCCATGGAGAAGGACAGCCTCCCCATACAGGATACAATGAGCCAGTTCTGATCCTGGCTCAGTCCCTTCCTAGCTGTGTGACCCTAGGCACGGGACTTAAGCTCCCTGAGCCTCAGTCTTCTCATCTGGGAAAGAAGCACAGGGGATCCCCGTTGCAGGCTGTTTTAAGTCAAGGGGCTCACCTATGTAAACTGATGACAGGTGACTATCCCTGACTGTCCCTCACCGTCCCAACCCAGTCCAGGTTGGAAACTTCCTACTGGAAGTGGCTGGTCCTGCCAGTCTGTTTCCCCACCCCACAAGGTGGTTCCGTGTTGTGGCTCTGTTGACACCATCTTTTCCTAAGCAAGCCCCTGCCGGGTCTGGGTCTGTGAGCTCCTTGAGAGAACAGATCATCTCTAGGGTTCCCTAAGTACGGATCACAGAGTCTGTACGTCATAGGTACCCATGAGCTTACACTGAAGGGGTGAATTTAGCTTATCCTGTGCACTGAGTTTCTGCCTTCATTATAATTACGTGCCTGTCTGAAAGGCAGACTGCTAATGTTTCTCCCCAGTAATTCCTGTTTCCTGCAGAGACAATAGTGTCTCTTCATCCCAAACAGGTGAGACTGGGTCCTCTGGAATTCCCTACAGGAGTCCAGCCCCAGGCAGTGTTTCTCACCTGGCCAGCCTCAACAAGCCAGGAAGCATTCCTAGGAATATAATGAAGCATCTGTTAATAACTCTTCAAGGAAAGCCATCGGCCAGACTTCCCGAGCTCTGGGTTCTGTGTCTCTCTGGGCCCAGGACAGCACAGGCAGCCAGCAAGGAGGCTCTGCGTCCCTCCAGCCACCTGCCTGGCCACCGCCCTGTCCCCAGCGAGGGGAATTACCACCATGCAGAGCTTCCACTGCAAAACACAAACACCTGGTTGCCTGGGCTGCACCTTGTCAGGGTGAGATCCAGATGGTCCCTGGAGAGACAGCTGGGTTACCATGGAAACAGAATTGCTGCTGCTCCAGCCAGGAGACCTGGATTCTAGATCTGTGGGACCCCAAGCTCAGAGGAGAGAGTGATTTGCATCTAGTCACACAGCAAGTAGGTTTCAGAGCCTGGACTGCAAAGCAGGACTTCAAAATAATCAAAACTATGACGTGCAGAGCCCTCATGAGATGACAGTTTACGTTACATACTTCGTGCCTATCATTTCACGAGAGGCTGGGAGGTGAGGCCAGGGTTACATATAGTATGGAAGTCGCAGAGCTAAACCAGGCCCACGCCAGCCCATTGATAGGCAGGCCCATGCCAGGCTACGGTGAAGCCCAAGCTCGGGTCCCTGCCCTAGGCTACCGCCCATTCTGGTTTCCAGCATTGGGCTCTACGTAGCCTAAGACCAGCCCTACACCAGAAGCTGGCTGGTCCTGACTCAGGGACCCCTGAAAGGGTGAAGGCAAGGAGGGGCTAGGGGCCTGCAGGCAGAAACCCACTTCCAAGCCTGAAGCCCACCTCCGAGCCCATGCTCTGCCGTGCACACTGACCTGGGCAGCTCACAGGGGCAAGAGGGCAGGGTCTGTTGGCCTGAGACTTCCTCCCTACCCCTCTGTGCCAGATGGGCCCTGGGGAACAGGTGAGAGGCACATTCACAAAGAGCCTGATCCCAGGGAAGGAGGAAGAGAAGGCAGCACAACCACAGAGGAGGAGAGGAGCAGCGGACCTGCAGTTGGGGCAGATCCACACCTCTCCTCCCCCAATCTGTTGGTTCTTCATTCTTCTCTTCAGACTCAAGGGCCCACACATCCATCCTCTCAGAGCCATGTATCCACTCATCCCTTGCCTTGTTATACTAAGGATGGAGCTACTTTGGACAAGTGAATAAATCTCTTTGAGCATCAGTCTCCGAATCTATAGAATGGGTTGGATTCTCTCAAGGATCATAAAATACCCAGCAGCAATGCACGGCATGAAGCAGCAGCTCAATAAATGGGTACTGTAAATGTTACTTTCCCTTCCTCTTACCAATCTTTAAATGATTCTGGGCTGGGCTGCTGGGAGGACTTGGCGAGAGAGAACCCCTCAAAGCTTCCCTCACCCAGGGCACAGACAGGATGGGAATGGTGAGACAGAGGCCCTCAAACACCCCTGGCCCAGGCCACAAACAGGGTGCTGTGGGCCCTGCCCAGCCTCCCCCTGCCAGCGCTCTACTTTCTCCCCCTGCAGGGCTGCCTGCCTCCTCATGGGACCGTGGGTGTTGAATGAGTCCAAAGATGGGAGGGTATTTAACCTACCAGCAAGGACAAATCTGAGCACAGTGGCTCAGATTCTTTTTTGGGGGAAAGGGGGATGCATTCTTAACCCCATTTAAACCTCTGCTGTCTTGGAGACCCCATTTACCCCACCTTAGTTAACAGGGTCCCACTCATCTCCACAGCCTTGGAGGGGGCGTGGCTGGCATTTACCTTGGCCCTACCTACACATAAGGGTTCCTTATTTTCACCACACTAGGTTTTGTGCTACCTCCAGGTATGAGAGGCATTCCAGAGAATGCCAACACGCTGCAATAAAATTGCTAACACATATACAGCATGTCCTATACACCTGGCCCTGTTCTAAGCACTGTACAGACCTTCACTCACTTAAAGCCTATGATGTAGGCCTTATAATAATCCCCTTTTGTCAAAAGAGAGAACCATGACACAGAAGTTAGCTGACTCTTCCAAGGTCTCAGAACTGGCTAGTAGGGGGCTAGGTGGGATTCACACCCAGGCAGGCTGCTCCAGAATCCATGCTTTTAACGACCACTCTTCTCTATGAAACAGATGAATAGCTGCTCAAAAAAATATTTGAAATTGGGGCTGACCCAGGCTCTCTGCTATTCATCATCCATGGGACCGTGAGTGCTGAATGAGCCCAAAGATGGGAGGGTGTTGAACCTACCAGCAAGGACAAATCACTGTCAAACCTTTAAGGCCTCCGCTTGCGAGCAGTTCAGGTGATCTGTGACAGCTCTCAAATCATCATGTGTCTTTCCCAAGACTTCATTTTAACCTGTTCACAGACAGCAGGTGCAGCTGATGGCTTTGGGGTTGAATATTCTTGTTTGACTCACAATTCTGGCTCTTTTTGGCCAGAAAGCCCTGGTCAAATTATTTAATGTATCTAAACCTCAGTTTCCCCGTTTGTAAAATGGGGTAGATATGGGTACCTGGGATCACCAAGTGGGATAAGTGAGTTTATGGATACTCAAGGCAGTGCCCGTTACAGAGAAAATGAAGACCTTAGCGTCCGCTATATCATGACTGAAAGGGGCTAGGGATCAGATCTTTTCCTAACCCAGATGCCCTTCCCTGACCTGTCCTGGCTATGTATGTCTAAAGAGGCAAAAATGATGGTAATTGTACCATCATTAATGCCTATCTGTCTGTCTAACCCAGAAGGTACATACTTTGGTATTTATAAGGTATTTACAAGGCTGTGGCTTGCAACGCTTGGTTAAACGTTCCACAACCAGCCTGCCTGCCTTCTGCCGAGGCCCTGCTCCATTTCACTCTCACACCCTCGAATCCCCTGAAATCCCTCCTCTGGGGGCGAGAATGCTAAGCTCCATCTTAAAACCAAAGCTCTGGCTTCCTTAATCCTCTTACCTGGCTCTTTCCTCTGCAGAATTAATTGCTGCCGATGGCTTTATTAACTCCTCGGGCAGCCATGGCATCCTCAGGGCAACCTGAGGTGGTGCTGGTGGGGGGTGTTTTGGCAGGACCTCTGTCCTAGGTGCATCTGCGGGTAGGGTGGTTAGAGGCAGATGCAGGAAGGCTTGGGAAGGCATGCCTGCCCGATGATACCTGTGGCCCGGCCCTGCATCTCCAGAGAAGCTGCTCCAGCTCCCTGGGAGCACCAATGAGTCCCTGGCGACCTGAAGAAATGCAGAGATGGCCTGGCCAGAGCTCTGGTCCCACTTGTGCCCCTGCCGAGACCACCTCCCAGCCTCTCGAAGCTTCAGTTTTTTTCCTTAAAATGGGAACAAGCAGGCCAGGCGTGGTGGCTCACGTCTATAATTCCAGCACTTTGGGAGGCAAATGTGGGCAGACCACGAGGTCAGGAGTTTGAGACCAGCCAGGCCAACATGGTGAAACCTCATCTCTACTAAAAATACAAAAAATTAGCTGGGCATGGTGGTGGACACCTGTAATCCCAGCTACTCAGGAGGCTGTGGCAGGAGAGTTGCTTAAATCCAGGAGGCAGAGATTGCAGTGAGCCGAGGCCGTTGCACTCCAGCCTGGGAGATACAGCGAGAAAAAAATAATAAGGGAACAAGCTCGCCTGGAGGAGTCATGGAGTTGGACATGGAAGGGAGCGTGACGGGCTGTGTGGCCTGCACAGCTACTGTCATCTCCCACCCACAGAATGGGAGCATTCCCTTACTGCAAACCAGGAGAGAAGGGTGGTGTGTGTTGCATGTGTATGTGTTTGCAGGTCCTGTGCTCAACACAGGGCGGGCCCAGCACAAGAAGCTTATCATCTCTTGCCCTTAAAATTCCAGTTTAGTATTTTTTATTTTAAGAGGCACTCTCACACCCACAGCCTCATCATTCTTCCTGTAGCCGTGAAGGCAGAGAAAGGGTGTAGATGGACCACACTGAGGATGAGATAGCTGCTGGGCGGGGCACAGCCTACCCCAGGCCCTGGAGCCTCCTTCAGAGCTGAGCTTCTTGACTAGAGCACCCTCGAGTGTGGTCTAGGTGATGTGGCCCCCCGACATTGCTTAGGTAGTCACAGGTCCCAGTGGCAGAACCACTGCTACCTCAGCTATCTTCCCATCTTTGGGATGTTGCTGTTTCTAAGAAGAGAGGCTCAGTAGTTTGGTGCTCACGGGTCTTTAAGCCTTTCCTAAACCCCTTCACCCTTCACCTCCCTTTTTTTTTTATTAAAAAATTTTTTTTGTAGAGATGTCTCACTATGATGTCCAGGCTGGTCTCAAACTCCTGGGCTCAAGTGATCCTCACACCTCGGCCTCCCAAAGTGCTACGGTTGCAGGCGTGAGCCACTGCACCTGGCCATCACCTCCCTTTTTAACTAGCAGAGGACTGGCTTACCCTCTACCACTGAGCAGGCACCTGTAGCCAAACTAGGGGACAGGCATGGTTTCTATTGTCTTTATTTTGGCAGTTTCTGCATGTGGTAAGAGAGACTGATCTGCCATTCAAAGAACCAATATAAAACTTCCTCTAAAAAATATTAAGAACATAATTGTAATACAAGCAGTACTGAAATATGGCAGAGATGAAGAGGGTGTGATGCCAGGGACTGAGTCTGGAAAGCATCTTGTTGCAGGCCCCGTGGGTGCCTCTTCTGCACAGCCTCTGCTTACTGCATGCACTGGGACGCGGCCTGGGCGTTTTCTGCTAACTAGAGTGCAGAAGGCTCATCCACCCGCTCCCCTACCTCAAGCCGACCTCACCCAATAGTGGTGGAGAGATGACGGAGAAATGCCTCCTCCTCCTCGCCTCTCGGGCAGGTAAGAGGCACATTCTAGCTGCCAGTGCTCCTAGCAGGAGCCCCAGGTGTCCAATGCAGATTCCGTGCTCACCAACCACGCTTTTCACTGACTTCCTTCCCTTCCTCATCTCATTTCCTCCACTTCTCCATCGTGCTTTCTGGGATCCTCCTAAAGGAACAACCTGTGCTGGAATCCTCATTGCAGGGTCTGCCTCTGGGCACCCACACTCAGACACACATCATCTGGCCACCATGCCTCCAGCAGCCTGGCCTTCTCTACTACAGACCTCGTTAATCCCGACTCTCACTCACTGTGCAGATCCCGTGTCCCAGTCAGGTGGCTGTGGGGTGGCAGAGGGTAGAGGGGGTGGGTGGGTTCCCAACTGGGACTCTGGACTCAGGCTGCTAAGGGCCAGGGAACAGAAGCAGGCCCTTCTTAGTGTCCCATTCTCCAAGCCCCCTCTCATTTCAGACAGGCCTGGAAAGGAGGTACCCACTGGCTGGGCCAAGGGTGTCCTTGTGCACACCCTTGCTCTGTCGGCAGGGGGGCCGGCGATGAGCTAATCCCCAGATGAGAGGCCTGTTCCCTGGGGCTCTCAGGGAACCAGAGAAGGCTGCGCTAGGAAAACTGCTGAGCCACCAGGAACCGCCACTCTCCTTCTCACCCCGCCCCTGCCAACTTCAACCGAACTCTGAAGAAACCCACGACTGCTGCTGCTTCTGCTTAAAAACAGAAAGAAGAAAATGTGGGAAACAAAGAAAAGGGTCACCCCCCTCCGCATCCAGATAGATCCATTATTTGTAAGTAAGTTGACATTTTGGTATATTCTCTTTTGCTGTCTGTGCCTGAATACATGTAAGTTTTGTTTTTGTACCTGGCTGGGATCATACTAAGTCTAGCACTTTGTTACCCTTCTAGAAAGTTAATATTACACATAAGCATTCCCACAAAGTCATCATTCTTTGGAGACCTCGTTTTAATGGCTGTAGAAATAGCCTGGAAGTTGTTTCCACATCTGCCCTTTCTCATTCTGGGCCTGGCAGGGCCCCTCCCCACTGCTCATTCCCGCAACCCCAGGGACCATCCCAGCTGCCCCTCCCCCCCAATGCCTTGGCCTGGGAACACTGTGTCCATAAACCATTCCTCTTCTCCAAGAGCAGAATGAGGCCACTGGATCTCAGGCCTCATCCCTCAGGGAGCTGGGGGAGGGGACGGGAGCCAGGGCCCCTGGCCCAGGCCAGGCCATCCACCAGCTCACTCAGGGTCACTAAAGAGGGAGGTGGTTCCCTGCGCTCCATATCTGACCATCCTGGAAGTCAGTCCTGCTTCCAGCACCAGAAGCCATGTGGCCTGGGTGTGTGTCTTCTCTCAGAGCCTCAGTTTCCTCCTCTATAAATGGGCACGCTGATAAGAGTGCCAGTGGCCTTTCCCACAGCACTGAATCAGAGGGAGGTGAGCTCGTGAACAGGTTTCGTCCACTCAACAGATCTGACGGTGAGTCAGTTCTGAGAGGCTGGGTGATGAAATCCAGAGCACTTTCTAGGGGCACCTGACCCAGGGCGGTGGAGACAGCCCAGCAGGAGGAAGGAAGCCAAATCCCTCCCCAACATCCCAGCTTTGCTGAGCTCGGATGTGGGAGTGGGGGCCGGTGTCCAGGGGGATGTCTGTCTCGGCCTTGAAAAGGTGCCCCAGCCTGCCAAGCGGCTGCGATTTCAAGGGCAAGGGCCCGCCTGCCTGCTGTCTCTGGGGCGCCAGCAGCCGGTAACAAATCCCCTGCAATTTGCACCCACCAATCCCGCCTGCTCGCTGGGCGGCCGCGAGCTGTTTTTCACGCAGAGCTGCGCACAGCTTTGTCTTTGAGAGACAGCTCTGGCAGGGTGTCCCTGAATAAGGCCATTTGTCCTCCCAGTGACGGGAAGGCGGGTGCATGTTCTGGGGCGGGCAGAGGCAGAGAAGGGTGGGAGCAGCCATGAGGAGGTGTGAGGGGGAGATAGGAGTCAAGCCACCCACAGAGACCAGGAATGTCCCCACCACCGTGGGGCGGTCTCAGAGTTTGCCATTCAGCCAGCTGAGAGCAAGAGGGCTTCCTTTTGAAGATAGGTTGAAACAGTGGTTTTATGATCTGGCTTAAGGTGTCTTGGGCAGAAGAGGTAGAAATGAAGTGCCCCGCCTCTCCCAAGCACTCTCTCCACCGACCACAGGCCACAGACAGGGAGGGTGAGATAGGGACCCTTTTGCATTCCTAATTCTTTACCTCCCAGGCTGGCCAGGGGCCCAGGGCATGTCTCAGTCCCCCTCCTGTGATCTGCTGACATTTCCCATGGCTGTCAGCTCCTCTGGGGACTGTCAACACATCAGGGAACCCAGGCCGAGGAGATGTTTGTGGACCTAAAGTAAGCGATCCACTCTGCATGAGACCCAGGACTTGAGCTGCTGCTTGGGGATGTGAGGGTGTGCTTGGAACAGAGGTCAGAAACACTCATGTGCTAAGGGCTGGTTTCCAATGGTGGGGAAGGCCACGGGCATGAGATAACAGAGAGGGATGGGGAGGACACCACACTTGTCCTGGAGGTGAGCCCCTGCCACCCAGTCAGTCCCAGTCAGGCGTAAGGATGCAGGTCCAAGGTTCCCACTCAAAGGAAGCCAGGCATCTGACTCTACTGTACAAATTTCCTAAACAGCAAATGCTGGCAACTTGTATGCATTAAAAAAATACACTGAGTGGTCCAACCTCAGGTGTCCGTGGGCCACATCTAAGCCATGGGCAGCCAGTCTGTGTGCTCTGATTGACAGCCACCTAAGGAAAGCTGGCTTCTTCCTCTCTTCCGGTTCTGACCACTCTCCTGAGTTCTGATGACCTCTCTCAGGACATTCTGGGGAAGCCCCAGGGCCTCCTGTACCTGCTGCTCTCCCTGTGTTTCAACTCTGCCGATAGCATGGGGTTGGGAGCCCACAGCTATGAGGCCTGCCTCAGGGAGACAGGAAGGCTGCCAGAAGGCAGCAGACATGCCAGCTCTCCTCTGGACTCTGGCCCTGCCTTGCTAGGACTCGGGGTGGGTCCTCTCCTTCTCTGGGGCCTGGGTTCGGGCATTCCCTGTTCTATTATTTCAACAGTGACTGGCTGCTCACAGGGGTCAGCTGAGGCCACATAGCTTTCTTCAAGCATGGACAGGAGCTGAGGCAGGCAGAAGGATCTTGGGGACCTCGACATGGAGACTGCCTGGTGCTTGGCGCCCACGTCGCCAGCAGGCGTGGGACTGCTCGGGTGCCGAGGAAGCTGACATTTCAGCACTGTCCGCCAAGTCGCCTAGGGCGGCATGGAAGGTGGGGGCGGGGCCATGCTAAGGCCCGGCCTGGGGAGAATCAAGGGAGCATCAGGATGCCGGGCTGGGCAGGTGACCTTCTCTACTGAGGAGGGAGGGAGCCTGGTGAGGAGGAGGATCCCACCCGCACACGTGCTCCCGTGAGCGCGCTCTGAGGCTAAAGGCTGCGCCAGAACAAAGAGCTGGGGGCTGGGCGTCCAGGGCCGAGTGGAGCCGCCTGCCTGGCAGCTGCTGCTGCAGTGACTGCCTATGCTTGCCTCCTGCGCACTCTCCCAGGACACACACACACACACACACATGCACACACATGCACACACGTGCTCCTGCACCACGGCCGGCTCACTGCCAGCTCTCCTGACAAAGCCCCGCTCCACGCTTGCTCTCTGCATGATCTCATCCTGGCCCTGCTCGGCTGGCCTGGCCTCCTGACAAGGGAGACAGACAGGGGACGTGGCACCAGGGGGACACACACAGGCATGCAACCACGCACAGATAACATGCATGCAGACACAGATAGGCATGTCCATACACACAGCCCTGCACACTCACCATGCAGACACACACACAGATACGTACACAGGTACACATACATCACATACACACACCACGCACACAGCCATGTACCTGTACACAGCCACACACAGCATGCACAGATACACACATGTACACAGCCATGCACACAGACACATAGACACACACAGAGACATGCACATGTACACAAGCACACACTCACATACACAGCCACATACTCCCCCACACAAAAACGTACATGGCCACACACATACCATACACACAGACGTGCAGAGGGAGAAAGTCTGAGACCCAGAGAAAGCCAAGAAGGCAGAGAAGACCATGGGAAGCTAGACATGGACAGGGGCCGCTGCACAGAGACAGACCTACAGATACCCGAGATCAGAGACGGAAAGGAGAGGGGACCCTTGGGAGGGCAGCTGCACCGGGGAGTCACACAGGCGTGGAAAGGCAGGAGGGTGGACTGGTGGCCCAAGCCGGCTGAAGGCGCTTGCGGGTGGATCGAGTTCTGGGCCTGGGAGTGGGCTGGGCAGGTAGGAGCAGCCATCCCCGCACAGGCACAGCCGGACTGTGTCCAGGGCCAGGGTCGCTGCAGGTCGTGCACACCCACAGAGCCAAGGGGAGACAGAACGTGGGAAACAGGCTTGCTGCGGCAGAAAGGGCCTGAGAGAGGCTGGGAGCCACATCGGCTAAGAGATAGACACACGGAAGCAGAGGAGGAAGGCTGGAGGGCCATATGTACTTGGCCCCCAGTATGTGTCAGGTATTAGCTGGGCCCCTCCCTCACTCCCATGATTAGGGGGTCCTACTGAATCCTCACAGGCAGCCCGTGAGGTGAGCAAATCAGCTCTCTTGACAGACGAGGCCACAGCTTGGACAGGTGGCCAAGCGGAGGCCCAACACTGGTACCATGTCTGGGACTTGGGGTCCCAGCTCTGCTCCTTACAGCCTCCACCCCTCTTAGGGCCCAGCCTGCCCCTGGCAGGCCCTTCACCCGTGGAATAAAACCAGCAAGTGGAGGCTCCCCGCTTAGAATGGTTTACTTTCCAGAAGATGGGCCAAGCGGGGGGGGCTGGGCACCCGAGAGCCCGTACGTCGGGAGCGGTGGCCTTCAAAGGTAGTCAGTCATGGATGTGGGCACTGACTCCTAACAAGGAAATTCGAGGATGGACAAGCCACAGACACTGCTGTGCCTCAGTGTTCTCAGCTGCAGAATGGGTACACTGAGAGCTCATCTCCTGGGAGTCTGTGTAGCGTCAGAGTGCCATGTGAGTTTATAGATGTGATGCTTTCTAAATTATCAAAAGCTGTGTTCAACTGGGGGCGCGGATGGAGGAAAGAACAAATCCCTGTTTCAGTCGAAGAAGTGACGCTGGAATACCACTCAGAGGCCCTGCTGGAGACCCGTGAGCAGCATGAAGGGCTCTCTCCAATGGAAACAAAGGGCTGCCCAGGCCTGCTGTGATGTAGGCAGAACCCTGGGCCTGCAACCAGGAGGCTAGGAGTTCAGGTTCCAGCTCCATCACTTATGTGCTGGGTGAACTTAGGGAAGTCATAGGACCTCTCTGAGCTTCCATTTCTTCATGCATAAGTGCAGATAGTACTCTGCGTCTCACAAAGCTGGGCACCATCACAGAACATATGAGAACACCAAGCCCGGGGCAGCAGGGCAGGGGTTTCAGTGACACTTTGTGGAGGGGCTGCATGGAGACCTGAGTCTCTCCTGCTCCACTGGGGAGCTGCTGGGCTCCTGGGGCAGTCCACTCTCCAGGTCTCCTCTCTCTCAGGCATAGTTTTGCCTCTTAGATATCCCTCTGTTTCCATTCCACTCTTGTCTTCCTGATCCAGCCACCATCATCCTCATCCCGACCTCCCCCATGATCTGTCAACTGGCCACCTACATCCAGGCCGGGCTCCATCCCCCCATGCAAGCTGTTCTTTTATAGCCGGAGCCGTCGTCACAAAATGAGCATTTAGCCATGTTCCCATTACTCTCAGGACAAAGATTGTGACCTCCAAGATGGGCCCCTTCATGTTCCACTGCTGACTTCCCCAGCCTCGCCTTTGCCACGCATCCCCTGCCTCTGGGCTCCAGAACCACTGCCCTTCTCTCATTCTGACAAAAAGCCATGCATGCTCCCCTTCCACCTCAACACCTTTGCACAGGCTGTTCCCTTTACCTGCAAAGATGCTCTTCCTCTTTTTCTTCACTTACTCAACCTTCGGGTCTCGGGGGAGACTGCTACAACCCGAGTGGTCTGCCCCCACCAGCACTTCCTCGATACCCTTCACCTTTTTTTCCCTTCAAGGCCTTATCACAGCTTGAGCTCTCTCTTTCTCTCTCGAACACACATACACCCCTCTCATTGTTTGATCAGTGTTTTCCTGTCCTCCTAGACTAGGGGTCAGGACATATAGTTAATCACTTGGTTTTATTGTTGTTGTTTCTTGCTGGTGGTTGTTGTTTTGAGACAGGGTCTTGCTCTATCACCCAGGCTGGAGTGCAGTGGCTCGATCTTGACTCACTGCAACCTCCACCTCCCAGGTTCAAGTGATTCTCCCATCGCAGCCTCCCAAGCAGCTGGGAACACAGGCATGTACCACCATACCTAGCTCATTTTTTTTTTTTTTTGGTAGAGATGGGGTTTTGTCATGTTACCCAGGCTGGTCTCGAACTCCTGACCTCAAGTGATCCACCTGCCTCAGCCTCCCAAAATGCTGGGATTACAGGTATGAGCCACTGCACACAGCACTTGTTTTCATAAATAAAGTGAAACCAGCCACCCCCATTCCTCTATGTACTGTCCATGGCAGTTTTCACAGAGCTCTTAAAGGCTAAGATACATACTATTTGGCCCTTGATGGAAAAAGCTTGCTGGCCCCTGCTCTGGACTGTGTCTCGAGGCAAGACCCTTTCTGTTTAGTTGCCCTTGTAACCTCAGCCTCACCAGTGCCTGCACAGAACGGACACTCAAGAGATACGTGTCTTTGACAAGTCATTTCTACCTTGTCAACATTGTATTGACTTAAGTCATTATTAAAACTGCACATTCCAACAGGAATAGATGTCTCTTGTGAGAGTCCAAGATCATTTTCTGGCAAGCAGTTCAATACAATAGCAATATCCCAATGCAGGAGGGCATGTCAAGGGTTTCAGAGCAGCTATTGGCTAATGAGGCCGCCACACATGTATGTCTGCAGTGCCATTCATGTGTGCAGACTAGAAACGTACATGGAAAGAGGCGCAAACTCGCACACAAGAGATTATAAATTGAGCAGATTTATGGAAACTCATTGTGAGATGTCCTTTCAACGTTTTCATGAAGGCTGCATCATATACACTCCAAAGAACTGATTGATGAATTCAGTGAAAACATCCGCTTTATTGTCATACAGAGGAAATAACTTTTTTTTTTCTTTTCCAACCGCTTATCCTGACTCCATAAAGAATGTTAACAATATCCAGACACGGTGCTAGGCACTTTATGTATTTCTACCTCTTACGATGACCCCTGCAAGGCAGGGGTCTCATTATCATTCTTGCCTTCCCAGAGAGATCAGAGAGATCAACTGAAGCTCAGAGACTAACACTTATCAAGTGACAGGTCTCTCTGGCTTAAAGCTAGCAGGGCACCTGTGGCCTAAGCAAGGTTATGAGGATGTGGGAAATGTAAAATAAAACTGTGTCTTTAAAGCACTCAAAGCCCTCCCAGGCAGAATGCTGCTTGGCACTCTCCATGGCCCCTGCTTAACACAGGGTCAGGAGACTGCAGGTGACAACAAAGTTGCATTATGACTGCAGGTGAAGACAAAGTTGCCATATGGAACCCTGAGTGTACTGATTCATTTTGTTTCTAATTTTGTGTTTCATTAGAATGCTGACTCTGAAACACAGGCCTGGGCTTAAATCCCTGCTCTGCTGCCTTCTAGCTGTGTAGCCTTGGGAAATCTCCTCAGCATCTGTGAGCCTCAGTTTCCTCATCTGTAAAATGAGGAGATCACAGTGCTTATGCCAAAGGGTCGCTGTGCTAATGGACTGAGCTGATGCTGGTCCTGCCTGTAGCTCAGTGCCCACTGCTGGGGTTTGGTGTGCCTCGGGACCCTCTCTGGCCCTGTGGTATCCCCTGAGGCAAGTACACTCCCGAGGAGGGGCATGGGGACAGCCCCATCTGTGGCTCCTACATCCTGGTGGATGAGTTGCTCTTCCTCAGGGGTTGTCACCACACCTAGACAAATGCAGGCACCAGCTGGCGGGAGCAGCAGACAGGCCTGGTTTTGAGTCAGCTCCCCTCCCCACCCCTCTTTGACATCGCGGAGTTCCCCAAGGACACCTACCGGCAGACTTCGGGGTGAACTTGTCTCTGTTCGCAGCACACACAGCCAGCAGTCTGTAGCCGAGGTCTAGGTCGAAGCCTTGTTGGGCTGCCACCCGGCTGACCACCTGACAGCAAGAGGGGAGGAAGGCAGGTGAGTCACAGAGCCCAGAGCCGGTGGATATGCCCGTTTTGCAGGTGAAGCGGGAGAGGTGGGCGGAAGAAGGCAGGCCCCCGCCACCAGGCAGAGCTGGGAGACCACTATGTCTTGTTCAGTCGCTCAGCAAATACTGATGAACACCTCTTCTGTGCCAGGCTGTGGGATCCTGGCCCCGTCCTCAGGGGTCTCCCAGGCTGACGATGGGCCTGACACCAAACCCACAGACCCAAGGACTCCGATTCAACCACATTCTAGAAGTTGGCTGAGGAGCCTGCACACCACCATCCTTAGGATGGGCCCAGGCCAGGGTCTCTGCTCTACTGCGTGGCTCTTCCATCATCCTTCTATGTCCTGGGCCCTCAGGAACTTCCCCACCCCTCACTGAGCTCCCGCAACCACTGATGGGAAGGGCTCACTGCCCCTCCTACCCCAGGGCTACCAGCATCACAGAGGGGCCTGTTACAAATGCAGACTCTCAGGCCCGGCCCTGCCCCTCTGAGTCAGCATGCGCCTCATCTAAAGCAGTGATTTAGGCCAGGTGTGGTGGCTCACGCCTGTAATCCCAGCACTTTGGGAGGCTGAGGTGGGTGGATCGCTTGAGGTCAAGAGTCAAGACCAGCCTGCGCAATATGGTGAAACCCTATCTCTACTAAAAAGACAAAAATTATTTGTATTTTTGGGACTACAGGCTGTGGTGGTGGGCGCCTGTAATCCCAGCTACTCTGGAGGCTGAGGCAGGAAAATCACTTGAACCTGGGATGGAAGGTTGCAGTGAGCTGAGATCGCACCACTGCACTCCAGCCTGGGCAACACAGCGAGACTCCTTCTCAGGAAAAAGAAAAAAAAGGCAGCGATTTAGAACAAGCTTCTTCCCACGGGGCTTCAGGTCAAAGCTGCTCAATGGGCTACGGCTTCCTGGATGGGATGGGCGTCCTAATGCTGCTCTGTGCCAAGCACCTGTGGCCCCTCAACCTTAGCTAGAAACTGCAGGACTCCCACACTCAGCCTAGGGTCTGGCTCTAGCGCCACGCCCCAGCAAACAGGGGGTTTCCATAACAGCAGCAGTGTGTTTGGAGCCTGAAGGTCTTACCCATCTCCTTATAAATCTCTGAAGTTGGTAGGGGCTGGCACGGTGAGAGGTGAGAGACTGGGAGGACCATCAGTCCTGTGGGGGGCAGTGTGGGATGGGCCACTCCAGGGGCTCCTTGGATGGCTCTGCAAGCTCGTACCCCTGTGGCTTCACTCTGTCCCCACCCATTCCCAGGTGTCCCCCAACTGCCAGGTCTGCTCCCTCACACCCGCCTTCCTCATTAACAGCAGCAAAATTAGCTTTCTTTATTAAGAAGGAACGATCTTGGAAAAGGGAGTCATTTAGAAAGCAGCTGGGGTGGCTACAGCTGAGTGGGGAGAGCGCCCAGATGTGGTAGGTTGGTGCTTCTGAGAAAGGGGGGACTCAGCCGCCAAGCCCCCAGGAACCACCTGCTCCAGAGGTGCCTGGAGGGGTCTCAGGCTTCCACGGGGTTTGGCCTGGCCCCTAGATCCAACAGAATCATTCCCCACTGCCTGCTTTATATCTTAGGGATCTGTGAAAGGGGCTCTGGTGCTAAAAGGGGTGGGAACACCACTTATCTAGGCCAATTTAAAACACAACACTGGAGACTCAATGTCCCCTGCTGAATCAGGGAGGAGCCCATGGGTTCCCTTTCCCAGGACCACAAGTGACTGTTGAAATGGGGCCGTGGCCCTCCCTGCACCCCCTTGTGCAGGGATAATGTTTGAGCCAGGCTGGGAGGAAAAAGGCTGTTGTCAGGTTAGGATGTTTACTCAGCATCTCTGCTGCAAACAAGAGCCCCTGGCACAGAAGTCTTCCACACTCCCTAGGCCTCTTTCGCTTGGGCTGTTTATTCCTCTGCACGTCCCAGTCTCGGGCCACTCCAGGGTAGGGGCATCCTCACTGTAACTCTCACTATCCACCTAGAAAAATCAAGGTCCCTAACTCGTTCTGGACTGTTGACTATTTCAAGTCTGCAGGCAGACCCTCTTCCAGAGAGGGAGGAGGAAGGTTCTGAGCTGGAGGGGCCGCTGCAGCTCAAACATGGACTCTGGTGCCCTCCCTCTTTGTAGGAGAACGTTAGGTGGATGCCTGTGAGCACAGAGCGGCCTGTTTAGACTGGTGCAGTAGTGAGGCTGCTGTCAATGAGAAACACTGATGCTTAGGAGCGCCGCAGTGAAAATGCTGGCTCCCACGTACATAAGTGCTTTGTATGCAACGAAGTGCAAATTATTCTAGCAGCTCTGCGAGGTAGGTGTTATTATTATCTCTCATTTACAGATAAGAACACAGAGGTTAAACAACAGCTCAAAGCTGGAGTGACAGAGACAGGATGTGATCCAGGCAGTCCAGCTGAAAAATCTGGTATCTTTCTGTGCTGGGACTTCTTTCTCAGTCCACAAAGGGTTAACACCATAACTTCCAACCTGCACTGAGGAGCCCTCAGGCCCTGGGTTCAGGGAAGGAAGACCAAAGTCCCCATGTTTGGCCAATACTGACTAATCCTGTTGCTCTAGTTAAAAAGAACAAAATACTAGCTAACTGAGCTAGAGGGGCCTGGTGCCGTACGGCGGCTGCAAGGGCCAACCGGGTGCGTGGAGGAGCAGGGAGTCTCTACTCATCGCCAAGTCCCCTGTGCCCCAGCATTCAGAAGGGTCACTGGCACCAACAGCCTCCTTTCACTGATGAGGAAGTCAAGGCCCAGAGAGGGCAGGAGCTTGTTCAACACCACAGAACACAGATGTGGCAGCGTGAGCGGAACTGAATCTTGTGAGCCTAGAGTGCCTCATGCATTGTTATCCCCTGGCTTCCTCTGGCCCAGCCTGAGGACCCCCAGAAAGTCCTGTGAGGCGGGGTCTGACTGGCAGTGGTGGTCTCAGTGGTGCAGCTTGTTTTTCAGAGAGGCCTGCTCTCACCCCAGTGGCATGGTATTCTCTGTGAAGGTCCTATGGGGTGCAAAGACCCCTCCCCATAAAGTCCAGTGTGAATGGCTGGGGTGCTGCGGCCCTCCGCTGGCTGCCCAGGTCCTGCCACTAGACCCATGGGGGGCGGGGGGGGGGAACAGGGGACACACTCCTGAGGCCACTCTGTCATCCTGGCTGCCTACACCTAGACCCCTGGAGCCAGGGGACCTCACAGGTCAGGGAGCCCAGCCTCATGCCACAGAAAGGGAAACTAAAGTCCAGACACAAGATGGAGAACTTGGCCAGGTGTAGTGGCTCACACCTGTAATCCCAGCACTTTGGGAGGCTGAGGCAGGAGAGCTTGTACCCAGGAGTTCAAGACCAGCCTGGGCAACATAGCAAGACCTCATCTGTACACAATTTTTTGTTGTTGTTGCTCAGGCTGGAGTGCAATGGTGCAATCTTGGCTCACTGCAACCTCCGCCTCCCAGGGTCTTGCAATTCTTCTACCTCAGCCACCCAAGTAGCTAGGATTACAGGTGTGTGCCACCACACCTAGCTAATTTCCTTTTGTACTTTTAGTAGAGACAGGGTTTCACCATGTTGGCCAGGCTGGTCTTAAACTCCTGACCTCAGGTGTGCTTCGGATTACAGGGGTGAGTCACTGTGCCAGTCCTATTTGTACAATCGATCTTTTAGTCTGGTATGATGGTGCAGGCTTGTGGTACCGAGCTACTTAGGAGGCCAAGGTGGAAGGATCACCTGAACCCAGGAGTTTAAGACCATCCTGGTCAACAAAGCAAGTCCCCATCTCTAAGAAAAAAATTTTTAAAATTAGCCTGGCGTGCTGGTAGGCGCCTGTAGTCCCACTTACCTAGGAGGCTGAGGCAGGACTGCTTAAGCCTGGGAGGTCGAGGCTGTAGTAAGCAATGATTGTGCCACTGCACTTCAGCCTGGACCACAGAGCAAGACACTGTCTCTAAGATAAAATTAAAAAAAATTTTTTTTTTGAGATAGAGTTTCGCACTTCTTGACCAGACTGGAGTGCAATGGCGCGATCTTGGCTCACCACAACCTCCGCCTCTCAGGTTCAAGCAATTCTCCTGCCTCAGCCTTCCGAGTTGCTGGGATTACAGGCATGTGCCATAAAAAAATTTAAAAAAACAAAAAGAAGACGGGTGGGTTGCTCAAGGTCATGTGGTGAATTACGTTAGTCCCACAAAGCAACTGAGTCGCCCTGAAAAGCATCCAGCCTGCTGGCCGCAAAGCAGGAGGACAGGCTGTCTGGGGAACTGCTGGAGAAGGGGTCTCCGTTCCTGGCAGGGGGCGGGACCCGAAAGTTCTTTCTGACTCTGACCTCCTCTGAAGCTGTGGGGCTTCCTCATTGTCGAGATGAGGGAGAGGCCTGCTGATGTGAAACCTGCTTCGCTCCAGGACCTGCTCTCCCACCATCTCCCCTGTCTCCCTGTTCTGTGCCATTCCCCAAGCTCAGGGGAGGGAGAGGGTGCCCAGAGGGGCTGCTCTGCCTGGCTACTGGAGGAGGTAGCGCCTGCTTCTGAAGAGGAAGTGGTGACACGGGCTTGCGCTGGCCCCTGAGGCAGGGCCTGGGGCTCCTGTGCCTCTGCATCCTGAAGTCCCAAGAGGTGAAGCAGAAGGGAGGGCAGGGCTGGTCTGGGGACACTTTAATTGCGCCTGAGCTGCTCAGAAGTGAGTATGGCAGAAATGTGTCCATTTGCTGCTGGTGGCTAAGTGGTTTTTAATTTATATTCTCAAAGTAAGCCAGATCCAGGAATTTGGAGTATGCTTCCAGAGGTTACTGAGGGCATTGCAGCAACCTGGAGGGTTCAGGCTGACACCTGGATGGGGAGGGTGTGTGTGTGTGGGGGGGGGGGCAGCTGCCTCACCCCCCCTAGGTCCCTTGGGATCTCTGACCTCCCACATCCTCTTCTCCATGGGGCAGGGCTGGGGCTGAGGATGCCTTGGGAAGGGGTCACTGGCAACAGGGCCCAGAGGCTCCCAGGGAGTCTGTGAGACCAGCCTGGGACCGGGGTAAGCTGCTCCCCCTCCCAATGGCCTTGTTTGTAAAATGGGAATGGTGACTCCTTCCCTGTCCACCTCAAAGGGTCTTTATGAGGATCCAAAGAGACAGTGCCTAGGGAAAATACCTTGAGCACTGTGGGTGTCATCCATGACAATCCCCACTACCCCTCGCCAAACCCCTTCACGCTGTTGGCTCTACTGAGCTCTAAGGGACAGCCAGACTCAGCTTACTGTAACCGTGACCTGGCTGCAGAGGTGGCGGTCATTCCACCAGGTGCATGCCTTACACAAGGGGGCAGGGAGCAGAGGCCCAGGAGAGTGGGCACTGTCTACACAGCCTCCCCTGCCTGGAAAGCCATGGTCTCCTCTGTCCAGCCAGGTCCCATGGGGCCTTCCCTGGGCTCCCTCCTCCAGGAAGCTCTCCATGATCCCTCCATTCTGCCCTCCAAAGATGCTCCCCTTCAGAGCTCCTGTCCCCACACAAATCATGGCCTCTCACTCTCCTGCTGATAATCCTTCAAGGTTCCTCACTGCCCTCCAAATAATGCCCAGACTCTTCTGGCTTGGCCTGTAGGCCTGCATTAGCTGCTCTCTGCCTTCTTCCTCTGCCTCATCTCACACCCTTCTTCCTTCCCTGGGCTCCAGCAGCCTGAGCCTTCTTTATGTTCATAAATAGTTCAAGCCCCAGGGCCTTTGCACCAGCAGTTCCCTCTGCCTGGAGCACCCTGCTTTCTCATTCTGCCAAGAAGATCATCACCTCAGAAGACAGTTCCTGCCCTGTGCTCCTGCCCCCTCTCCCGGAGCTCTGGCATGTGACCCTGTTTGCTCCTTTGCGGGTTTAATGTGAGGCTCCCCTCTGGCAGGCCAGCCCCTTGAGAGTGGTCCCTCCAGGGCCCAGCATAGGGCCTGGCCCCTAACAAGAGCCCAGCGAATGTTCATTGAATGAACACGTAGACAAGAAGGCCGAGGCGGGGCCAGTTCCTGGTCCATCCAGGCTGGCCAGGGCCACTGTCTGATTCAGTCTTGAGTCCTCACATCTTAGACAGGGTCAGGCTCGGGGCAGTATGCTGGAGACCATGGCAGCCTGGCTGTCCACACGTCATGCAAAGTCCCTACATCCTCCACCCTCAGCTGGGGTGGAAGTTCAGGGGACTCTGGCAACATCTGTCCCTGCCCACAGGGCTTAGCCTGGAACCAGATCCCCACAAAGAGGATTAAGGGGGCTGGGGGAGGGAGAGGGACCCATGGGCTGAAGGATGAGGAAGACTGGGCAGCGCAGGTGGCTGCCCGATTTGGCCTGGTGGCCTGAGGGAGCCAGATGGTGCTGGCTTCTGACAAGCAGAGGAGCCCCAGGGGGGTCCTGGCTGCGTCCCTGTCTGGCATCCCTAATAGCCAAGGGCATTCCCTCTGGAGGCAGGCAGGCCTCGGCTGGAATCCCAGGCCTGCCTCTAAGGCTGTGTGCTCTTGGGAAGTCACTTACAAGTCTCAGTATCCTCCTCTGTGAAACGGGGAGGGTTGCAGGCCAGGCTCACTGAGGGGTTTGGTGGGGTGCCATATTCCATGGGTGGCTCCTTGCCGGGCACAGAACAGATGCTTTGTCACAACGGCTGTGTGACTGCGATTTCTTCCTCTCCAGGCCAAGGCCATGTGGGCCTTTGTCTCCTTGCAGCTTTTCAGGAAGTCTGGTGCCCACGGGCCATGCCCACTGTTCCCGCCTGGCTAGGCATCCTCCTGGTCCCTCCTCTCCCAGGCTTGGGATAGGCGGGCTCCCCTGCCATCTGTTTACCTACATTCCCTTCCAAGCAGACTCAGGGCCTTCTGAGCAGCTGCCCTCCCTGGTCACCGAAGTGCCCTCACACTTATGAACACAGGCCACATGGCTGGGGACATTCACAAGCTTCCAGTGACTTCCATGGTGCCCTGTGGGCCGGCAAGCTCCTTAGCCTAGCCGATCACATCATAAACCCTGGGACTGGCCTCTGTGCAGCTTGTAGCCTCAACCCTTCCAGTTCTTTGGATTCTGTTGGGCGTCTGGCCTTTTGCAGATGCTGTTCCGAGTGCCCAGAGCACTCCTGCTCCCCTCCGCTGCTTGGTGGACTCCTACACACGGACGGTGGCTCCTTTCCTCAATTTTCTGCACCCTGCCCCACCACCCAGGCCGTTCAGGATCCCCTTCTCTGTGCTACCTTCACCGTGCACGTGATTTTCTTAGTCACTTCTTAACACATCTGCCTCCTCCACTACAGAGGAAACCAGGCTTGGTGAAGCCTTATTCATCTTCCATTCCCCCGGACTTAGCAGATCATACATGATCAATGAGAGATCAATCAATGCTTTTTTGGCTAGACGGATGGATGTCAGAGGGGCTCAATCAATGCTTACCTGAATGGATGGATGACTACAAAGGAAGCTCCATACATGTTTGCTAAGTGAATGAGTGAAGGAACGACCGCATAAAAATGGCTGAAAACCCTCTGACAGTCTCTCTATTGTGCTTATGATAGAACAGTGACCCATAAAGTGAGCCTGTGTCTTTCTTATCAAGTGTGGGAACCCACACAATCCCTAGGGACTGTGCCTTCTCATTAGCTTCAGGTCCCCTGGGGGTACGCACTCGGGGGACACACCCAGTAGGGCCATCCCCCCAGCACCAGTGTCTTCCCAGCTCTCTCACTGGTGTCACCCCCCATGTCTGACAGCCTCTCCGACACCTGGACAGGCACGCTAGCCCTCGACCGACCTTCCTGGGCAGGAGTGT
Source organism: Cacajao melanocephalus (assembly GCA_963573385.1). NCBI lineage: Eukaryota > Metazoa > Chordata > Mammalia > Primates > Pitheciidae > Cacajao > Cacajao melanocephalus. Next base: position 225,753 of record CAUYLG010023315.1, on the reverse strand, counting down.
AGGCGGACGGGGTGCAGACTCACCGTCAAACAGCCCATCAGGCTCTGCTCGAAGGGCCGCTGGAAGGCCCGTGGGTCTCCACACCAGTCCAGCAGCTCTGTGGCGGCATTGTGGAAGTTGGCAGGATTCTGTAAGTGCTGTGGGAAAGGAAAAGGAGACGGCTGAGGCTCCAGGAATGAGGCCAGCATGGGCATCGTAGGGGGGGTTCTGGGGCCCGAAGACCCCAGCCTCACTGGGAAGGAAGTTCATGGAAAGCGGGAAAAGCGTAGTCGGGATCACTGAGTGTTCTCATGATCGCTTTCACCCCCTGCGCTCGGCATGCCTGTCCACCCCCACCCCACTCCAGTGGATTAGTGGTCCCATTGCAAAGACAGGAAAACTGAGGTCTAGAGAAGGCTGATGACGTCAGACAGCAGAGTGCTTTCCGGATACTGGTGTGGGTGGGGTCAGGCAATCCCTGCAGGGGTCTGGGGGTTCTCCCCCCTCACCCCAGGGGCCAGGACAAGCTGGCCCTGGAGATTCCTTCCTGACTACCCCCACCTCCCAGCCCCCACCACCAAAGCCCGGGTTTGGCTCCCACCAGCTCTGGCTTTGGAGCCTGCTCTGCCATAGCCACATAAGGTGAGGGGCTGGGAGAAGCCACGGCCAGCTGGGAGGGTGAGGAAGCACATGTGCCTAGACCATTGTCACACTAGGGTCTACTGTGTGTGACTCACTGGGCCCTGCCTGGATCCTCTCAGGGCTGCTGGCATGGTTGGGGAGGTCAGCCTGAGCTCACGCCCCTGCCAGGAGAGAGTCTGAGTTGACAGAGACTAAATGCTGGTACCAGGGTGCCCGGGCCTGCCGGTTCTGCTTCAGGTCCAGGCTGCAGGGCTGGTGGGGTGGGTAAGATGCAAAGCGGAGGGGCGATTCCCATGGCCACCTTCACTCTTAACTGTCTCCCCAGGCCCTCTGAGTTGGGCAGTGAGTCCAGGAGACAAATGATGTGGCTAGGGGCAAGAAGCAGATTAGAGGCAAAGGTGAGATTCTGAGATGGGGCTCTGTCCTCATTTGGCTGTAACTAGCACCTTCTGAGGTCCCGTTGCCGTGGTGCTGGGAGAAGACAGAAGAGGAGCCACACAGGGCAGTCCCTCCATTCTACCTGCAGCGTAAGTCTGCCCCAGAGCCAGGGCAGGGAGGGCCTGAGGAGCCACACGGGGGTCCAGAATCAGCAGGGAAGCTATGGAAGCCCACACTCTGCCTTCATGCCTATGAACCAGTGACCTAGCATGGTCCCCTCACCTCTCGCAGCCTCAGTAGCCCCATCTGTGAAATGGGGATGACAGAACTAGTGGTAGAACTTTTATTTCTTTTGCTTAGGTTCCATGACTGTTGCTACAATGTCGTTTGTGCAAGGCAAGATTTTAAAAAATCGGTGGAGGAAAGTGAAATGAATGAGAATGTCCTCCTTCCATGGAAGTAAAGGGAGAGAAAGAGATGTAGGAGAGAAGAGCAAGCCACAACAAAGCCCCCCGTCACAGGGCCACAGTGAGGCTTCAACAAGATGAGGCTTATATGGCCCTGGCAAAGTGCCTGGCGCATGGGGTGCTCCCACATGGGGCTGCCCTTGCCCTGACTCTGTCTCCCAAAGGCTCCCCTGGAAGCGCAGCTGCACATGGCCGCTTTCAGCCCCGGCTCCTTCTGCAGAGGTGGCACTCCCTGCATCTGACTTGTACAAGACAGGAGGAACTCTGACATATAGAAATAAGCCCTTTGAGAGGGGTGGCGGCAGGTCCTCACCTCTGCCTCCTGTGCCCTTTCTCTAAAGCATGCCCCTCAGAGGCCACAGCTGGTATCTCGGCTCCATGTGGAAAGCCATGCCAATTGGCTGATTCCTGCCCACCAGCTACCCCTGCTAACTGAGTTGTTCCGTTTATTTCAGTGATGTCACACCCAATTAACAGTCAGGAGTCACTGCATGCTGCCTCAGAGCTGCCTGCCCCTAGCTGGTCACAGCACCCCACTTTGGGGCTCTTGGTGCATGAGCGGCCTCTGAGGTCAGTCTCACAAGCCCAGTCCGGCTCTGGCACCGAAGTGCTCAGCCTTCAGTACCTCCTAGTCTCTGGGACCCTCTGCTCTCACCCTAAACAACTCGCGTGGCCTTTAGGCTGTGGGTACCTCTCACTGCTGGAGAAAACATCAGGTATCCCATTTGCTGGCTTTTTTCTTTTTTTTTTTTTTGACAGAGTCTCATTCTGTCACCCAGGCTGGAGTGCAGTGGTGCGATCATAGCTCACTGCAGCTTCAACCTCCTGGGCTCAAGTGATCCTCCCACTTCAGCCTCCCAAGTAACTTGGATTACTGGTGTGCACCACCATGCCTGGCCAATTTTGTCGTTGTTCTTGATTTTTAATAGAAATGAGGTCTTGCCATGTTGCCCAGACTGGTCTTAAATTTCGGAGCTCAAGCAGTCCTCCCACCACGGCCTCCCACAGTGCTGGGAATACACTGCTGGCACTTTGGTCTTGGCCAAGCCCCCTCCCCTCTCTGTGCCCTTGTCACCTACTTCAAGCAGGAGGTGACCGAAGTACACAGAGAGACAAAGTGGTTAGTGAAATAAGCAGGACAGGCGTGGTCAAAACCCCATCTCAGTCGCTGAGCCGAGCAGCCCAGGAGACGCGGCTGCACATCAGATCCCTCATCTGTGAAACGGGGTGGTGACGGCATTCAGGGCTGCTACAAAGTTGAGAAGCCACGGGGAACTCATTACAGAGCGGAACCTAGGTAAAGACTGCTATTGCTATTGAAGCCAGGGCCCGTCCACCGTTCCCTGTTTCTCTTGAGAGCCTCTTGAGGGGAGAAACAGCCTCCTGTTCACCTCTGGAACCTCAAAGGCTGGCACAAGGCTGGGCCCCATGGGAAATGATTGAGGAGGAGTTAACTGTCTGAAGGATGGTGTGTCTGCTGTGTAGGCCAGCAACGTGGCCACTACAGAATGGGCCCCAGTGGCATGTGCAGGAAGGGGCCAGGGCAGGGTAGGGTGGAGCTCGGCCAGCCATCGATGGACTGGGGATGGGAGCACACGTTTGAATCGCAGGCAGAGGCCACCCTAACTGTGGTCGTTACTGGACACTGGTACTCTGTTCCCCACCAGAAAGCCTGCCCATCTCTAGAATTCCTCCGAGGAGTTGGGCTATAACCAATGGCCACTGAGTCTGCTGGAGTAGGAGCAGGGCACACCAATGCCTTGAAATGATGAATGTATCTTATCAATCCATCTGTCTACCAGTCCATCTGTGAATCAAATGATTCATTCATTCATCCATCTTTGCATGTATCCATCCATCCATCCACCCAAAATGAATCAATTCATCCATCCGTCTGCTTGCCAACCCACCCATTCATCCATTCACCACTTTATCCACCACTCATCCATCCCTTCATTCACCTACCTATCTACCCATTCATCCAGAAGTTAATTTATCCAGCCACCCACCTACCTGTTCATTCATCCATTCATCATTTATACACATCCACCCATCTAACTGTCTGCCCATATGTCCATCCATCCATTCCCTTACATATCCATCTATCAGTCTACCCCTCTCCTCAGCCCACCCCAAATAGTTGGGCCCCACTCTGAGCTGGATGCTATACTAGACTCCGTGATTCTGAGATGAATATGGCACATCCTCTGCCCCCAAGCCTGGTGGGAGACCTGATGTATTGCTACAGGGCCCATAGCTCCAGGGAGAAAGAGGAGGATAGGTGAGATAGCTGGGTGCCCAGGAAGAGTCCAAGCTCGAGGATGAGGTACAGATGCTCAGAAGGGCTCCTGGGTTCAGGGCAGCTGCTGAGCAGGAATGAGCTGATTTGAAGGGCTCTCAATGTGGAGCCTGGATGTGCCAGTGATCTCTGAGCAGGGCATGTTGCAGAGAGGGAGCACTGGTCTCCCAGTACCAAGAGGCTGAGAAGGGGCAAAGGCAGCTAAGACAGAGGCTGCAAGGGGACATGGGCAGCAAGGTGCAAAGGGCAGGGGTTGGTGAATGCCAGCAAAGCTACAACCAAGGTGAGGGCAGGAAGGGAAGGCTGGTAGAGGTGAGGGAACCACAGCCCCTCCCAGCCCAAAGTCTGCACAGCCGACACATCCGTTGTCCCAGCGCGTGCAGACATGCTTGCCTTTCTCTTCCGATTAGGTTACGGGATGCCTGAGAAAACAGTCCCCAGCCAGCCGAGGCTGCCCTCTAGGGCAGCTGTGGAGCAGACAGATGTCAGCGCTGACCTGTGTCTGATGGGAGGTGTGGGAGGAGGGGCATGGAGTATGCAGGGAGCTCTGGATGGCCCAGGGGGCATCTGGGCAGGTTGCTTACACACACAAACGTGCCACTGTCTGGCTCAAAGGCAGAGCCCTCTGTGTGTGTGCATGCATATGTGTGCTGGGGCAGGTGGAGAGGGTGGTGCTGGCTCTGGCATGTGCTGGCCGAGTGTGCATTCATTATGATGCCCGTTTTATAGATGAAGGGAGGCGAAGCAGCAACTTAAGGCTGCTTAGTTTGTAAGTGGCGAGATGCTGACTGAGCTGTGTGCCATGCTGTGAGGGGCTTCTGGTGGGCCTCTGCCCAAGCTGGACCCAGGGAGGGCCAAGGAAGTGAGATGCACCCTGACCCCTGGTGATACGGAGCTGGGTGCCAAGAGGAAAGAGGCTAAGAGCAGGTCTCAGCAGGAGTGGCATGCCTGCCACGTGGGGGGCCCAGGCACAGGAGACGTGATCATCCCATTGGGGGGCAGGGTGACTGCCACTTGAGCCAAGGGTGGGAGAAATGGGCTGAAAGGCAGAGCTGAGAGAGAGCCCTGCAGAACCCTGAGCAGCAGGAGGAAGGGTCGGGGAGGAGGGAGTCTTGGCGTCTGGCTTCTATTCTGCCACTGTGAGCAGAGGCGCGTAATTGGCGTTTGGAAGAGCCGTTTGGGCTGGGTTTAATCTGTAACAAGTCTTCTTCAATTTCCTCTCTGCAGACCCCACACGAGCTTCAAGACTGCTCTGCTCGATGCTAATGAGAGGACATGCATCCCTCATTCCTGAGGAATAGCCTCAGTTCCACTGGGCAGGCACCTTGGAGAGGCTCCTTCTGGGTCCTGGCCCTCAGGAAGGGAAGACTGGATGGGGAGGGGCCGTGAGCTCCACCTTGCTGGAGCCCAGGGCCAGCAGCCCATGCTAGTTGCCTGAGCTTCCTGTTAAGCTGGCCTAGGCCAGGGGCCCGAGCTCCAGCACCCCCTTCCCCATCACTGACATACTGAGGACAATGGCCACCACTGCCATTAGCTGATCACCCACCATACACCAGGGCTGGGCTACGTGCATCACCCACAACATCCTCACAGCATCCTACGAGGTAGGCCCCATTTGACACAGGAAGAAACTGAGGCTCAGAGAAATGGAAGACTAGCTTGAGATCCCACTGTGGGTCCATTGAAGAGTAAAGACTTGGGTCCAAGTCGTCTGGCACCAAAGCCCGTGCCCCTCTTGCTGTACCCAGTCTTTCCAGGAGTGAACAACATTCCTGGGTCTGTGCAGGGAAGCTGCCAGCTTGGGCTGCCAGGGCTGGGCTCAGTGGGTGGGTGCGTCACTCCTGGCCACCGCTGGGGGACACCCCTGTGAAAGGTTCCTCACCTCCCCACAATCCAAATAGAGGAACTCCTGGGCAGTTTGCTTCTTGGGATTGGTATGGGCTGCAGCAGGGAGGGGACGATGGCACGCTCTGGAATGAGGTCTTCCCAGCACCAGCGGGGCTGAGTGGCCTCAGGCTACTCCCATCCCCTCTCTGTACTTGTTTCCTTTCCTGTAAAATGATACAATTTCCTTCTCTTGCTGGATTTTCTTTTTTTCTTTTTCAAAAAATAGAAATGAGGTTGCCCAGGCTGGTCTCGAACTCTTGGCTTCAAGTGATCCTCCTCCCTCAGCCTCCCAAAGCGCTGAGATTACAGGTGTGAGCCACTGGGCCCAGCCGATAATGGGTTCTTATTTTTAAATAAATTAGTAAATTTTTTTTTTAACTGAGATAGGGTCTCACTGTGTTACCCAGGCTGGTCTCAAACTCCTGGGCTCAAGCAATCGTCCTACCTTGGCCTCTCAAAGTTCTGCGATTAAAGGCGTGAGCTGCCACACCCAGCCTGCCACACCCACCTTGGGGCTCTTTTGTTTTTTTTTAAAAAAAGAACAACTAGAGCAAAAGGGCAGGGAGCTTAGGTCTGGGGAGGGAGGTGGTAAACGGAGATGGAAATGCCAAGTGCTTCACTGCATCTTTGTACACAAACAGAACCCAGAGAGGCCACAACACGGGTCCAGAGTCACACAGCTGGGAAGGGTGCGGGAAGGGAAGGGACAGGGCAGCACTGGAACTGAAACCCAGGAATGTGATTCCAGCATCAGACTGGTCGGTGCCAGCATGCCAACAACGGCCTCATGAGATAGATGGTCAGGAAGCCCCGCCATCCACTCCACCAAGCACCCACCAGATGCCTATGCTCTGCCTGCCCCATTGGCCCCGCCCTCGGAGTGTGCCTCACCCCACACCCACCTGCTTGATGCACTGCAGTCGGTCATTGGTCTGCTGAATGTGCCTGTCCATAGAATTCATTCTGGCCGTTTCGCTGGGTTCTACCCGAGAGCCATGAACGTTGTCCAGCCTGCGAAGAGAAAGGAGAGGGTGTCACTGGATCATGCCAGGCCTGCCAACCTTACACTAACCTCCCAACTGCCCTCTGGCCACAGCACTGGCAGGTCCCAGAGCCCTTTGCTGGGCCCTGTGGGGCTGCACCTGGGGTACCCCACTGGGCTGAGGGCAGAAAGTGCTTCTGGGTGCTTTCCATGTGTGGCACATGTGAACACTGGGCAGGCATGCCCGCCAGGGGAGAAGGAACTGCACATGCAGGTGCACACATTTCTTTTCTCTCTTTTTTTGTTTTTGAGACAGAGTTTCACTCTGTCACCAGGCTGGGGTGCACTGGCGCGATCTCGGCTCATTGCAATCTCCGCCTCCCGGGTTCAAGTGATTCTCCTGCCTCAGCATCCTGAGTAGCTGGGATTACAGGTGCCTGCCATCACTCCTGGCTAATTTTTATACTTTTAGTAGAGACGAGGTTTCACCATGCTGGCCAGGCTGGTCTCGAACTCCTGACCTCAAGTGATCTGCCTGCCTCGGCCTCCCAAAGTGCCGGGACTACAGGTGTGAGTCACTGCACCCAGCCAGGTACACACATTTCTGTATGTGCATGTGTGTTTTGGGTGGTGGAAGGGGTGGAAATCCCCCTTGGATCCCTGGTTCGGGTTTGGCCCACGTGTGTGTGTGTGTGTGTTCACACATGTGCAGGAGGACCTTCCCATATGACGAGCTTCAGTGCACATGTGCTCTGAGTGCAGATGTCAGGTGGCAACTGCCCTCCCAAATCCCTCAGGTTTTAGAGTTCTTCACAATTTACAAATCACTCACAACTCTCATTTTCTTCACTTTGCTCTCCTGGAAAAGGAGTACAGCAATGAGCACCATACCCATTTTCCAGATAAAGCAACCGAGGGTGAGGGACAGAAAGGGAAAAGGCCATGGTGGCACAGTGAGCAGTGTCTGAGCCCACACCAGGCGCCAGGGTCCCTGACTGCCAGCCTGCGGCTTTCACTGCACAAGGCTGGCAGCGCAAGTGCAGGGATGTCCTGGCACTAGGCTCACCCTTCCTGAAGTGCGGGAGAAGGGAGCGCTCAGGGACACTAACATGAATGGACTTTCTTCTGGATGACAGAGCTAAGTGGAGGAAGCTCCCTCGGTTGGAGAAAGCCCCAGGAGTCCCCAGGCTGCTCCGGGGAGGCCACACAGCAATGGCAGAGATCTAGGTAAAAAGAGGAAGGACTGCACAGAGTTCATCCACTGCCCAGAGGTCCAGGTCCTTGGGCCAAGGCAGAAGTCTGCCCCCTGCCAGCTCGGTTTGCCCTCCCGCCCCCAGTGGACAGTTCAGGCTGCAGAGACCTGTGTTAGACCCAGGGTGCTGGACAGGAGACCTGGGGCCCAGGCCTTCTCTGCTACCCTGCCACACTCCCCAGTAACGACACCTCATCTCTGGCCCCACCACCCAGGACTCTTCATGTGCTGGACAACTGTATTCTCTCCTTTCCTCTTCACACCCACTCTGTAAGGCTAAGATCATCTGCATTTTACAGATGAGGAAACTGAGGTCGCCAGATGTACCACATCACTGCAGCTGGTAGAAGTATAGGTTGTGTGTGCCTGCCTGCCTGCTTTCTACGCACCCTCACTGAGGGAACCAACAGGCTTTAGAAGAAAGTTGCCTGGGTCCAGCCTTTAGAAGAAAGTCCTGTTCCTCCTCCAATGGCTTTAAAGGATGTGCAGCTCTTGCTGCAATTCTTATTGCTCCGTGTATGTCTGAAAAGATCATTTGTTTGCATGGTTCAAAAATCGGAAAGTCCACAAAGGCATCCAGTCTTGGGTCCAGGCCCCATCCCCAGTCCCCCAGTGCCCTTCCTAGGAGAACCAGTGCCCCTTCCGGAGAGTCTCATCTAGAAGTAAATATCTACATGCACTATCCCTTGCCAGTTTTTTTTTTTTTTTTTTTTTTTTTTTTTTTTTTTTTTTGAGAGGGAATCAAGCTCTGTCAACCAGGCTGGAGTGCAGTGGTGAAATCCTGGCTCACTGCAGCCTCCACCTCCTGGGTTCAAGTGATTCTCCTGCCTCAGCCTCCTGAGTAGCTGAGATTACAGAAGCATGCCACCACGCCCAGCTAATTTTTATGTTTTTAGTAGAGACAGGGTTTCACCACGTTGATCAGGCTGGTCTCGAACTCTCGACCTCGTGATCTGCCCTCCTTGGCCTCCCAAAGTGCTGGGATTACAGGCATGAGCCACCGCGCCTGGCTTTTGCCACTTTTTAACAAACATAAAACAATAGCATTCTATACACATTATTTGGACCTTGCTTTTTTTCTCCTCTTAATGATACACCTCAAAGTTTGTTCCACATCAAGACATAAGGAAGCTTTTCATTTCTTAATGGCTGCACAGTATTCCTAGGCATGATGAGGCATTATCCAACTAACATCTGACCATCGACCCCCTGCCAGGTGCTGTTCTAAGGCCTGAGGCCCCAGACAAGGCCCCTCTGCTCAGGGGACTCACACTCCAGCCTGAAACGAGGGACCCTGAAGCGGTTTCCAAATTTTTATCATTGCAGTGCTGCAGGAATAACCTTTCCCACTGGCACATCACATGTGTGTATGAGTTAGTCTAGAGAACATACGATCAGAAGTGGAGTTGCTGGGTCATCTGGGAATTTGCACTTTTGAGAAGTGCTCTCTGGAGCTCTCCAGCAAGAAAGGAAAAGTGGGGGTTCTGCCCATGTTCATTTCTTCCACCGTCACCCTGCCAACCGTCCATTCATCCCACCTGCCACCCATCACAGGTGTCACACTCTGACGTCCAATTTCTCCATCCATTATTTATCTGTCGAAGTGCCTGCCTGGGGAAGGAGGAGGGGGTGAGGGAGCATCCACAAAGAAAATTTAAAAAATAAATAAGTAAAAATAATAAACACAAACACCTGCATGTTCCCATCCACCCATCCATTGAAACATCTTTAGTGTCCACTTGCTCATCCATATGTGCTTGCACTCTCCCAAGAAATGCTTTTTAATAATGACACTGTGTGAGGTGCTAGGCTGGATGGATTGGGCATGTGGAGATTAGCATGAAATCATTTTCTTGTGTTCTAAGAACTCTTGGTCCAAGCCCATGTTTACCTACTAGAGGACCATGTGCTGAGCTCTTCCTAGGAGTCACGTACTGGTCCAGGCATGGCACAGAGAAGAGAAAGTAGTTACATCCCCATTTTACAGATGAAGAAACTGAGGCATTGAGGTTACAGCTTGTTGGGTAGGAACCAGCTCTAGAATCCTGGCTTTCCCTTTACAATTTTCTCTCTTGAACAGGTCCTGGGGAGGGGCCAGGGTATGTATGTATGTATCCATACAGGTATGTGTGTATCTGTTTGTGTGTGTGGTCCGGGTTGGCAGGGGTGTGATCAGGGCAGCTCCACTTGCTACTTCTGTAGGTCCTCCAAGCAGGGGCTGAATTTGTCCTCCTGAGTTTACTCATATAGACTCTCAGCCAGCATCCACATGACAAAGGCTCCTGGGGCCAGGGACAAACCATGGTGGGGAAGACAAGGACATAGAGAGCCCAGAGCAGGAGCAAGACGGTGCTACCTTCAGCAAGGCCCATCTCAGTTCCTAATGCCAGGCCCCATCAGAGCTAAAGGACCCTGGTGGTCTCCCAGGCACCATGTGATACCTAGGCAGTGGTGAAGACCTGGGTCCCATGTGGGGCATAGGTGAACACTGGTTGCCAGGGTTCCAGTGGAAAATACAACTTTCATAACCAGCTAGGACAGGGAGGCCCTTCCCACAAAGGCCTGGTTTGGCTCAGCTCCTGGCTGGAGGAGATGGAAGAAAAGTACAAAGAAACCTCATGCCTGCAGGCCTTCCTTACCCTGTCCGCAGGCTACTGCCCACCAGGACAAAGGGCCACTGGTGGCCCAGGCAGCCAGCAGGGGGCGCTGTTGACAAACCTAAGTGCACTGGGGGCCAGACCTGGGCACTGTGGAGGTGCCAGGTGTGGTTCCCAGCCCTTCTTCCTCTCTCCGTCTCCAGTGGGCACCCAGGTGTCCCCAGCTTGAGTGGGCTTCTCTGGTTTCCTGGCCTTGGTTTCCCCATCTGCAGAACAGGATGCTGCATAGGGGCAACTCAGTGACCTTATAAGGGTCTATCTCTGAAGAGGAGTGTTCCCTAACATTGTGTCCAGGGGCTGAGCCCTTGGGTCTTGGTAAATGCTTGTTGAATGACAGTGCCTGGAAGCTCCAGGCAGGCATAGGTGCTTAGATCCACCTAGCTGGACGGAAAGATTCTGGGAATGTTAAGGGCCCAAGTGCTTTAAGGTCCCCCATCTACTCCTTTGCTCAGCTGGTTTTATTCTGAGGAGCCTGGGGCCCATCAGTGGTTTGTTCAAGGCCACAGGGCACTGGGCACTTGAACCTGGGAGGCGGAGGTTTCAGTGAGCTGAAATCATGCCACTACACTCCAGTCTGGGCAACAGAGCGAGACTGTCTCAAAAATAAATAAATAGATAAAAGAACAAATGGCCAGCTGATTATGGAGGCCCCTACACGTGAGGTGACATTTTTAAACTGTTGAGGTCGGTGATGCAGGACTGAGGTTACTAACCCCAGGAATGGAGGAGACTGGAGGCTCTAGTCTCCACAGTAAAAGGGTCAAAGGTCTAGAGGGCAAAGGGTCCCAGGCATAAAGAGAGGAAGGGTGGGCTGAGGGAGGTGTGCAAGAGACAGCTTGTTGAGGGGCAGGCTAGTATACCTGCCATGTTCAGGCACCAGGCCAGGCCCTGTGCAGTGCTGATTTTCTTCATCCTTAAAAGGCTCAGAGAGGTGAAGCAAATTGCCCGAGGTGACACAGTCAGAAAGCTGCTGGGCTGAGATTCTGCCTTTCCAACTGTTAATGTGCTGTTCTTTCCACTCCCCACGACTGGCGGTCAGGACCTCCTGGTAGTCCCCACCTCGGGCTGTGACTGGGCCCAAAGAGATGCCCTCTTTGTTCCACCCAACCTGCCCAAATCCAGTCACCTGCGCCACTGGGCTCCCTGCACATGGGCAGGCTTTGGGAGGGGGCATGCACCTCGTGGCCAGCAGAGGTCGCCCTTCGCCACAGGAGCGCCACCCGGCTGGGCTGCTGCCTCTGCCTTCACCTCCCGATGCTCCTGGACTCCTTTAAGCCTTTACAAGTCGCTACAAATCTTCTGTGCCTGCAGCTGTAGAGCCCCCAGGCCGGCTCCTGACCAACAGATCACTGTCAGCCTGGCCCGGGTGCACCCCTGGCCTCAGCCCTTTCTACTGCCCTTGAGTGCGGGGTGGGACCAAGCAGGACACCCCCATCCTGGCTCAGGACACCCCCATGTCTCCTGGTTGGAGCAACCAGGAGCCATGCAAAGCTAATCAGCATGGGGGATCAGGACCCTGCTCTGCTGTTGAATAGGGCAGAGCCCTGGATCTCCGTTTCGCTGCCTGCAAAGCACCGGACTGGGCTGGCCGGCCTTTGGCAGCCTGTCAAATGCCAGCCTCTTAGGATTCCCCGTGAGGAGATCCCGCTGTTCCAAAACTCTATCCCCGCAAGAGGAGAATGCCTGCCTTTGAAGCTGCAAAGCCTGTCCCAGGGCAGGTCCGTGGGGAGGTCCAGGGCCGTTCCTCCAGGGCAGCCCAAGGCCAAGACACTGCCCCTTCCGCAGCTCTGCGCTTCTCACACCTTACGCTTGGCTGGGCTTAGCTGGGCAAATGGAAGTTTCTGGATGGTGACATGGGGTCAGCTCGGTCTTCCCAATTCCTGTGGGGCATCTTTCAGGACCAAGCTTCCATTTACACTTCTTACCACCCAGCAAAGCGAGGTGTGTCTACCCTAGGCGGTGCCTAGTCTAGAAGACCCGCTCAAAAAAAGTTAGCCGCTATTATGCACACAGGGCTGCTCAGAGAATAGAATCTTGAGAGCTGAAAAGGCCTGGGAACACCCGCGTCGTGCCCTCAGGCAGCAGGATGGGAGGCGGAGGTGGGGAGGGGAAGAGGACAAGGAGGGCACTGTGAGAGGAGCTGCGCTGGAGACCCTCTGGCAGGTCCAGGTAGGGCCCTGGATATCTCTGCGCTGCCAAGTCAGCAAGGAGAGAAGCATCTCTCCTGTCTCAGCGGCTGGGGGAGGCAAACAGCTCTCAGCGGGCTCCTCCCTGGACAGGGGGATGAGGTGCTCCTAGCTGCCTCATAGAAATGTAGAGCTCCACAGGCAGCTGGCTCCCAAGGGTGGCGGCCAACCGAACAGTCAGCTGTCTGAACACAAGTGTTTCATTTCCCGCCTTTGAGGCCTCCTAGTTTATCAGTCCACATAATGCCCAGAGAGCCAGGCGTTTGCAGCGCACACACGTGTGCGTAGGCACACACATACGTGCCCCCTTGCACACTTCACAGCAGGTATGTGCACGTGCTGGATGCCAACACAGATGCACTTGAGCACACACATCTCATGACAGCTTGCACAGGCAAGTGGGGGGTCCCTGAGGAGCTGTGTGAGCAGTGGTGTGCAGAAATGATTCAATCACTGTGCACATCTGCAGCTCACGTCCCCTGGGGCAAGTGGTGCCAGTGGCAGGAGTGGGAGGCTCTGCCTACAGCCTGAGAGCAGAAGCTGCATTCCAAGCTGCACTCCTCTCCACCGCCAGGAGGGAGAGCTTAGGGGTCCAGGACATCCCAGGCAGCCCCTCTACCAGCCTCAGAGTACCAGAGGGACAGATACCAAGAGCCCTGGGCTCAGCAGTGACCTGCCAACCTGCGTGTGCTAGCATCAGTCGGGATCATCCTCAGCCTGGCCCCCAGCCACCGCCACTCCCAGCCACATCCCTCATCACCAGGGTGGGGCTGCTCCCTGCCTCCCAGACTGCTCTCAAGATCACACCTCCATGTCTTTGCCTCTGCCTGGCCACCTCCCACCCATCAGGGTCTGGTTCAACTGTCACTCTCTTTCTTGGTTTCCACTCCTATCCCCCATGTCCCTGTCACACACCCCTATCTCAGTGGCACTGGATCGGGGCTGAATCTTTGCATCTGTCTCTCCATTAGCTGCAACGTCTTCCAGTTACAGATCCCTTAGCATAGCCCAGGGCTCGGTACCCAGCAGGTACTCACTAGATGGGTGAACAGGCAGGTGGGTGCATGGTTACTGCTGGGGACACATGAGACCCTGGGTGGTAACAGCTGAAAGACCCATGACTCAGCTGGAATCCAAAGATCCTGGGACTCAGAGAGACACTGGTCACCCCGCCGAGGGCTCCAAAAGAGATACAAGTACTGTGGGTGGAACGAAGATGACTTTAGAAGGTCCGTGGACAAACCTTTTACATTTTCATAGTGAAGTTTTTGGACTGATGAGCTCATGAATATTGTTATTTAGGATGCAGTTAAATTAGGTAGCAACAGCGGACCTAAGTGAACTAAAGAATCATTTTAAACATAGTATGAATGGGATGAAAATGACCAAGGTTAGGCAAGCGCTGATGCAGACCGATGCCTTCCTCACCTTAAAGCGTAATGAGTGGAAGCTCGGAGAGGTGTGGGAGCTGCCTGTGGTCATGTCACAGGTGGCTTGTGCATTCCCAACCCTTGGTAGCCTGCCCCGGGCACGCAGGCTGGATGCAGAGGAAGAGGGTGGAGGTAAGCAAGGACAGTCGTGTGGAGAGTGACTTTGTGCCTACCTCAGGGAAGTCAGAAAGAAGGGCAGAGAGACAGGAGATGAGATGGGGAGAGGGATGGAAGAGGCAGCTCCGGGCAGCTGCACAGGGCCAGCTGCTTCCAGCTCTTAGCAGGACAACTGGAGCAGGCCCTTGGGCCTGCCTGAGTCATGGCACAGGGCGGGGCCCCTGGGTAGGCGGTGGTCCTGAGAGCCAGACCTTCTGGCTGTGAGGTTGAGGGAGGCTGCTCCACCTTCCTGAGCCTGAGTCGTCATCTGTCAAACAGGAAAGTGCATCTCCTCCTGCCCCCACTGCGTTGAGGAGCTGAGCAAATGAATACTTAAGGGACAGTGTTTCAAAAAGTAAAATTCTGCATTCGGACCACAGCTCTTCAGAATTCAGTCCCTCCTTCCTCAACCAGGGCAGGGCTCCTGTGCCAAGGCTTGACAGGGCTCCATGCTGCCTGACCACAGAGGCTTTGGCTTGGCACTAAAAGCTGCCGGAAGGGTGGACCCACTTCTCTCCATGATCCAATCTCCCAACACCCATCCTTGTTCATGGGCACACCCACTGTCAATGCCAGCTAATGGGATAACACAATGCAGTCTTGGCATTTCAGAGCAGGGGCTTCATGAGGGTCAGCCCCCACTGCTATGCCTAACGACCTGCCCTGGGACACAGAAGTTAATCCAGGAGTGACGGTTTCCTGGGGAAACACTCCGAGATGTGGCCCTGACAAAGGGGCCTGCCCACTGACCCCACCCACACTGGGCTGGGATCCCAGTTGCATTTGGCATGCCCTGTCTTTCTGGGCACATGACACCTTAGAGGGTCCAGGCCATGCCCTTGAGGCCAAACCCTCCTGCCATCCTCTGGCCATACTCCAAATCCCTGACCTTACAGTGAACCTCTCTGACAGCTTCTCTTCTCAAGAGGCAAAGGAGGGCTGGATTCAGCTCTGGAGAAGGCCCTTTGGGCCTTCTCTAACTCCCAAGGAGGCCACACCCCTACATTTTGTTTCCTCAGAGTGGTGAGAGGTACTGAACAACTATCGAACCTGTATGTGCTAAACACTAGGTTCTCTATTTCATACGAGTTAAGCCTGGAAACTCTACCATGCTGTTCCAATTATTATTACAGTACTACAGATGAAGAAACTGAGCCTCTGAGAGGTCCAATGACTTGCTCAGGGTCACACTACTGACAAATGCCGGGATTTGAACCCAGGTCTGATTACAAAGCCCATGTTTTTCTGTATCATGTTTTCCATGGGAACGTGGCAGATTTCTCTCAACTAGACACTGCCTTCCCCAGCCCCACCTTCCCTGAGTGAGAGGAAGATGAAAGTGCTGCTGCGGAGTGCTGAGGATGATGCAGACAGGGAGTCACAGGCCTGCCCAGTGCTGGGCCCAGGCCACCAGCCTCTCGCAGGATAGCAGTCCTCATGCAGTGGCCTTGTCCTGGCTCTGCCTGGAGGCTCTTGTCTGTGACTCCAAAGGCTCAGATGCCATGAAGTGGGGAAGGGGGGTGGGAACAGTTATCCAAGGGCCTTTGGAGGATATGGGGAAGGATGTGACTGCAGACAGAGGCAGGACCCCCCGACCACCAGCTGGTGCCCTCTAGAAGGCTGTAAATACCTAGCAGATGTTCCTACACCCTGGCTCCAGGGATAAGGAGATATTCTCCACTATCCCCTCCCTACTCCCAGCTCCCCAAGGCTCCAAGTCCCACCTGGCATTCTGCAGGAGCTCCAAATAGAGGCAGGGTCAATGGCATCCCCCAGGGAGAGTCAGACAGAATTAGATCAGCCCTTAAGGACCAGCTGACATAGGGATGGTAATGCGCTGGTATGTGGGAGGTGGAGGTGGCATCCATACCACCCTCCACCTCCCGCACTGATAGCAGGCATGGCTAATCAATCACTGCATTCTTTCCAGTGAGTCCAGACATGCCCAGCCAATCCTCCACACACACCTCTGCACAGCCACTGTTAACCACCTGGTACTAACACATGAGATGAAGTCTTCCAGGTGGTCTATTTTTGAAAGGGCAGCGAACAGAGCCCAAAGCAGGGAGGGCTTAGCTTGAAGCCACCAAGCAGAACCACACACAAACTTTCCGTTTCCTGACTCTGTGCTCTTTCTCCTAAACTGAGAGTCACAGCCCGATTCTTTTCAAGCTAAGAGCCTCTATGGATAGTAAGCCAATTTCAAGCAACCTTATATCACAGTCTCACCTGCAAACAAGTATTATTCCAGTTTGCAGATGAGTAAGTTGAGGCTCAGAGTGGGTAGGTGATTTCTACCTAGCCACACAGGAAGGTGTGGGTGAGCCAGGGCAGTGACTGCTCCTCCTGAGCCTGTGTGTGTACTCCTTTAGTTAGCTGCTCTTCACTCAGTATATATATATTTTTAATTTCTAACTAAGACAAAAAGTTGGGGAATCAGCAAGCACTCATTTGAGCTAAAAGTGTTAGATGGAGAAACACTGAACAGTCTTCATGACTTAGATCTGGAAGTAATCTGGGCGTCTGCTCAGGCCTATCCTAACATTTACAGATGAGGAAACTGAGGCCTGGGGCAGGGTAGGTAGAGCAGAGCCTTGAAGGCACCACTGTGGATGAGAGGTGGGGCCAGGGCCCACAACAAGGCCTCAGGAGCCCCAGCTGCCCTGAGCTTCTCAGCTCTCTCTGCCCCAACCGCCTCCAGTTCATCCCCTGCTGATGCCTGCCCAGGCCAGACCTGCGGTCAGCCCACAGACAGCTCAAACAGGGGCCTGCCCTGGGGAGCTCCAAGCTGCCTTGGGCATGGGGGTGGGGTAGGACAGGGTGCCCATGCCAAGTGTGCTGGGAACAAGGGCTTAGCTCTTACTGGGAAGTGGCTATGCTTCCTGCAGAAGCCCTGGGCCGCCCCCATGGCTCCCTGTGGAGATTTCTAGCATCCCTAGATCTGGGGGTGGGAGCCGGGCTGAGGCTGGCACACTCTCCAGAAAGCCTACAGTATGGGAGGGGTGGCAGCTGGGTCTGGCCCCATCCTCATTCAGGGGAGTCTCTGGGTGTGGGGCTACTCAGGGGACTGAGCCACCCCAGCCCAAGAGTGGAGAGCCTTCATTCTTGGAACCCTCCAAGCACAGGCTGGGCACCCCATAGGCAGCCTGAAAACACGCTTCCTGGCTGCCTGCTGAGAGCCAACAGAGATAAAAATCACGCTAGGTGCTCCAAAGCTGCCTGAGGACTTGACCCTCTAACGTGCACAGCGCTCTACAGTTTACAAAGCGCTTTGGTGTCAGAGCCTCACGAGTTGACCCGTGTTTCACGCCATCTTAGATGGGCATTATAGCTCAGTGGTTAAGGACACCAAGCTGCCTCAGTTCTGATGTCCCAGGTTCAAGTATCCTGGCTCTGATACTTGCTGGCTTCGGTGCCCTGGGGCACAATGCTAGCCTCAGTATGCCTCGGGTCCCTCATCTATACACAGTAACAACAGTCATCATAGCTGCACACCGGCATAGACTGCTGTGCTGATTCACTGGTTAGTGACTAGGAAACTTAGCCCAGCCCTGAGCAGGCGAGCGTTCACTCTACAGAGTGCCCTGGTGGGTCTCATCGGCTCCATCAGAGGCAGGAGGAAGCTGGAGCCAGAGGCTTGGGTGCTTTCATTGGGGAGTTAAATCTCACCACTCCACAGGCCCTCTGGGAACCGCACTATGGCTCACCGGGGGGCCTCGGAGGTCGTGGGTGCCTGCAGCTGAGAAGGAGGCAGAGGTCTCATGCCATTGGCCAGAATGCCAGGTGGAGGACCTGGAGGGACTCTGTTCTAGTGGCAAAGGACAGTCACGAATGTTCCAGAGGGAAGGATGGATTAGGGTAGGAGCTTTTGGACAAGTGAGCTCCTCCAGCAGTGGCCTGGATGCCCAAGTGGAGTCTGCCTGGTTGGGCCCCATCTCTAGTAAAGACAGGAGACCAGAGAGAAGCCACGCTGAGTTCCAGTGGCTGGGACACCCCAGATGGCGCTGCCCAGATCTGTTCCTCAGAAACCAGGTTCCAGAAGGTGCTCCTGAGCAAAGGAGCACCTGGTTAGATGAGTTGGGGAAAGCTGCATCTTCTCTCCTCCCCCGGAGGATCGCAAAAGTGTGGTCACACGGGAAGGGCCTTACAAAATCTGGCTTCTCCCAGCCTTACTGGATTGCAAAAATGCTTTTCTCACTAAGCACATTTTAAAATCCTACAGAACTAGTTTTCCCCAGGACTTGCTTTGAGAAATGCCAACCTCAAGGGAGTGGCCCCAGGGTGGAGAGGCTGGAGGAGAGGCGGAGAAGAGTCGGGGAGGGCCCGCTGGCGTTGAGAGGCTGGCGGGGGGCGGGGGGCGCCCAGGGTCTGGGACAGGAGGAGAATTCCTAGCTCCAAGCTGGGCTCTGGCCACAAAGGTGTGACCAGAAACAAAAGTGTCTGTGGGAAGAGAAGCCACAGAAAGATCTGAATCCTGGATTCTGAATCCAGTATCATGTGCGGCTTCATGAAAGCCATGGCCACCTTGGATACACCCAGCCAGCCAGGATCCTGCCTGAAGGTCCCCTGGGCTCCCTCCCTCAACAAGACTGGCCCAGTGGGAAGAGCGGCCCAGAACACTTCCTGGAAGGGCAAAGGTCAGAGCAGGAAGGTCACGTGAGCTGCCTGAGGAGATGGCCTGCCCTGTCCCACTCAAGCAATGACTGTAGCCGGAGGGACAGGAGCCAGGGTGTATGCAGGCCCAGGTGGCCCAGGCAGCAGGCAGGACTCTCTACCTGAAGCCCTAGAGGTGAGTGGCCCTCCTGCAGTCACCTGACATCTCCATTAATAATTCTGAATGGTAACGAGACCAATAGGTGAGTCCTTCATTATGTACTGTGCCAGGCAGCATATTTCGTATTCTAGGTGAATTCTTTTTATAACAATATAGCCAAAGGTTATATTGAGTCAAATGAATGAGTGGCAGCACCTACAGATGGGAAAACTGAGGCTGAAAATAGTTAAGGAATTTGCCCAAGGTCAGAAGATGGGCAAACCCAGATCTGTCAGACCTCAAAGCCCAGTGGCTACCCACAAAGCCGAGCTATCTCCACACCATTCTGGTGCTGGGGACTAGGGAAGCTGCGTGGCAGACTGCCTGACTCCTGGCTGCACGCGGCAGGGTAGGAGGAGGCCCTTCAGCTCATTCATTCTCCAGGCACTGCTCTGGGTCAACTCTGCGCCGGCTGTGTCCAGCCCAGGAGAGACATAGGACACAAGGTGTCCCCTCAGGGGGCTCCTGGCCCCAGAAGGAAGGGGCTGATCAAGAGGTCATTGGTTTCTCCCTGCACCCCAAACCTCTGAGGATGGCTGAGGTGCGCCTGAGCTTTCTGGGAGCTTACTTGCTGCACCAGGCCCCTTCACATACGCCATCTCATGGAATTCTCACTCCAACTCGGCAAAGTGGGCACCACAGCTCAGACTTCACAGAAGAGGAAACTGAGGCCCAAAGAGATTACACAACTTGCTCAAGGTCACACAGCTGGGCATAAGGTTACTGGGACTGGAACTTGGCTTTAGCTTATTTCAAAGGTCCCAGCCTAATCACACAGCTGTGCTGGCAGTGTCCACTGAGCTACAGCGAGGCACAGGAGAGGGAATTTCTGCTCGGGCCAGGCCATATTATGGTGTGACTACAGTGCTTAGACCCTGGACTCCCTGGCCTTGGTGAAGTGGGGACTGGGTGAGATGATTTCTAAGGCATCTTTTAGCTTTAACACTCTTGTAGGAGGCTGGGGGAAGAGAGCAGTAGACAAAAAGAGTAAAATGACATCTCTGACTTGCAGAAGCCTAAAATCCAGGTGAGGACAGACAAGCAGTACCAACCCACCTGCTGGGAGTGCCCACCAGAGGGCTAGGGCCAGTCGGGGTATCACCCTACAGGCTTCCTGGAGGAGAGGTAGAGCCAGGTGCCAGGGGCCAAGGGGTCATGGCCTCCAGCAGGGGCAGTGTGGCTGGGCAGATGGTTAAGAGAGTGGGCAGGGAAAGCCTGTTCTTATTTTGGAAATAAAACCACATGCTCAGTGCCCCTTTGGCCAGTCAGCCTGGCGGGTGGCATGAGGGTCCTTCTTAAGGGAGAAGGTATTGAAACAAAGCAGGACTGTCACCATTCATCGGCTTTTTAATTAACTCACCCCGCTGCCTTAAGTGATTCCCTGCTCACGCTCATTCTTTTGAAAATTCCAAAGTGCTATTTCTGACCTGTGATTTACTATTGCTGTACGTCTCTATAAGCAGTGTTTTAGCTTAAGTGGCAGTTGCATATTAATTACAAAGTTAATTATGTGCTGTGTAATCATGCTGTAATTCATTAGTTTACTCTATACTCTGAGAGCCTCATGCTAATAGCGAGATCTGACAGGGTTTCAGGAATCAACAAGAAAGACCCGCTGGAAATCCCAAATGGGGCTGAAAAACACTGGAGACCCCAAGCCCCTTCCCACCCAGGCCTTCTAGCAGGCACACAGCCTGGGACACGAGAGTCTGTGGGGGATGGTGAAAAACCCAGGTGGGTCATGTTTTTCCCCATGGAAGTGCAGGAACAGGAAGAGAAGAATTTGTTTAAAATTACTTACGGAACAGAGAGTCACTTTGAGGTGAAAAATTAACTGCTCAGATCACCCAAAGTGGCCCTGAGAGCACAGATCACGGGGCAGCCCAGGGAAGGCCTTGGACAGGACCCAGGGCCAGGTAGTTGTTCAGATGGGAAGACCCAGGCCAAAGGGCATGGGCGGTGGCTTGTGTGTCTGGCGTTTGGACCGAAGTCTCTTCACACCCATTCTCTCCTCTACAGCGTCCTCAAAAACATCCAGGGACCCGAAAGTGAACACCGGACACATTTCACTCTCCCTTCTTTCCTGTTTGTAACTCTCAGAGTCATCAGGCCTGCCTGTGACTCCTCTCCACTCCTTAGCCTCGAAACCTTCTGACCCAGGTGAGAGCTCCCAGGCTCCCCCCACAGGAAGCTGATGATGGGCAGGAACGGACACAGACACTCCAGACGCTGCCCAAACCTTGACTGCTCTGGGGTTATTCCAGGGGATTCTTTTTTAAACCTTCTCTTCCAAGGTCCCGTGTTGTCAGCCACTGAAGAATCATCCACAATCCTCCAATGGCATTTAAAAGTCAAAGTGAGTGAAGACAGGCCTGCTCCAAAACGTCTCCCTTCACCCCCAACTCTGCAAATCTGTGGATCCAATTTCAAGCCTTGTGGAGGGAGAAGATACAAAGGCTGTGACCTACCCCGGACATAGCTATCTGGTGGCTGAGACCCTCTGCTTTCCAAATATAAACCTGCTTGTTTTATTTCTGCTGACAGCTGAACGAGGAGAAAAAAAAAAGATGTAGAAGTCCTTTCCCTTCTGGCTCCAGTCAACAATGGGAGAGAAGGACTTGGAGCCCCAGCTGGCATGGGAGGAGGATAAATAAGAAACAACAAAACATGTCCTTGTGCTACAGTGGAATGTTTTAGAAAGAGGTGAAAAGCACAAGGTCGGGGCAGATTTCATTTTCTATCATTTCAGCAGGCTCCAGGAGAAGGCAAGATGCTGCCGACTCGACAGTTTTGGGGCGAATCTGTTTTGGAGGGAACTCATTTGTCGGGAGGGGAGGGCGTCTTAGCAGCTAAAGTGCTGTGGTTTCCTTTCCTGGGAGCACACCGGTTTCCCTGGCAACAGAGAAGTCCAGCCTCCAAAGTTCTGATGGGAGACCAAGGCTTGGCCTGGGATGGCTCCCGACAATTATCCACAGCCAAGACTTGACCGTCCGTCCTGCTCGCCTGGGCAGTGAGTTGGGTAGGAAAGGTGCAAAAACGTTGGCTCTGCAAAAATATGGACACTGGTCCCTGTCTTTCCCGCCTGCACTTGTGCAAGCAGCTACTCATCCCCAGATTCATCACTTTTCAGGGCTTTATGGCTGAGCAGGTAAAAATCCAGGAACAGCTTGGAAGCAAGCCTTCATTTGACAGCAGCTGAAGACCCTGAGGAGGCAGTAAAGGCTCAGGGGTGGGACCAGCAAGGGCTGGGCTTCGTGCAGAGCACACTTTGGCCCTCGTGCAGCTGGCACAGGGGAACTGGATCAGAGGAGCAGGTTGAGATTTCTAAAGTCCTTTCTCCCTCCATCCACACTTGCTCACACAGCTCTGCTGGCACCTCCTAGACTTAGAGCCCATCTTCCCAGAGAGAAAGATTGAAAGGTCTGGCCTGGAAAGATGCAGTCAGTACATCAGGAGTGGGAGGGAAGAGGGGTGAGAGAGAGTCACAGCGAGGAGAGGAGACAGAGAGCGGCCTGGCGATTGCATTTGAATCGCACTTACCCGGGTGCCTCTGGGAGCTGTGCTGAGTGCTCCACACACATTATCTCATTTAATTCGTTCTCCAGCTGCCCGATGGGGCAGGCACAATTATCCCTCAATGGAGGGAACTGAAAGGTTAAGTGACCTGCCCAAGGCCACCCAGTCAGTGCATGGCAGAGCCGTGAGTCACACCTGTCCGTCTCCAAGGCCTGTTCTCATGCTCACAGCTCACAATGCTGCGTGTGCATATCAGGAGGGGGTGGAAGGAGAGGCAGGGGCAGTGAAAGCCACTCTGGCCAGCAGTTCCTTTCCCTGGTGGTGAAAGGAAGACAGACGTTCCTGGAATCCTCCCCTCTGCTCCCCTCCCCAGAACCTCCCCTTTTCTTCTAAACAATCTGCACTCCGTCCTCCCACAGGAAGACAGGCCATGGAGCAGAGCCACCTGGAGACTGAACCAGACAGAGGCCCTATGCAGAATCCCACCTCAAGGCAGAGGCAACGCTGGCCAGTGTTTCCTGAGGGTCTGATATTGCACCCTTCACCTCCTTTTAACAACCCTATGAAATAGACAGGAATCATCTCTTTTACTGAGCAGGCACTGGAGGCTAGGAGAGTGTCATGAGTATGTCCAAGTTCACATAGCCAGTAAGAAGCGGAGCTGGGATTCTGGCCCTGGTCTGACCTCAAAACCCAACCCTTAACTGACGATGATGATGATGCGAGGCTGACTGCCGTGCCTTCCTGAGCTCTCACTATGTGTTCTGCCCTGCTTGAAGCACTCAGCATATATTGATTTGTTTTATTCTCTCAACCTTCCTATGTAGTACACGCTATAATTAGCTCCACTTCACAGATAGGAAAACAGACACAGCTTTGAAAGCAACACAGCCAAGGGTACTGCTAGTAAGTCACAGTGCCAAGGTTTGAACCCAACCAGGCAGACTCCAGAGCTCACACTAGTAACCCACATAACACATTCTTTCTCCAACCACGGGGATACACTGTCTCCCAGCCTTGCGTCCTTTATTCTAGATGGTTCTGGGACCCTGTTAAGGCAGGCAGCAGTTTGGGGGCCCAGAATTTTCTCTTCATAGAGCTCACCAACTAGAGAACTGGGGAATATCAAGCAGGACCTGGATTGTGTCTCTGCACACGTGCCCATGTGTGTGTGTGTCTGTGTGTGTGCATGCACAAGCCTCAGGCCTGTGCTGCACCCTGGGTGTGCGTGCAGCTGATTTATAACCCTCCAAGAAAACAGAATTGCAAATCTCACCCACAAATCTTCCTTATCGAGGTACTTGTGACAGGCAGACACATCGTGAATTCCCAAGAACAGGCAGGCCTCCCCTAGCCTTGGCTCCCCCGTGCTCCCTGCTCCATGGGGCCTGAAAGGGGCCAAGGGTTGACTCTGAGAGGTCCCTCTGGCTGCCAGCAGTCTGGCCAGTTCACCTCTGGGAATGGGTGCCAACCTAGGAGGACTTGGTACTGCTTATCAGAAATGCTGGCTCCTTAGTGACCCAGCCCAGGGAAGGTCCCATCAGGTACAGTTCCGGGACCCTCCTGGCTGACCCACCATACTAACTGCCATACTCTGGGTCTCCCTGCTCAGATGGTGAAGGGTAAGGCCGTGAAACACCTATAGAACTGAGGAGGAGGAAAATGTGCACCTAATGAACACGTACCATGCACAAATCACGTACTGTGCTAAGTGTTAGAAATTTACTTCATTGAATTGCCATGGAGACCCTGGAGACAAGGCCCAGAGAAGTCAAGTGACTGGGCTCGGCTCCGGAAGCCAGGCAGTCTGATTCTAGAGGCTAAGCTCACAAACACGCCACCACGTTCTCTCCAGCCCTGGGCCTCCTCAAATCCTCATACCCCTTAGGGTTCTCAGGCCTTGTCCCTGGCATACATACCCTTACCCACTTTCCCCTAGAGGGGTTTGGGTCCACTGGGGCACCTTGCTGGTATTTAATCCCATGCCAGTGTTCACAGATGAGGTCCACTGGGAGATGTTCCTGGCTCTTGCACACCCAGAATCAGTGCTGCTGCCCTCTGAGTCCAGCTCACACTGTCCCCCCAGACCCAGCCCATACCTCACCCACAGAGCTCTCTCCAGCAGCAGGCCCCCTCTGGGTCTGCAGTCACCCAGTTGATAATCCTGGCCCCCACCTTCTCCTGGAGATGGGCAAGAAGGAGGCAGGTGCATCAGGCAGCCCCGGAGGCAGCCCAGGCTTGGCTCCGCTCTAACCTGCTGTGTGACCTAGGTCAGTCCCATGCCCTTTTTAGTTTTGTC
Source organism: Cacajao melanocephalus (assembly GCA_963573385.1). Lineage (NCBI taxonomy): Eukaryota > Metazoa > Chordata > Mammalia > Primates > Pitheciidae > Cacajao > Cacajao melanocephalus. The sequence continues at coordinate 200,810 of CAUYLG010023315.1, read as the reverse complement.
TTTTCCACTTGGAAAACAAGCTGGGCTTGCACCCAGGAGGATTCAGTTGCATGAGCAGGAGAGACAGCCCTTGCCCCTCAGGGGAGGTGCATCTATGCATACATGCACACATGCATACATGCATGCTCATACACACACACACACACACACACACACACACACACACACACACACACACACAGAGTCCTGGTAATGTCAGGTGACTGAATTCCCCACCCCAGTCCAAACGGAGCCAGGCACCAGCCCGCCCTTCCTGTGAGGTGTTTCTCGTCTCTCCCTGGCTTGACACTGGGTGAGTCCTGGCTCCTCCTCCTCCAGTCCAGACTCCTGCAGCCCCAAACCTGTAATCCCCAGCAGGGAAAATGACAGCCTTGTCCAGCAGCCGCCCTCAGCTGGTGGTGGGGAGCTGGGCGGTGGCGGTGGTGGTGGTGGTGGCTGGGAGGCGGGCCGGGACACGCAGCCGCCAAGTCAGGGGAGGTCAACGGCGGGGACAAATGCCATGGGGACTGTGGGCTGTGGGTAGAGGAAGGATGAGAGAGAAGAGCAGGGAGGGATGGGCTCAAGGCTTCAGGGCTGGCCTGAGGCTGGCCTGAAGCAGGACAAGGCCCAGAGAGGGTCACAAAGGGGTGTGACCCAGACAGCCAGGCTCTAGAGGGCACCAAGGTCAGCACTACCCACGGTTTGGGGTTCTACAAGCACACTGATGCCTGGGCCTCGCCCCAGCTCCCTGGGAGGGCCTAGGACCCTGCATTTGAGAATGCACCTCTGCGGTCTGGTTGCAGCTGGTGGGGAGGTGGCTGCTCAAGCCCTTGGGTTGCCGCTGCCCCAGGGAGGTGGTGGGGTCGCTCCTGCCCGTGCTGTCTCCCCCACAGAATCCACTGCCACTTGGCAGGAGGGCAAGGCTGCAAACAGCACCAGTGACACCACAACCGCGTCTGCCCAGCCGGTCACCTCCAGCCTCCTCAGAAGCAGGCAGGGCCACAGGACTGTCCCCATTGACTAAGGCTTGGAGAAGAGAATGCTGGCCTGAGTCAGCCCCTGAGCCTCCTTCCAGACCCCTCCCCACTGGGAAGGGCCATCAGGAGGCTGAAACCTGGGTGCTCGCCCAAGCCTGCTCTAGCAGGGAGACTCTGGACGCAGGGCCACACGGACTCTCGGTCCATCTCAGTGGGAATCCACAGCTCTGCCTCTGGAAAAGGAAGATCCCACACACGGCCACACTGTCCTGACTCCCTCATGGCCTTGGATGAGTCACTTCCCTTCACTCGGCCTCTGTTTCCCCGTCCGAAGAAAGCAGTGGGAGGAGGCTGGATTTGGAGAGGCACAGGCCATGAGGGGGGCATTCTAGCTGGAGCAGAAGCTGGGGTGGGAGAGCAGTTGGAAACATGTGCCGGCATACTGGCCTCAAACGCTGGGCTTGAGCTGGACTTGGGGTCAGCACTGGGCTTCTCTGACTGGCGATGTCTGAAAGTCTCTTGTGGGCACTTGATCCCCCCTGAGCAGGGGCCCCTGTCGAATGCCCCATTGTCTTGGTCACATGGAAAGACCAGCTGAGGCTGCCTGCTCAGAGGAAGGTGGCGGTATTTGCTTGGGGCCGCCACAGAGGGGCAGCTCAGGCTCCCACACCTCTGGGGAACTTGGAGGATGAAGGGGTGCTGCCTGCTTCCTTTGGGCAAGCCTGAGCAAAGTGGGGACAGGGCCTCAGCCTACTAGGTGTTACCCTCAGATGCAAGCCCTGGGGTGACAGTTCATGGGACAGAGGAGGCACGTGGCACTTAGGCCCTCGAAAGAGGAGGGTTCATTTTGGTATGAAGCTCGCTCTGGCCTGGCTCAGGGTCATCAGATGGACCAAGTTGAGCTACACTGGGCTAGGACCCACTGTGGTCACCCCCATAGCCACCATCACTCATAGTGTCCTAGTGGACACTGGAGGACCCAGCCTCTTTAAGGATGGTGATGCTGAGGGACAGGCCACTAGGATGACCCTGCGGCATTCCTTCAGTCCATGCCCCTCGAGAGCCCCTTTCCCCGGGGCTGTCCCCACTCAGGAGTACGCCATGCCCCATCCTGGCTCCCTCTCATCCTCTCTTCCCTCACTGTCTCCATCTGTCTCCTTCCTCTTCAGGGCACTGTGGAGCACCAGCCCGTCTCCACCCTCACCATCCTGCAGGAAGGGGACAGGCGGACAGGAGACAGAACGAGTGGATGAGGGGCAGGCCAGTGGATGACAGTGCCTGCCTGCTACGGCCCAGCCTGCCCCATCAGCCCAAGGATGCTGATCTGACACTGGCCTCCCAGAGAGGGTGGTGGCACGCATGGTGGTTGTCCCTGTGGCCTGCCTGCCTGGAGTGCCTGCTCACCCACTGCCTGGTCCCCACCTGCCTCGGCCTTGCCAGCCCCTCCCCTGCCCCCTTGCGGGCCTGAGATGGCTGTTGCCATGGCAACCCTGCTCATTCAATCCAGGGATAATGAAACCAATGTGTTTTTCATTTCCATGAGCTGGAGTGCGGAGCAGGGCAGAGAGAGGGGCTTTCCCCTCTTGGCCCCTCCTTCCCGGGGAAGTAGCAGACTGCAGAGAGAAAGTGCGTGGGGCCTGACCAGCAGACGGAAACATACCAGCGGGAAGAGGCTGAGACCTGGAGCCACCCAGCTCTCTCAGCTCACCACAGTGGGCATGTGGCTGGGCAGTGCCAGCTGGATGGCAGGCCTCTTTGCCAACACTCAGCCTGGAAGAGGCATGGTACCCCAGAGACTGAGTAGGGGTGCAGAGCCAGGCAAAACGGGGCTCTGTTTCTGGCTGTGTGACTTTATACTAATTACCTCACCTCTCTGGTCTTACTCTAGTAGAACTGAGATCACCAGGCACTAACTAGGTCCTATGTGAGTGGCTGGCCTTCTGTAGTCCCCAGGGATCCAGACAGAACCCAGACAGAGCCCCTGTCCTCTAGGAGTCCGCAGATTAGTGGGAGAAGGAATTCATATCAGGCACCCTTCTCAGCTCTAAGACTGAGACCAGAAACTCTTACCTGTTGCTACCAGTAACAGTAACTCTTGGAGTTACCCTTAGAAGGCTGGCACATACAGTAAGTGTTTCATGTGCTAGCATCCCTCTTCTTCTGCATCCTGGGTCCCTGGCCTGCAGCACAGAGATAGCAGATGACTAAGAAATGTTCATGTGTGAGTCAGCAGTCACAGCTGCCCCCACTCCTCTATTTCCTCCTGGGCCTGGACTGAGATGGGCCCACTCCTCTGGAGGTGGAACCTGGGCCTGAGCAGAGCAGCGCTGGGCCAGGCAGGGGCAGGTCTCCATGAAGCCCGGGCTTGTGAAAGCAGGACTGTCTGGGAGATCCATGGCCCACGGTTGCCTCCCCACACACCTCCCCCAGCCCCTCTCCAAGGGCAGGAAGCCAAAAGCACTCACGCAGAAAACTCTGGCCTGTCTCCCCAACAATAATTCAATCACCTTGGAGACCAGTGGCCCTCTCTCCGGCTAGGCTGACAGATTAGAGCTGGAGGGAAGGAAGCATGCTGGGGTGGGGGAGGGGTGGGGCAGGGATGCCGACATGGAGAACTCAGAGCAGGGCTTGAAAAGTGAAGACATGAACCCACCAGGAGGAGACAACCTTAATCTGTCCTCCATAATGCTGTCTCAGGGCCACCAAGGATGTCAGTGGGGCGGAAGGGGCTGAAGATGGCTTATTCTGGGACCCCCTCCACCCCCGCCCAGCTGGGCTTCAGCCCCAGCTGGTGAGAGGTCTAGGAGAAGGGAGGCTGGATGGGCTTGCAGATTAAAAGGGGCAGGAGCATAGGAGGGGCAATGGCGGGGAGGGTGGGGAAGACAGCGCTTCTGGTAGGCATCACTCACCAACACACAGCAGGCATCTGCTTACGGACCAACTGAAGAAGGGAATGCGTGGCCACACCTGCAGGTTGTCAGCAGTCAGTGCTGTGGTAGCAGGCTGAGGGGGCCATGAGCACTCGAATGGGGCCCATTTGCCCATTTCACAAATAGGGAGACGGGACAGGAGTGCCAGAGTCGCAAAGTTAATCAGAGCCACTGGGACTTTCTAGCATGAAGGGCCAGGCCAAGCTGCCCTTACCATGAATTATGCTGCAGGGTCAGGGCATCTCCCCAGGGTCCCCAGCAGCACCCGTCACACCCAGCCCAGGCCAGCAGCAAGCTGACTGTGAAGAGGATACTGCCCTGGCCCCTCCTAAGGCCCCTCCATGTGGCCATTAAGAAGCATGTCTAATAGGAGCATTGGATGGCCCTGAAGCCTCCTCATGACTTAAGTCCAAAAGAGAAGCAAAAATTATAAGGGGACCAGAAATAAGTCCACTAAAATGATGACCAGAACAGCCTCTGGGTGGGAGGATGACAGGGCAGTGCTATTTTTCTGCCTTCACTTCTCTGACTTCCAGACTTTCTGCAGCAAGCACGCATATACTTTACAATAAGAAAAAAAAAAGGACAGTATTAAAGTTTAAAATAAATCACTTCCACTAATGTGCAAGATTCTCCATTTACAGGACAAAGTCAAACTCATGTTGGGTTAGGCAGCAGCTCTGCTTAGGTACCCAGGGCCACACACAAGAGCTTCCAAGTGTCTCAGACCCTGTGAGGACACTCCGGGGCAGGAGGCAGGGGCCGGGTCCACCTGCCCTTGGTGCTGTGTGTTTGGGCAAGTTCAATGCCTCTCTGTGCTCTGCTCGTCTCCCCAGACCTTTCTCACCTTGCAGGGTGGATATGAGGACAAATGGTCTGGGCGTGCTTGAACTCACCCCGTAAGCCTTTGTCAACTGAGGGCACAGGGCTTCTCCAGTTAGAGGGGTACTGTCTGGGGCAGAGAGGCAGCTGAGGTGCCTCCAAAGACAGGGCCGAGGGGCCTGGCCTGAACCGCTCCAGGAGGCCAGGCCAGCTTTCCTCCCCTGTTTACAGTGGAAACACAGACTTGAAAAGGCTTCACTTTTCCACTGTTTTTGTGGCGGTGCTGTGGGGAGCAGGGCTTCCTGAGAGCGAGGCCAGCTTTCCAAGGCCACACTGAGTCCAGCCCCAACAGGAAACATCATGTTTTCAATTTACAGGTCCCTGCCAGGCGCTGCGAGCAGACCCACGCTTCACTGGCCCGGCTGTCTGCGGACAGCAAGCCCAGGCCCTGCTGCAGCTGGGAATCAAGACGGGCCGGGTGGGGCCCCAGGACCCAGAGGGCCTCTTGTGGGATCCTGGAGGGGCCTCATTCCCAGTGCACAGCACAGTTTATGCCATTTTGTTAGCAGCAGATGCACCAGAGACACAACGGCACAAACTCCAATCCCTGGCCTCCTGGCGCTCACATCAGCCAGTCTACCTTCCTACTGGGTAGATGAGGAAACTGGGGCCCACAGAGTAAAGAGACTTCCCAATGCCACCAGATTGTCAGTGAAGAAAGACTGACCTCAACCCAGATTGGCAGATTCCCAACTGAGTCCCCTGGCCAAAGGAGACTGTCCCATCCCACATTGGTGACAGTGATGACAGCTCACCTCCACTGCACACCTCTCACAGTCCAGGCCCTGCAACCTCCCAAAGCCTTGCTATCAAGCAGGGCCTGCCAGCCCCTCCTATCCCCAGGTGCTTCTAGGAAATTCCTGGTAAACTAAGCAATGCTTGCAGGAGAGGTGTTCACTCAGCCAGTGTGCACTGAATGTTATGTCGATGGACGGTGCCTTGGGACCAGGAGGATGGAGGGCTGACTCCCCACCTCCCCGAGCCTCAGGCCTCCAGTAGCACGATCAGGAGGGTGACTGGGTTGGACTGTCAGAAAGGCCTCGGAGCTCTAAGATCCATGCCTCTCTCCTTCCTGCCAGACTGTCAGCTTCATGACGCAGACACCTGGTCTCCTGCTCAGAGGTATCCCAAATGCTGAGAAGAGCGCTGGTCCATTATAGGTGCTAAATAAACATCTGCTAAATGACTGAGCAGTGGTGGCTGGAGGGGGCTCCGCTCACATGGTGGATTTGGAGAGGCCTGGGAGCTCTCCCCACTAGCCATGTATTAATGACATTTCGAGAGAGAAGAGACACATCCTGGCCTGTTGGGCCTCCGGAGTGCATGCGGTCTGTGTGGCTGGCCCCTCCCCTCCACAGCCCCAGCCCAGGATGCACAGTGCCCTCCCTGTGCCCTGTTTCTCACTTTCTGGGACTCCCTGAGCTCTAGCAACAGACAAAGGGCACATTTTCAGGGAACATAATCCCTTGTTTGTTTGATTCACGAACTCTTCCCTCTCCGCCTTTTTTCATCCAGGCCATTCCTGCTCTCAAACAGGAGCCACTCTCCAGGCCGTGGTGGTGAGAGGGGGCAGGGACGGCCAGGCTCACACCAGCTCCTGGGAGTCCTTGGGCTAAGCCTGGAGGGTCTGCTGCAGCCAGGAATACAGGGCCTACAGGCGGGGAGGGTGCCGGGGCTGCCTGCAAGCAGTGGATACACTCTACTCTCTGCCTGCAGACTGCCTTCCTGCTGGCTGGCCCACGGGGAGTGGGGAGGAACCTGAGCCCAGCCCAAGGTGGAGCAGAGATGGGGATATGTGAGGGGTATGGTGGCCAGGGGGAGGGACACACACATGCAGGTCTGTACATGTGCACACGTGTGCGCACACACACACACAAAGAGTGCACAGACTAGAGAAGTTCTCAGAGACAAGCAAGCAAGCTCCAAGGTGGAGACCAGATCAGACCAGCCCAGAGATAGAGAGGAGGCCTCTTGCAGGAAGGGCACCTCTGGGGTTGTACACCCCAGCTGCCTGGGGCAGGACAAATCCAAGTGAGAGACAAAGCCAGACAGAAAAAATGGGTGAGCAAGGGGCACTGGGAAGTGCAGGGATGAGCATGAGAGGAGCCCCATACACAGAACAAGGCAGAGCCAGAGCGAGTGGCAGACAGGCAGCTGCGGCTGCTGAGAAGCGTGAAGGGGGCAGGACAGAGACAGGTGGGCAGAGCACACTTTGGGTGTAGCCGCCCCACGCCTGGGCAGACTGCTTGGGGTTTCTTTCGGGTTATGAATTGGGGTAAGGCTTGCTGCCACCAGTGGTCTCCCTCCCTGTCTGGGTGCTGTAACATCAATGTCTGAAACAAGCCACTGAGTCCCCACTGGCTCTTATATGGACCCCCTTGCTCTGCACCTTTGAAGCCTGGTGAGCTGCCCTGGAAGATACACACAGGCTCTTCTCTTTCCTAGCTGGCTCCAACCCTCAGCCTCAGCTCAAACTCAGGGAAGAGGCCTGGGAGGAAGGTCAAAGACACACAATGGAAGGAGGAAAGCCCCCAGGGGGGCCAGGTGTCACCTGAGGATGCTGCGCCCTGCTCTGCAATGGGCTGGGCCTCTTCGGGCAAAGCCCCTTATGTTCTCAGTTTCTCCCATGCAAAGGGGGTGGGAATATTGGATCTTCAGATCCCCCAGCCTCTGGCATCCAGAATTTTACATTCAGCCCGCATCCTGTGTGTGCTGCGGGTTTTCTGAGCACTCTTCCTTCCCACCTCAGCTGCATCTCTGAATTAACACTTTCAACTCTTCTGTGTCCCACACCAACTGGGCTTGGATTGTGAAGGCCAGACTTGCAGAAGGACATCTCAGCCACAAAGGGGATTCCCAACATGAGCATCCCTTCCCCGCCAGCACCCAGGGAGCTGAGCCACTCTCCTGAGCGCATTTGGTCTCTGTCCTCTGGCATGCTAAGTTTCTACGAAAGCTCAGTGAGGAATGGCACACAGTCATTCTACGGATCAAAACCTTCACCGGCTCCCCACTGCCCATGAAATGGAGGCGCAATCTACCAGCAGGGCCTTACCACTTGCCACTCCTCCTTCTCACCCCTCTGGAGCCAACAACTGGGAGTCCAGGGATTGGTGTGCCTTTGTCTTCGTTAACTCTGTTCTGTCCAGTTGGTCACAGCCCTTCCCTGCCCCTCCCAGTGGGATTTGTGTGTCCCCAGTGTCCCCGAGGCTGACCCCACCCTGGCTGAGAGAACTGTCCTGGGTGATGCTGAGAAGGGCTCTGAGCTGCAATCTAATAAGGGCAGGCCTGCCCCACAGCTGGCAGGTGCAACCTGTGCTGGCCGCTTCAGCAATCCCAGTGGAATCTGAGGAATGCACCCATGATGCACCTTACCCTCCAAGCACCCAGCAAGGGGGCCCCTGCTCCAATCTGAGGATGAGCAAGAGCCCTTGGGAGGTCAGGGAACATGAGGTTTACAGACTGGCTCCATTGGAAACAATTCTGACATGCCCTTTAGAAGCTTCCCTGATCTTTCTGGTTGGCAGGGATCTCGGACCCTTGGGGTGGATGCTCTGTGCCTTGGTCTGGCTGAGGGTTCAGGCTTGAAAGTTAGATGGAGCCAGGCTCAAATTCTATCTCCCAGTGGCTGTGTGACTACGAGCATGTTACTTAGCTTCCCTGTTCTTCAGTTTACTCATATTTGAAACTTAGATAACACATAAAAAATAATTGGGGTAAGTGCTAATTAACACAACTACCACTAAGATTCCCCTAACACGGCCAGGCATGGTGGCTCACGCCTGTAATCCCAACACTTTGGAAGGCCAAGGCGGGCAGATCACCTGAGGTTGGGAGTTCAAGACCAGCCTGACCAGCATGGAGAAACCCCGTCTCTACTAAAAAATGCAAAATTGGCTGGGTGTGGCTGGGCGCGGTGGCTCACACCTGTAATCCCAGCACTTTGGGAAGCCGAGGTGGGTGAATCACATGGTCAGGAGTTCGAGACCAGCCTGACCAACGTGATGAAACCCTGTCTCTACTAAAAATACAAAAATTAGCTGGGCTTGGTGGTGTGCGGCTGTAGTCCCAGCTACTCAGGAGGCTGAGGCAGGAGAATTGCTTGAAGCCGGGAGGCAGAGGTTGCAGTGAGCCGAGATTGCACCACTGCACTCCAGCCTGGGCGACAGAGCGAGACTCTGTCTCAAAAAAATAAAAAGATTCCCCCAACACATAACACATACTTGGCAGGGTAACAGTGATTAACAGCAAGGACTAGGTCTTAAATCCCGGCTGGGTGGTCTTAGGTGGGTCACTGGCTCTGTCTGCTGATCAAGGTATAGTCTTTAAATTCTTCCTCATTACACTCCTGGAGAGGTCCTCTCCCGCACTGTCCTCTACGGCCTGAGGGGCTTCCTAGCAACAAAGAAACCAGGGTGCCCTTGGACCTTTGGTACTAATCCACTCTCAGAGCCTCTAGGCCAGGGGTATCCAATCTTTTGGCTTCCCTGAGCCACACTGGAAGAGTAAATGGTCTTGGGTCACACATAAAATACACTCACAATAGCTGATGAGCTAAAAAAAAGAAAAAGTTTGCAAAAAAATCTCATCATGTTTTAAGAAAGTTTACGAATTTGTGTTGGGCCACATTTAAAGCCGTCCTGGGCCACATTCGGCCCATGGGTCGGGGGTTGGATAAGCTTGCCCTAGGCCAGGGCCACCTCCCCGCTGATAGCACCAAGCAGGCCCTGAGCAGCCCAGGACACACTGGGGCCATTCATTCATGGGTCAGCTCATTCTTGGTGCAGAGCCAGCAGATTTGGAAAAATCATATTGTACTGAGATTAAGTGCCTTTCATTCCTGTTGAATCCCCCATCTGACTCACTGCCTCCTCTCCTGGATGGCCCCTCAGTCATTACCATTTAAACACCTGTACTATCAAACTGCCAGCCACGAAAGGCTGGCAGAGAATTTACTTCCGTACAAACGACCAATTTGGGGGAAGGGCCCATTCTCCAGGCACTGGTTGTTCATCTCTCCCACGGAGCTGGGAAGGTATGAGAAGGACCTGTGTAAAGTTTGATAACAGAAGACTTGAAATGATTTTTTTGGAGAGTTCGTGTCCTCCTCCTCCTTCGTGTCAAAAGATTCAACAGTGCCCTCACGCTCCATGTGACAGCAGTGAAGGTTGGATGGGATGCTCCTTAGGTTGAGTGACAGGTCAACCCAAGGTCAGGCTGGCATTTAGGGTCCAAGGACCCAAGTGCCTACCCAGTTCTGCCACCTGGAGACTTTGTCTATTTTCCTAACTTTCCTCTGCCTCAGTTTCCTCATCCATAAATTGGAGACAATACCATTCCCTACCTCATAAGGTGTCACTGGGAATCAAATAAATGATACCCTGGCTGCTGACACTGTTGTAATTATTACTATTATAACCATGACCATCTCAGGGCTCTGTAGCTGGCCTGTCCTCTGCCCTTCAGTGACGGACATGCCACAGGCAACTCATTTTCCTCCTGTCCTAGAGGCTCTAGGGAGGGTGGGTCTGTCTGGGGCACACACCAGACGCTGGGTACAAATGTGCCCCAGGGAGGCTGCCACTGCTCTGCAGCTGGGCCCTAGGTGTCCTCACCCGCCATGTTCCTGCTTGGTCAGGTGTCACAGTGTGCCCTTAGGAGGGCGACATGTGGCTCCGAAGGATGCCTCCAGCAGGCACCCACGACTCTGGGTTCCTGAACCAGGAATGAATGAGGCTGAGCTGCTCCGAGCCCTGCCCCTGCCCCAGAGACCTTGCACCCTGTCTCCTTGTCCCTGCTGCTTCCTAACCTGAACTCTCGGTTGCTCTGCGGATACTTGAGTGTATGTGATGTACCCTTCATTCAATCAGCCTTTATTGAGTGCCAACTACATTTCTACACGTAAAAAGCCGTGCTCTGTGCTGCTTATCCACTTCACAGGGATACGGCCTACGATGTACCAGGTCTGAGCCTGTGGCTGCCTCAACAGCATGGCTCCATCCTTGCTGGGCCTCTCTGTCCCAGGACAGGGCCAGGTATGTGCCCAATGATGCTCTGGTACAAACACTGTCACCCACCCCAGCCCCTAGCCCCATCTGAAATTCTTGAAATGCTCTGAGTGTCAATCCACTCCAGTCACCCTCCTTCAGGAAACCTTCCACAGGCCCTCACTTTCCAAGTACAAAATCTTTCGATTTCAACACATCCTTGGCCCCGCGGACGCCGTGCATCACAAGTTCTGTTCCTGCATGCGGCCTACGGTGGCCTAGACGGTGAGCTCCCCTGGGACTGGCACAGGTTTTTGCTTGTCTCCTGAAGAGCTGAACACAGACCTACACTAGCAGTATTTAGCTGCCTTACTGACTTCTGATGGAGACTGCAGTGGAGAGGGGCTAACTTGTGCAGAGGCCTGAGATGGGTGCTGTTCCAGGTACCAGATGCGAACTAAGGACCCAGTGGGGCTCCCTCTGGGAAGGGGACAAAGCTGTTCACCCTGACCCCACACCTAAGGTTAGCTGTGCAGGCAGGATGCCAGTGGTTAGGGGAGGTCTGGCCCCTGGCATCCTCTGAGCAACAGCCCAGAGCAGCCCCTGGGTTCTAGGCCCGGGCCTCATCCCTGGTGGAGTGAAGGCCTGGCAGTGAAGAATTCCTTCTGTGGCATTAGCCCAGACCCAGCTGCCTCAAACGAGGTCTCATTAGGGCAGGGCCAGCTTTTTCACCTCTGCTTGTTAACTCCACTGAGCAGCAGCGAGTGGAAAACGGGAGGAAGCAGGGAGTGTGAGAGCCTTTTCATTTCTGGAGCTCACTGCCCTGTGCGTGGATATTCCTGGAAAGCTTCCATGGGGGCTGCCCTGGCTGCGGTGAGAGGACCCGTGGGCTGGGAGGGGGTTGATGATTTAGGCTGACAGTGGGGGTCCAAGAAGGGAGCAGGTGGACCTTCAGACCTGTCCTGAGATGGCTGTTTATTCCTAGGGGCTCAGCAGCTTAAGTTGAGGGCTTAAGCCTGGTGGGGCTGCCCATCCTAAATGAACCACACAAGGAGGGGCATGGTGGGCCGCATGGGGTGGCCCAGAGACCAGACTGTGAGCCACATAAAACTCCCAGAGCTCACATCCTCCTAGCACATAGGTTCCACCTTGGGCCTCAGTTTCCCCATCTGTAATAAGACAGGGCTCTGCAGGCCCATCCTGCAGTTCCAACACTGCAGGCTTTCATGTGTGTTAACTAACAAGGCTCCCAGGGCCTCAGAGGAGCTGCAGGACCACTCCCACCCACTCTGGCCTCCACCCTACCTCCCAGTAGGTACCAGTTAGTGATCCAGCTCAGCTTACAGAAAAGATCGCAGATCTGAGTGGACTCCAGTAATGCCTGCAGGTAGGGTCTCCTGGAAGGCAAGGGAATGGCCGGTAAATGGCATGTGACATCCAGGGAACAGCTTCTCTATTTATCCCTAGGGCTCTGGGGCTGGCAAAAGGCTGCTGAGCCAAAGGCTCTGTGGCTGGAAGGAATGGGGTGGAAACCCACAGATTTGCCCCAGGGAGCCTGGTACAGGGGACATCAGGGAATGTCTGATTGTCATGAGGTTTTAAGAGCAGGAAGATCCCTGCTCATCTAAACCGCTCGTTTATGGGCTCAGGTCTCTAGGCCAGTTCCCCTTTGCAGGCACCAGTGTGTCCCAGATTGGCCAGATCGCAGATATTTTCTGGGGGCATCTGTTAAAAATTCAGAGGTCTAGGCCCAACTCCAGACCTTCAGAATCAGACTCCAGGAGAGGGGCGTGGTGATCTGCATTTAAATAGGTGTCCCACATGGCCTGGGTAGGAGGTATCTCCCTGAGAGCATTGGTCTATTGCTAACAGACAACCGGTGCTGTGCAGCTATTGCTGCCTTTTATTCTGCCAAGTGGGTGCACTGCACCCTACTTTACAGACGAGGGAACAGGGGAGTCGAGAATGAAGTAACTTGTCCACACTCACCCGGCTGATAGGTGGCAGAACAGAGATTTGAACCCAGAACTGTTCGTCCCTGAAACCCACACTTTGACCGCACACCATACTTTATCCTTTATCATGCTGAATTTACGTGAGCGGAACTGTGGTGCCTTCTCCAGCCATGGAGGTGTGTGGGCAGCAGCTGGGGGAGTCACTGCCAGGCAGGAGATGATCTTTATCGCCCTCCTGGGGCTGTGGCTGCAGACAGGCTACAGGGTACAGGGATGCTGGTTGCTTTTCTTCCACACACAGAGAAAAAATGCTCCAGATTATTTGCAGGTTCTAATGCATCAAAGTCCTCCTGGCTCAATCCTTGGCCACACGGGAGCTACTGGGCAGGAAGCAGCTGGGAACTCCTACCTGAGAGGGCACTGCTGGGGGCAGAGGCAACCAAGTACGGGGAGCTGGCTCCCCAGGTAGTGACAAGGGCAGGGGTTGGGGGGCTGTGACAGGAAGTCTGGGTGAAGCCAGGGCCCAGAGAGAACTGGCAGGGGCTACCCAGCGAGGGCCGTCTCGTGCCAGCCCGTCCCACTAACATGAGGGTGGGCCAGACGGAAGTGGCACCATGGGAGCACTCCACAGAGGTTGTGAAGCAGAGCCGTTCCCCTAGGCCCCAACAGAGGTCCTTAAAGATGCCTCAGGGGAGCAGTGGCGGGTCCCAGAACAGCCGTGAGCTTGCTGCTTCTCAAACTGTGGCTGAGGAAGGGTGAGAAGCACTTAACGGGGAAGACAGACGTGAGGGAGACGCTTCCAAAGGCTCAGCGACCATACAGCTCCTGCTCTCCATTAACCAGTCAGCTCCCTGGGGGCTCTGGAAGGTTCTCTGTGGTCCAGCTCACCCAGTGGCCAGAGCGGACGGACACCTGTGGGGGTCATACTGAGGTCCCTGACTCTTCCCTCCTCCTGCACTGCCACAGCCCAGAGCTGAGGCATGAGTCAAGCAGGCCTGATACGCAGGGAGCAGGGCTGAGAGCGTGCCCGTGCCCCAGGCAGTGCACAGCACCTGTCCCCGTGGAGTCTGCATACAGCCTCAGGATCCTCCTTTTTTTTTTTTGAGATGGAGTCTCACACTGTCGCCCGGGCTGGAGTGCAATGGCGCGATCTCAGCTCACCGCAACCTCCACCTCCCGGGTTCATGTGATTCTCTGCTTCAGCCTCCTGAGTAGCTGGGATTACAGGGCCTGCCACCACACCCGGCTAATTTTTTGTACTTTTAGTAGAGATGGGGTTTCACTATGTTGGCCAGATGGGTCTCGAACTCCTGACCTCGTGATCTATGCTGGAATTACAGGTGTGAGCCACCATGCCCCGCTCCAAATCCTTCTTAACACGGCCCACGAGCACAGAAACAACTGGGATGGTAGACAACACCTCGTTGCTATCCCTAGAGGAAGCTGAGGGTAAACAAGCTGGGTGCCTGTGGCTTCCTGCTGCCCTTCAGCACAGAACTGGCCAGGGACTGTGCTGGGGACATGGTTCACAGCCTGCCCTGAGCTTTCAAGGGGTATACGGTCCAGTGGGGAAACAGCAGATGGCTGGCTTGGAGGAGCAGAGACAAGGAAAGGCCACAGGGTGCCTGTGTGCAGATGAAGGAGGGAATGGACTGGGGAGAGAGAGGTGGGGGGCTGTCGGCACAGTACACTCAAACACTGCAGCCCCCCCCGTGGGAAGAGATAGGCCCCCAAGGGAGCTCCGCCTTGGTAGTGGCACCAGCCCTGTCTGTGGTGGAGGGAGACGGGCACCTGAACCTTCCGTGACTCCCGCCACACTGCCTGAGCAGAGGCAAACAAGAGGTAGATTGTAAATGGAGCGTACAGCCAAGTGCAGCCAGAGGGGACTTGCGGGTAACAAAGAGGAAAATCGGCTCCAGAGGGTGGAAGGCTCTGGAGGGGTTGTTCTGCTGCCGGCCTGGCTCCTAAGAAACACCCTACTTTGGGAAAACCCTCTAGGCCAGCAGGTGCAGGGCCAGACTCTGTGGAGTGAATCCCCTCTTCTCCCTCCTGGCCTCGGAGCCATCCCTGCCGCAGGCATCCTCCACTTGCTGGAGACCTGGGCTGCTTAACAGGACACACCCTTTGGGCACCTCTGCGATTCAGACTCTGCTGGCTGATGTGGGAGGGGCTGGAGGGCAGGGGTGACCTTCCCTGGGAGGAGCCGGGGCTCTCACCCTCCTAGCTCCATCTAGGGTGTATGCTTGCTGTCAGGAAGTTGGGAAGGATGAATGGAAGGGATGAAGGACAGGACTGGGCAGTATGTGGCCCAGCCTGTGACAGCTGCTTGGTCTGGGGCTGTTTGGGCGCATTAAGCTCTGAAATCTACTATGGGTGGGGCAGGGGAATGAAATCGCTCACATTGCCTTTCCTCTATTCATTTCAGGTTCGTCGCCCGGGTTCTAGCCACGATCCTGCCTGCCTCAATCCTTCTCTAGGACAAGCGTCCTATGCCTCAGTTCCTTATTTGTCCTGCAGGGCAGTGGCAGCCTTGCCTACAGAGAGAGCACGTGCCCTGCAAACTCACCTGCAGGATTTCCTTCCCCAGGCTTCAGCTTTTTCACCTGCAAGGTGAGGAAACAGGACTCTCCAAGCCTGCGCCGTGCAATACAGCAAACAGTGGAGACTTCAGTGACTGGATTTTAAAAGCTTAGTATGATAAAGAACGTAAAATATCTGCCCTGTGAATCCAATAGATTACCATCCCAATATGTAATCAATACAAAATGAAAAATAGCCCGGTGGGCATTCTGACGCACACTTTAAAGGGCATGAAGAGTGTTGAGGGAAGGTTCTGGATTTAGGAGGCGTGTTCAGGGAAGGCTACGGGGCCTCCAGGAAGTGCAGGTGTGGCCTGAGCATGGCTTTGGAGGATGGAGCCACGCGGCAGCCCATAGACTCAGGACCGAGTGCAGAGTGGGAAGGCGTGATGAAGAACAGGGTGGGGGGCGGCGTGGTGGAGCTGCAGCCCAGGGTGCTGGCAGAAGGCTAGCGTGTGATGTGGCTGCGAAAGGAGGCTGGGGCCAGATGGTGGCGGCTTCGAATGCCAGGCTGAGTCGGCTGGGCACGCAGCAGGCACTTCCAGGAAGACTGACTGACCAGGGCTGGGGACCTAGGGAGCTCCCTGAGGGCATCCAGGTGAGTGGTGGGGCCTCTGCACCTCACAGGCCACTGAGACCCTCTGGGCCTACCCCCTCCAGCTTCCTCTCCCCTCAGGAGAGGACAATTTATTTATTCATGAGCATACAAACGCTCCCACCAGGCAGCCAGCTCCTGCACACCTCACTTCTAATTATAGCAGGAATTTCATTAATGCTGGAGGAGATGCCAGGTTTCCAACCACCCCTTGTTAGTGGGCACAGGCTGCCTCTTGTTCTCCTGCTCCAGCTGGTGGCTAGTGGCCCACATGCCCAGGACAGTACAGGGCAGCCGCAGGGTGGGCTAGCAGCCTGCACTCACTGAGCCAGGAGGTGGCCGGCACAGTAGGGCCATGGGGAGGGGATGGCACCTGCCCCCACCACCTGGCCACATACGGAGTGCAGCCTCCAGCAGCCGGGAATGTGGGGCTGCCTCAGACCCGCCAAAGAGCGGGGCAGGAGAGGGTGGCATGTTGGCTGGAGCCAGATTTAGGCGAAGGCAGCAGGTAGGGAGGCCTCTGTTGTGCAGAGCTCTGAGGATGACAGGAGGAGGTGAGGTGGTGACACGGTGCAGCCGTGCTGCTGGGAGGCCTGGCAAGGAGTGGCACTGAGAAGGACAGCAGGGGTGAGGAGGTGCAGGGACTCTGGGATAGGCTGCAGTCAGGGAGGCGAGCTGCTGAGGAGGCAGTGCTGGGAGTGTGAGAAAACAGAAGCTGGGCAGGAGAGAGAGCAGGGAGAGATGCGGACAGACAGCCACAGGGAGACAGGACGGAGACATGCAGACCCACACACTGCCTCACCCTGCAGGGACAGCCCAGACACACACACACACACACACACACACACACACACACTCCCACACACACACACACTCTCTCCCACACACATACACACACACACACACACACACACACACACACACAGCTGAGCTGGGGCTTGGAGGCCAAGGCCGGAAGAAGTAAAAAAATGACTTGTGCCAAGTTGGGCTCGGCTGCTCACAGAGGACCCCCCCTAGCCGACCAAGAGGGAGCTGGCTGGGCCCACCCAGAAACTTCAGGCCAGAGGCTCACTGTGTAAGCCTGTGGCAGGAGGCATGGCTGCCAAATCCATGCCCTCCCATGACCACAGGGAGCTGTCAGGGCCTCCAGCTGTAGGAGGGCAGGTCAGAGCTCTCAGGCCTGAATGCTTGGTCCCCACACTGCCCCTCAGTCGACTCCACTGTGGTCAGGAGGGCCCCCCGAGGCCAGTCTGAAAGTAGGGCCAGTGTGCACACGGAGGTCTTGAAACACACGGGAAGGGAGGGGTCTCCCCTTCCCTTGAATACTCACGAATATTCACCCAGCCTCACATGCCGTCTTGAACCATCACACCCACACACAGGCGCACACTCGTACACAAGCACTCACATACAAACACACGGCCACTCGCCCTCCTCCCTGCCTCCCTCTGGAAGCTCTGAGCCTCCCAGAGCCACTACTCAGGCTAGGGTGCACTGTCATCCTGGGTCTCTGGGCAAGGAATCCTGGTCCCACACCAGGGCCAGAATGAGAGAAGCTGCTAAGAGGAAACCAGCTTTGTCAAGCCCAGCTCCGGCTCCCAAACTGAGCTTACCCGGGCAGGGGAGGGGTTCCATGGGAAGGAAGGCTTGGAGACCACACTCTATCTGCTGCCCTCTCCCAAAGGATCGTGGCCCAAATCCCAGAAAGGGGAATGGGAGCTGCTGAGGGTACACCAAACAGACCAGTGTATCAGACCTAGGTCTGAGGCTCCCAACTCCCACACAAGGGCCTTCTATTCCTCCCCACCCCCTTACCCAACCCACAGCCTGTTAGACCCTCCCTGATGTCAGGAGTGTGGATCTTTCCCTCAGCCCTGATGAAAAGTGGGCCCAGTGCCCCGATGTCCATGCAGTGGGGCCAGTGAGGGGAGCAGGCACTGATGCATTAGTGCCTGTATCCTCGTCCAATCCTCCCCTGGGAGCTTCGGGAAGGGGCTCCAGTCGGGGGAGGACAGGCTTCCTTCCCACCAGTATAGCCTCCCCAGAACCACCCTGGAGAGCCTCATGCTCTCTCCCAGACCCAGCGATGCCCCAAGCCCCAAAACCCACTGTCCAAGTGGCCCATACAGCCCCAACCCCAGCTTGCACACTGTTTAGTGATGAGGAACTCACCACCTCTCCTGGAGGCAGCTTTTTAACATAAACTCTCCAGATAGTTCAGACCCTTGGAAAGTTGAACTGGAAGATGCTGAGCACACAGCACGGTTGCCACGGAGGGCCCAAGGTCTCCTGGCTGGAGTCCACCAAGCAAGACTGTTCTTTCATCATTAGCTTGGAAGTGACAGAACTGGCCCACCACCCTGTCACTATTATAACAGAACTACAGTCACAATGTCCTGTAGCCAGTACCACCTCCTTCACTCAAGATAGCTAGCTAGGACCCACGAGAGTCATTT
Organism: Cacajao melanocephalus; assembly: GCA_963573385.1. Taxonomy (NCBI): domain Eukaryota; kingdom Metazoa; phylum Chordata; class Mammalia; order Primates; family Pitheciidae; genus Cacajao; species Cacajao melanocephalus. The sequence goes on along the minus strand of CAUYLG010023315.1, from coordinate 182,470 downwards.
GCTCACTCACCCGACTAACAGATCATCCATGGGGCCACTGCTCTGTGCCAGGCGCTAAGACGTGGTCGTGAACAAGGGTTCATTTAATGTTCTTTCTAGCTTAACACCTGCCCTCCACCCATTTTACAGGTGGCAAAGCTGAGTCCAGGGAAAGGCAACAACTTCTCAAAGCCATACAGGGAGCCAATGGTCAAGAGCGGAGCCCCACGCTGCCACTGCCAGCCCTGGGAAGTCTGCCCAGGGAAGACAGTCTGCCAGCCCTAGGAAGAAAGAGAGAAGGCCGCATGTCTGCCGTCCCCACCCCTGGCGGTTTCTAGGACACCAAGGTATTGATTACCACCCTCGCCTTGGAGTGGTTTTCTTTTCTTTTCTTTTTCCACCAAGGCTTTCTGTTCCTCATTTTTTTTTTCAAAGAATCAACTCGAAGCCGCTGCTATGATTAATTACTAGCTGCCTAATGCTCTGCCACTGGCAATTTCTGGAAAAGGAATGAATTACCTTGAAAAACATCCGAAAAGAGAACCCACCGTGAAGGAGAATTTCAAAGGTTACCAGACAATTAGCAGAGGGTTCCCCTAGCCTGATCGAGTTGCAGGCAGGCCCCATCAGGAAGGGGCAGGCCACCAGTCTTGGGGGTCACCCTCTGGCTCCAGAGAGCAGCAGGCTTGCTGGGCTAGGCAAAGGCTACAGGGCAGAAACGGCGGGGCTTTCCCCAAGCAGCTCCCATGCTTATCCTGGGACTCTGCCCCTGGTCTCCAAGGCCTCGTGCACTGGTTAATCCTGACGGACCTCAGTTCAAATCCCCATTCCAGCACTTACGGCTCTGTGGGTTTCCTAACCACACCGAGCCTCTGGAACATGAGACATTAGACAAACCTCCCCATGGGATTCTTGCGGGCAGAAAGATGTAATAAAGGAGCATAGTGCCTGGAACACACACAGCAGATGCTCACGAGGCTGTAACATTTAAACATATTCACGGCTTCTAAGCATCCTCACAGCAGCCCGGTCGGCAGTGTCGGTGTCATCAGCCTCATTTTCAGAGCAAACTGGCTCTCACACAAGGGAAGGGACTGGCCCAAGGTCATGCAGCCGATCAGCTGACAGCCGGGATTTCCTGCAGCGGGAAGGGAGACGGAGCCTGGCTCTCCAATGTCAGAGCCTGACTGAGGCTCACCTGGCCCAGCCCTAGGCCCCTGGAAGCACTAAGCTCCAGGAGGAACGCTGAGGGCAGCATGGGATGTTAGGTGGCACCTCTACACCAGGGTGAAGATGCCCCTTTCCCAGGCTGTCCCAGCGCCACGGTGCCTTGGGACAAAGGGCTCTGGTCCAAGTGAGCGTTTTTGTGAAGCCTCTCTTCTCTAGGTTGAGAGTCGCCAAGTAAGCAGGGATTACACAGGCACCCCCACCCCCCGGGCACAGGGCCCAGTGAGACCAACCCTGAAATGCCACCCCATGATGAGAAACGCTGGAGCGTTCGACAGAGCTGGGCTCAACCTCAGGACCTGCTGCTCTCAGCTGCTACTCAAGGGGCCCTCCCCCACTCATCAGGCCGGGGGTCCAGTTCGTGTCCATCCTGGCACTAATGGGTCCTCAGGGGGAGCAGGATGGTGGAAACTGAGGTATGTGGGGAGAAAAGAGGGGCCTAACACCTTTGAGGAAAACAGCTGACAGATTCCCAGTCCTCGCTGTGTGCCAGGTGTGCCGTCCCCTTACCATGACAGTGGGGCAGACACTGCCATCTCATTCCCATTTGATAGATGGGTAAACAGAGGCACAGAGTAACTACAGCATGCCGATGTGATTTGAACCCAGGTGGTCTGACCCCACGCCCAGTGTGTGTCCACCTCGGCGTGTTTGTGAGAGTGGGCAGTGGGGGTGCGTAGCCCCGCACTCATTTCAGCTGACATGCCCCTGCTCACCCGGCTCTCCTTTGGGGGGGCTGCTCATACCCCACAGTGTTCAGAGTGCTGCAGACAGGGCTGCTATGCCAAGACCAGGTAGCCAGACCTGCCCCTCTCCCCGGGCAGACCTCCAGTCCCACCCCTAGCAGCCACTCTAGAGAAAGGCCAGGACAAGAGGTCCTTGGGTGCCAGTTAGACGGGGGGCCCATCTGGGGCATGATGAGGTCCCAGCAAAGGTGTCCCATGCCCACTCCTGCCCATCAGGGCTGAGGCCTGAGTCAAAGGTGCAGCGTGCTAAAGCCAGCACCTGCCTTCATCAGGACACACCTGGGTCCGACCCAGCCACCTCCTGCCAGCCCAGTGGCACACCTACCTCAGTGATCTGCAAATCACCAGTGTCCCAGGTGCTGGCCGGTCAGCAGCTTGCGGCTCCTCCACCTCACTCCAGCTCCATCCTGCTGCAATGAGAGCGGGAGGTCAGCGGGTCCACCCACAGCAGGGGCCCCGGCACTGACCATGAGGCCACCACCCAATGCCACTGTACCATCCCATCTGACAGAGGGGGACTTCAAAGGGACTTGATGGATGCCCCGGCATAAACAGTCCCCTGACCCCCGACACCTGCCAGTTACTGGTTATGTGATTACAGAGATGTTCTCAGACTCTCTGGAGTTCGGTTTCCTCATGTGTCAAAGTGGGGTCAAAATATGTCTGAAGGTCACCGAGAGAATCCACGGAGACGTGATGACAAAGGCACTGGCATTCACTCATTCGTTCAGCAAACATGCCGATGTGATAGTGATCTCTGCCCTTGCAGAGACTCAGACGAGAGCAAAGAATCAAAGAATATAAAAGTAAAAGCGGTGCTTGACAGAAACAATGAGTCCAGGAGCCACACAGCACAGACTCAAGGTCCCCGGTGGCCTCTCTGGGGAAGTGAAGTTGAGTGACAAGCCAGGAGGAGGTAGGCCGAGATGCAGAGGACAGAGGGAACAGAATATGCGAAGACTCCAAGATGGAGAAAAGTGCCTGGCCCAGCGGAGGACTTGGGGTCCATAGTGTAGCAGACGCAGTGAGCAAGGGCGGTGGGGGTGTGAGTGGGGACCAGGAGCTAGGGACAGTAAGAAAGAGGGTGAGCAGGAGCCACAGCAGCATCTGGGCAGCTGAGGGACACGACCCTGGTTCTAGTTGGGGAAGCCCCCATGCCTATGAAGGGAGAAGGGCTTGGAGGGATAGGAGGAGGCAGAAGAGCAGTGGGGAGGCTGCTCCAGAGTCCAGGCCAGAGGTGCTGTGCTTGGGGCAGAGACAGCAGCAGGCAGAAGTGCAGGGCCTGCTGGTGCACTGGGCATGTGGGCACATGACCATCCTTGTTGGGTGGGGCTAGGCTGGCCCACCTCTTCAACAGCCCACCAATACCCTCCCCCAATGCCCACAGAGCCCGAGGACAGAAGGGAGGATGAGACCCAGAGGCCTGGCTGGTAGACTTCTCTGGGGTCTCAGTTGGAGGCTGGGATGTGCAGAACCCTGGATTCAAGCTCTAGTGTGAAGGTGCCCCGATGCGTGGCAGGGAACCATCACTGTGCCTGTCTGCACCGGAGTGCCTGCCTCTAAAAACCAGGAAACCTGACTGCAAGGCTGACCTCCTCTCAGAATGAGGCTCATGGCTCACAGCAGGAGAGAAGGTGCCCATGCCACGTGAAGCATGGGCCTCCACACACACCAAGGGGCTGGGTAAGGGCCTCAGCCTGGGCCCACCTCACTGTGCACAGGCAGGGGCTCCCAGGGAGAAACGGTGCCCAGGTCCTCGAGAAGAGGCAACCAGGCCTGGTGATTGAGAGGCAGGCTCAGCAATCACAAAGGTCTGCTTCCAATCTTGGCTTCACCCTTGTACCAAGTGTGTGGCTTGGATACGTTTCTTCAGCCTCTCTCTGCCTCAGTTTCCTCAACTGTGCTAGGGGATATAGAAATAACAAGAAGACCTCCCTCAAAGAGCTGTAAAGATGACGTAAGGCAGTGCAGGCGAGCGCCGGACACTGTGGCTCTCCAAGCACGTCAGCTGATGCATGGGTGACTTCACAGGGGCCAGTGCTGGGCTCCATGATTGCTGGAACCCTACGCCCCAAGCTCCCGGAGTCAGGCCCAGAGTCCCCACCCCAGCCATGGGGAGAGGAAACAGCTCTACATCCTGACCTTCTGGCTCTGGCAGCCCCCAAATTCTGCTTACCTAGGAAATACAAACAGTTTTAGGGTTCACTGACCCCAATTCTTCCCTTTCACTGAGGAGGAAACTGAGGCCCAGAGATGGGAGGCTTTTGCCCTCGTCTAGGATCACACAGTGAAGCAGTGACGGGGGCAGAACTGAAGTCGGCCTCCTACCTCCCTACCGTCCACAGCTGGGCCTTTTCCAAAGGCAAGCTGGCCAGCAGAGCCGCTGACAGAGAGAAAATAATTATCTTGGCAGCTGAGACGGAAGCCAGAGCCGAAAGCCCTCGCTCCCTGGCGAGCATCGTCCAGGCCCCGAGAAACGGTGTCGGGTCATCAGCCTCTCAGGCGTACTCGGCTCACAGCACACACATGTACCTCACTGCCCCAGCCACCCCAGCCCCTTGGTGTTGTGCTTATGCAAAGGAGCAAACTGAGATCAGAGAGGGCAAGGGACCTAGCCAGGGACACATAGCCATAAGTGAGGGTGCTAGAATTTGAACTCAGGCCCTGGTGGGGGATTGTGAGCCTGCATTGGAACACCCCGCTGGGAAAGAGACGGGGAGTAGGAGGGCGCCCTGTATTGAGTCCATATTGTAGATTGTGCCTTGGACATTTCCTTTAGCCCTCAGTGAAATGCTGTGGGGTAGAAACTGACATCCCTGATTTCCACACGAGGCCAAGATGGTCTATAACCTCCTGAGGTCACACAGCCAATCAGGAACTCACGGGAACACAGCTGGGATGTGAGTGAGCAGCCCATCCTCACACTCTGTCCGCTACACAGCAGCCAGCCTGGGAGTCTGAACCCTGCCCAGCCCTGGGGGCTGCTCAGCAGCCCTGCCTCAGGCCCAGACAGCGCTGGGCACCCCTCAAGATAGCATAGGGGGGCTCAGGAACCAAAAAGCTGTGCCATGCTGTGCACACCCACCCCAGCCCTGCTGGTGCCTTAGCCGAGGCTCACAGCCTGTGTGGGCTTGGCCTCCCGGGGAGTTCAGGGAGAAGAGAGGGCAGGAGATGAGGTGTAGCCCCTTTTGCTCCCAGCCTGGTCAGACCACAAGGATAAACCACGAGGGGCTGCAGGGGAGCCCTCTTTTTTGAAAAGGCCTTGGTACCATGGAGGGGGGTGCAGCCTGAGCCTCAGGGCCGGTGGGGGTCCACCCATTCTCTCCACAAGGCAGGGACCCCAATGCGCAGATAGCTCTCCCAGGGACCCTCAGCACAGGACTCTCAATCCTGGGGCGTGTGAGATCCTGACCACAGGGCAGCTTCTCACTGCCAGGCCAGAAAGGGCAGTGTGCAGACAGGAGCCGAAAACACCCCTCATTCTCACAGTGCATCTGAAACTCCCGAGGGAGGGGAGGCCAGGACCCACACCTGCTTTGCAGAATGTGACACTGAGAAGAATGGGGCTGCCAGAGGTGTCCAGCTGGAAAGTGACAAGGCTGGGTCTGAGACAACGCAGATGACACTTGGGGAGGGACTGTCCTGGGACCAAGAGGCATTCCCCCCACCACACCTATCTTCCCAGCCCCACCTTTTCCAGGGAACCCTGGGAGGACCTGAGTATGGGCTTGGGTAGAGGCACTCGGCCAAGCTGACTTGGGGCTGAGTCTGACCCAGAGAGATCCAGGGTCAGTCAATCCAGGATTCCTGGAGGGCAGAGGTGCCCAAAACATGGGGTATCTAGGACCAGGGTTGGCTCTAGGCCTGCGGCTAAGTAGCCAGTTGATCTCCACAGCTGCCAAGGCTTGGGAGTCCACACTTGGGGCTGGAGCCCTGGCCATGGCCTCAAGGGTTAGGGCAAGAGTGGGTAGAGCTGGGTTGAACACCTGCTGGGTGACCTTGAGCAAGTCACTAGGCTTCCCTAAGCTCCCAGCTCCTCTCTAAGCAAGGGCCAACCGCCCTCCATTAGCTCTCACCAGGGGAGGCTCCGGGCAGCACTGGGGGAGGGGCAGATGGCTTTGGGTGCTGTGCTGGGCAAGGGCTACACCAGGGCACCCCTCAACCTGGAGTTCAGGGCTTCCATCACAGGCCTAGCTCCTCATGCTTGCTGGTGAGCACACACGTGCCCCTGGCCCTGGTAGCTGTTAGACCTTAACAAGATACGCAGCATGCAGACGGAGGTGCCAAGGAGGAAGAGCCCAGCCCGTGGTGCCCACTGAAGTCAGGGCAAGGGTAACTGATCAAGATCGTAAGTGGCCAAGTGGGGATGAGAACTGTGGTCACAAGGGTGTCCACCCACATCTGGTCAGCTCCCGCTACACTGACCCTCAGGCGCCTGAGCTCTTCCACACTCATTTTACAGATGTGCCAAACAGCTGCTGGTCAGGCGACCAGCAGACTCTCAGGGTGACAGGGGATTCCCCACCTTGGAGAACTCTGCCGCCACACACATCCCCTTATGTGACCCCAGGGACAGGCCCCTGTCCTCCCCTAGTGGGCCATTGCTGGCTCCAGGAGCAAGGCAAATATTTACCCCATGATTATCCAAATGGGGCTGGCTGCCCCGCCTCCTGCATTCCTGAAATACCTGTTCCCTGACCTCACCAAGCTGGGGGTGGGAATCCAGACACAGGAACAGCCAGACCCAGGCTGGGCCAGGGTGGAGGCCAAGGCACGCTGGCCAGAAGGATGAGGCAGCCCCAAATCGCCCCTCTGGCCAAGCACCCACCAGGGGAGGCTTCAGGCTGCTCTGGCAGAGCTGGACAGTGGCTGAAGCATGGACCTCCCCATCAACAATGAGGGGAGTGGGTCACACTGCCCCAGGGTGCTGTGGCACCAATGCCACCTCAGAGCTCCTGTCACCAGGCCTCAGCTGTTCACACTTGCTGCCCATCGACCAAACACATTCAGGTACACACGTACACACACACACACACACACACCCTTTATGCCTGTAGAGAGAACCTGCTCAAATGTGGAAGATTCTCCCACCTGCTAGGGCCCCTCAATAACCCTGGCGGCTGTCACTGCCCCCATCCACCACTCCATCCTCAGCACAATCTTGTCACCAGGGAGCTGTAAGGTCCCATTTCACAGAGGAAGCAACTGCTCAGCAGAGAGCAGAGGCCATGCAGCACACAGTGGCAGAACACGAGCTGCAGTCCTCTACGCGGTGCCTTGGGCAGCTCTGCACCCCGTCATTGTCCTTTGGAACCCTATCCATCCTTCCATGCTCAAAGGCCACCTCCTCCATGCTGCCTTCTCTGAGAGCCGCCTCCAAGGGATCCGTACTCTCCCTGAACTTCAGACAGGCTGGTGTTTCTTTTCGCTTGCATAATTAAAATGAGGTGCCTGTTTATCTCTTCAGCCTCAAGGCCCGTGAAGGCAGGGACCTGGTTGTTCTCATTCCAGGCACAGCAGAGCCGAACCTGGGGACATGGTGCTTTCGGAGGACTGCACATCTTCTCAATCTTTCCCTCGAGGAGCAGTAACACAGTTGGCCTGAAGGAACAGAAATGAATGATGGACCTGGCAAGCTAGTAGTTTGGGGTCCACGGGAAGTCCTGGGCAGGGCTGCCCCTTTTCCAGGGACCGGGGTCTTGCCTGGAGGGATACCCAGCTGAGAGTGACCACATAAGGTCCTGCAGCACCCATCCGAGCCCTTGCCACTCCCGATGCCAGGGATCTAAATGGAATTTCCTGCTGGTGGCCTCTCTTAGGAGTTTTGCCTCTTGCCTCTGCTCACTGTGCTTGGTGCTAGTCACCTGGCCCTGTGCTTCTGAGGGCTGCCCTAGAGGGTACCCCATCTTACCTCTAGGAGGCCCCCAATCCTAAATGCCCTGCAGCATTCACAGGGCCTGGCAGAGGCTCGCAGGAGAGTCCCTGGAGGTCCTTGGGAAGCTCTGAGTGCAAGCCTACCACCCTACAGAGAAGGGGACCCAAACCCAAAGGGGGTTTGTGTACCAGAATGGAACCCAGGTCCATTCTGGTGTTGAAGGTCCAGCTGAGGACCTAGGGGGTCCAATCCTGGCCCACAAGCAAGTCACTTATCCCTCCAGTCTGTTACCTCATCTGGGGCTAAGAGCAGCTCAAGGATTAGATGAGCTGACATCACAACCATGATTGGCACAGGAAGGTCACAGGGCTGAAGGGCACAGGCACTGTCGGTGGCACACACAAACCACCCAGCACTGAGTGTTCCCGATGATCCCCTTCCTAGGCCAGGCGCCAGCCCCCTGGTGGTCATGCTTCCTAAACAGGCATCCCTCTGGGATTCTGGCCACACGTGGGCCAGGCCAGTCTGAAGTGATGGCCGAGACCCAGAGTCACAAATGCTGGACAAAGGAAAGTACTGTTCTTGCTATCGGGAGGTGGCGGGTCTGAGCACGGGCTCTAAAATCACCCAGGCCTGGATGAAGTCCTGGCCAGCTCACAAGCCACATGGCTTTAGCCAAGTCCCTGCACCTCTCTCTGCCTCAGTTTCTTCAATGGGTCATGAAGAGGGAGAAGGTTTAGTGGATGACAAGTACATGGTCCAACCTCTGGCTCTCAGAGCCCAGGCGACAGGAGCACTTGGTATTTATAGGAACATCAGTTCTCTCCTGCAAAGACAGCCAGTGGTGGTCTACCAGGGACCTGCTGGAAGGCCAGGGAAGAAAGGGGATGACAGGTCTGCCGATCATGTTTTAGTGCCACCAGGGCAGATTCCTGGAGAAGCTCGACTTTCCCCACTGGGATTTCGTTTATATAGAGGTGGGGTTCAAATCCAGCCTGTGCCATTCACCCCTGACCTGGGCAAGTGCCTCTCACCCCTTGAATTCTCTGTCTATCTGCCAAGCAGGAGGAATGATGCCTGCCAATGCCCCGGGCTGCTAGGAGGACCACGGGATGGACATAGTCAGGGGCTGCAAGAAGGGTCCTTATTCTGTTCTGTCCACTGCCAGCCCCTGCCCAGAGCATAGCCCAGGGCCCACCCCAGAAGGCACTCAGGGCCTCCCCAGGGGCTTCCCAGCTGAGGCTGTCAGGGAAGTCCTAGGATGCCCCTTCTCTCTTCTCCTTTGAATCTGGGGTCTCCTTCAATCTTTCAGAAAGAAGGATTCCCTCAGCCCAGCAACGCAGTGAGATTCTCAGGGGCGTCACCCTTCACCTGTCCATCAATCCTCAGAACAGACAGAACTCATCCTCTGGGGCCCTGGAGAGGCCTAAAAGGCTGGACCCCATGGTAAGTGTCCTCCTCCTGTTGCCACAGCACCCAGACCAGGCTGGTAGGTCCAGGAACCCTCGAATGTTTGCTGGAAGAATGAATGAGCAGTGAAGGCAGCAGTGGTGTGAAATTGGATCAAAGAACATGGCAGCTGCCACTTGCACAGATTTTATAAGGCAGGTAGTGTTAGCCCATGTCACAGATGAGGAAACAGAGGCTCAGAGGCATGAATTCACTTGCCCAGTATTAGAAAGTGGTAGAGCTGTACTCAGCACAGGCTCTGGGCTCCAGAACCCATGCACTGCCCACCATGTTGCCTGGGGATCTGGGGAGGGTAGAGAGAACGGTCAGAGGCCGTCCAGACCAGAGGTTCCAAGCCTGGCTGCTGGCCCCACCCTGGAAATCTGATTTAACTTGTCTGGGGTGGGTTATCTTTTTTTTTCTTTTTTTGAGACAGCATCTCACTTTGTCAACCAGGCTAAACTACAGTGATATGATCTCTGCCCACTGTAGCTTTGACCTCCTGGGCTCAGGGCATCCTCCAGCCTCAGGCCCCCAAGTATCTGGGACTGCAAACTCCCACCACCACACCCAGCTAATGTTTTATATTTTTTGTAGAGACGGGGTTTTGTCATGTTGCCCAGGCTGGTCTCGAACTCCTGAGCTCAAGTGATCCTCTTGCCTCAGTCTCCCAAAGTGCTGGGATTACAGGTATGAGCCACTGTACTGGGCTAGGTTATTTTTCAAAGCTGCCCTGGATCTCATCTGGGGCCATGGCTGAAAGCTCTTGGCCGGCCTAATATCCACTCTTCAATGGGGGAAACTGGCTCAGAGAGGAAGGGGATGTGCCCAAGGTCACCTTTGGTGTTGGGGGAGTCTGGGACCTAGAGTCAGGTCTGACTTCTCCATCCTAGGTTTTAAACTCTTAGGAAACAGATCAGAGTGGCTTGGGCATGGTGGCTCACACCTGTAATCCCAGCATTTTGGGAGGCCGAGGCGGGCAGATCACAAGGTCAAGAGTTCTAGACCAGCCTGACCAACATAGTGAAACCCCATCTCTACTAAAGATACAACAATTAGCTGGGTGTGGTGGTGTGTGCCTGAGGCAAGAGAATCGCTTGAACCCAAGAGGCAGAGGTTTCAGTGAGCCAAGATCGCACCTCTACACTCCAGCCTGGCCAACAGAGTGAGACTCTGTCTCACAAAAAAAAAAAAAAAAGAAAGAAAGAAAAGAAAGAAACAGATCAGAGCACCATCACCTGGTGGAGCAGCCCAAGGGGCCCAGATGGTGGCGGGCGAGATGAGACGGACAGGCGGGGGGAGCCAGAACAGCACGCAGCCAGATGACACACAGGCCCAGCAATTCCTGACTCATGGCCACCCAGCCCGTGACTCCACCCACCGCCAGTGCCCCCACCCTGGCTCCCACCCCACATCCCACTGCAGCCTCCAGAGTTCACTCCCATTCAGAACTAGAAAGCCGTGGAGAGAGGGAGGAGCAGTGGGGCGCACCCACGGCTGAGTGGGAAACCCAGACAACCCCACACCGTTGGGACTCGGGGGCACTGGAGGAAGGAGGAGGGGTGGTGGTGCCAGCCTCAATGCCGGCTTCAAGCAGCGCAACTCCCCAGCCCTGCGGACAGGCACCCAGCTACAGGAGGAAAACTGAGGACTCCCAAGCCCAGCTGGTGCTGACACCCACTTGGGCCAACTTTCTTTGCCCCGTGACCTCTCTTGAATCAGGGCCCCAAAACTAGATGAGTGTGCCAGGCTTCTCTGCTGCCAGCTCCTCTTCCCATGAACTCGCTACTCCTCTAAGAACTCTCAGTGGCTCCCTACTGCTTTACGAGGTCTAGCCCTGACTGTGACCTGTAACGTTTCCCTCGCAGGGAAAAGACTGATTCAAAGGGAAGGGCCACAGGGGGCCCAGCGCCGTGTTCCCAAATCTCAAGGACTTCTCACAGCACCCTAAGGCTCTGAAAGGTCTCCATTTGCCAGATGCAGACACTGAGGCTCAGAGAGGCAATGCGTGCAAGGCCACCAGAGTCTGAGCTGTGGCCACCTCATGGCAGGGGTTTAGCTGCTCAGGTACCTGGTCTTCCCCACTGCAGAGAAGCTTTCAGTTTGCCCAGGAGCTCGAGGTGGCTTCTGGGTCTGTCTTAACCCATCCAACGTCACAATGACTTGGGTCCTTCCCCATGGTGCCCTGACCCACTGCTTGGCCCCCTTTAAGACATGGTTGATTCCCTAAGCTGCTACCCCTGCTGATGCCGAGGTGGGCTTGGGCTTGCGTGGGGAGGTGGGTCATGGGCCAGAGAGCACCTACCAGGAGGGAGGAGGAGGATGGGGTGGGACAGTGGTGGGAGAGCCTGCCCCTCAGCACAGCTCTCTCCCTGCTTCTGACCCACAGGCCCACTCACCTGGCCCAGCTCCCTGAACAGAGCTAAGACCCAGACATGCTCCATCACCCAGCTCCTGGGAGATGGGAGAAGAAGGGGCTCCTTTACAGGCAGGCAGGGGTGTATGGGGAGGTTATGTGTTGTCACCCCCAAGCCTGGCTGCCTTCACAGGGCATACATTCAATCCACCCCCAAACCCTTTATCCCCTGGAATGCTCATTGCTGGGCAGAGCATCTGCCTCTCCCCGTTTTTCTACAGATGAGACCCAGAGTGGGTGAGTGACTTGCCCAGGTGTGCCAGCAGGCTGGTAGAAGATCCCAGATCAAGAGCCCCGGCCTCCTGACTCCCAGGCCTAGCCCCACTGTGCGATTTCTCCTGCCAGGTCCCCAAGGGTCACAGGCTATGTCTGGGAGGGGTAAGTCATCAGCATGTGTGAGGGTGCAGGATGGGCGTGGGCCCAGAGCTCTGCCATGGGGAGGCCCAGGGAGGTGGTCAGAGCAGCCAGAGGCAGGGCGGCCTGAGGTCAGGCTTCCTTTCTCAAGAGGGCACGATTCCTGGCAGCAGCTCCCACGGGAAATAGGAGAAGTGCCAGCCGTAGAGAATACGGGGTGGGGCAAAGGTGGTGTCTGGGCAGGGCTTCCTGTTGGGTGGGCGGGTGGCCACTCACCGAGGCCCAGTGACCTGCTGCAGCCCGGGGCCAGGCCAGGGTTGGGTTTCGCCTCATCCCTGGCTCAGGCCCAGGCCACCCTGAGCCCCATCCTCCAGGCCCGCCCTGGCTTCCTGTCCCACCAGCCCCACCCAGCCCAGGGGAGAGGAAAGGCCCGAGGAAGCCTCCTCAGAAGCACCAGCGTTTTCTGGGGACTGGAGCAGGCAGGCCAGGCTGGCCTGCTGAGTGGCCTTTGGCTTCTTATCTCTAGGCCTCCCACCATTCATTTTCCAGTGTGAGGCCTTGACCAAAGTACCGCTGGGTTTTCCTCCCAGGAGGGCACACTTCAGACACGGCCGAGCAGGAGCCCCTGATGGAATCCCTGTCTTTCCCACTGCAGATGGCAGTGTCCCCTGGGAGACGTCATGCCCAAGAGACCAGGATGAGAGAAAAAGCAAAGCAAGGCCAAGTTCAGGCTTCGAATGCAGAACTTCCTGGAGGCTGGGGTCCTGCAGAAGGCATGCCACCCCACGGGGCCATGCGGCCCCGTATGAGGACAAGGTGACACCAACCACAGGCACAGTACTCAGAGAAAGACCCCGTCACCCACCCCAGCTTGGCATGCCTGGACCCTTGAAGTGTCTGGAGGGGTGTGGGTGGGAGGGGAGCATGTTCCAGAGGCTGCAGGGCTACCCACGGCCTCCAGGTGAACCCAGCCCATTCCCTGTGGCCTCAGGAACTGGAGGCTCACCTGTCCACAGGCTGGGGCTATGGCAGGAGAGCAGCAGTTGGCAGTCCAACCCAGTGAAGGCAGAGATCTGAAGAGAGGCCCTTGGCCCTCTCCAGACCCCTCTTCTGACCACTCAAGCACAGCCTCTCCCAGGGCACAGGCTCTAGGAGGCAGCTGCCCTCCAGGTCTCTACCAAGGCTGCTCGGCCAACAGGCAACTCAGAAAGCAAATAGGCCAGAGAGCGAGGAAGACTCTTCCAGCTGGCCGAGGGCCCACCAGGGACAAAAGCCTCTCGGTTTAGTGCTGGAGAAGAACACAGACGGGAGGGGGTGTGAGCCTGCCTGGGACCTGGCCTTGCTTGAGATTACCCCAGGGACAGGGACAGGGACAGGGACAGAGCAGGGATCCAGGTCTCCTGCCTGTACCAAAGGCAGCCCAAGGGCCTCCCCATGAAGGCAAACCCACAGCAGTCCCTCCTGGCCCTGGGAGCTCCTGAGTGGTGAGAAGGTGGGTCAGCCCAGCTTCGGCAGGAACCGACTTTAGCCACACCCTGGCCGCCAGAGCAGCCGCTGATGACTTATCCAGATTACCCCAATCAAACAGGCCCTGGTGGGGCCGTGTGCAGGCCCAGCTTGATGCTCTGCCTGTAGGGAGGAAAGGCCGGGAGGGACTCAGTCGGAGACTGCCAAAGGCCTAAAGTCTGTGGCCCTAAGACAAGCAGGAAGACAGAAGTCAGCGTCAGCCTGCAGGGAGGCCAGGACCCCATGTCCCAGGAGGAACTACAGGATGGCAGTAGTAAGCCCCATGACCCCAGGGATACGCAAGCTGAGGCTAGGGACGTACAGCCCTAGGCAGCATTCTGGGAGGTGGCAGCATGGTGGGCCTGCATCACTCTCAGCCCTGGCCACCTAGCTCCACCCCTTTTCTGGACAGGCATTTCCAGAACAGTCTGAGCACATGAGCCTGTGAGACTCTTCCAGGTTGAATACCCTAGATCCCATCACAACAGAGACAAGGGCTGATGGATGCCGGCTCTCTACACCCCCTTGTCTCAGGCACCTGGTGGACTCTGCTGTCAACCATGCCCTGCCCCCTAGCCAAGAGCCAGCTCTCTCCTCTGCCTCACCTGGGCCTGACCCTGGCCCCACCCTGGAATGTTGCTGGATAGTTCAGCAGTGATCATGCAGGGTGAGGGATGCATCTTTTGTGGAAAACGGGCCGCATATGGACTTGGCTTCCAGGAAATGTGTGTCAAAGGAACTAAACAGGGAAGCAGCGGGGAGGAGGGGGGACAGACAGACACATGAATGCAGGTGGGCTCTTAGAAGCACGGCCCCAAAAATCTACCACAGCCCTCCTCCTCCCGGCCCCTGGGGACGGTGTCATCTATGTAAGACACAGTGAACAGGCGGACAAACCTCGATGAAGGCCCAGGGAGGCCCCACTCTGCAGCTGCCACTTCCCCTGGTGCTCTGCTGCCCACTTGGGGTTGGAGAAGGCCCCCAGGTGTCTGAGCCCAGGGCCACTGTGTTCTGCCCACATGCACACATTTGCTCTGGAAGCCCAGACTCTGGGTTCCCCCTCCCTAGAAGAAGGGGTACACTCTCTCTGCTAGAAACACCTGCTTGGTCCATGAGAGACTCAGCGGTGCCTCTCACTGCCCTTCCTGAGCCCTGCACCCATGGAAGGGTTGCCTCCTCCTGGAATGGCAGTGGGGTGGGAAATGGTCAGCTCTTAACAAGATCACAGGGGTTTTGCAATGAAAGGAGACCCTGCCCATCCAATAGGAAGATAATACATCACAGAGGTGAGGGTTGGTGAAGGTTCCAGAAGGTCTGTGTTCTGACTACCCCTACCCCTGCCCAGCCCAGGTACTGGCACATAGTAGGTGCTGATAACTCAGTGACCTGATGGATGCATGCGGGAGGCCTGGCTTCCACACTCCTGCCATGGAGGCTGGGGTTCTAAAGCACACTCTAGGGGCCATATGCATGAAGGTTGTGCCCATGCATGCCCCTTTCCCTGGCAAGGACCATGCCTTTCTGGGCTCCGCCTGGTCAGAAGGTGCCCACCCTCTCCATTTAGGGCTGGGAGTGTTCTCTGTTATCAAGCTCTGTGCCTTTTCTTGACAAGTGGGGGTGGAGGCAGAGAGGTCAGAGGTCCAGGGAGGGCAGAGGATCTGAGCAAGGCCATTCCCTAACCCAGGGCTCCCCATTTTAGATTCTGAGGCCCAAGAGCTCTAGGACTCAGTTCAGGGCTCCCTGATGCCCATGGCGATCCTTGCTGCTACCGCCTACACCAATGTGGCCCTTCTCTCGGGCTCTGTGTCATAGCCTCCTGGCTGCAGCTGACCTGAACTGCTTACTTAGAAAAACAGGGAGAGAAAGCAGCGGCCATGTGACTGCTAAGGTTTCCTTGACCAGGGACGGGAATACACACACACACACACACACACACACACACACGTACACTACACACACACAGTCACTCGCAGGTCAGGTGGTCATGCGGCCCAGGCTTCTGTGTCTCTGAAAGGCAAGTGACTGGCTGCCCTTCTTCACCCAGAAGAACGCCCTCCCCGAGCACTTGCTTTCTGCTTTCTGGACGTGCCAGGGGCTTGCAGGGTGGGAAGCCCAGTGGAGTAGGGGAGGAAGCGGGAGCAGAGGGAGGGGGCAGAGCACCCGCCCAGCCCCAGCCCTGCCTCTGTCTGGTGTTTTCCTTCCGCCCTCCCCACCCAGAGGGCAGATGTCTGCTGGGAAAGTGTGGCTGCCCAGCCATTCCCTGACTACAGGGACAATCCTCAAACCCAGAGAGAATCCCAAAGCCCAACGCTGGGGCCACACAGGAGGGGAGCTGAGGTTCAGAGAGAAGTCCCAGTGATCAATGGCAGCGTTGCCAGTGCACTGCACCTGGACCGGTGGTTTTTTAGCTGCAGTCCATGGTATAGCCTTCGGGACGTCTAGGGGGTGAGAGAGGGTAGAGAAGGCAGTGTCTAGTCCAACTCAGCAGGAGGAGTTCTGCCTTGGGTCTGTTGCTTGGGAAAGGTCTGTGGGCCAGAGTCTTGAGGACTTTTCCAGCACTGGGGATCTGGGCCTCTGCTACTGTCCCAGGGTGGCAGGCCTTTCCTCACAGCCTGAGACGGGCCCACTAAGACAGAAGGAGGCCACATCTCTTGACAGGCAGAGCTGAAACCCAGGTCTAGGGGAGGAAGGCTGAGCGGTGGAGAGCAGGGGGAGGGGAATGCCAGCTCTATAGGGGTCTGCAGCCAGCTCCCACCCTGCCCTGGACTCAGGCCTGACCCCCACGACTCCAGAAACTCACTGCAGATGCATCTCAGGAAGGCCATAAAAAATGAAAGGTATGGCCAAGAGTTCCCAAATGAAAGCTAATTCCTGGGCTGGGTATGATGGCTCACACCTATAATCCCAGCACTTTGAGAGGCTGGGGTGGGGGGACTGCTTGAGCCTAGGAGTTTGAGACCAGCCTGGGCAACATAGTGAGACCTTGTCTCTTAATAAAAATTTAAAAAGTTAGCTAGGCATGGTGGTATGCACCTGTAGTCCCAGGTATTCAGAAGGCTGAGGCGGGAGGTCAGTGGAGCCTGGGAGGTCAAGGCTGCAGTGAGCTACTGCACTCCACCCTGGGTGACAAAGCAAGACGCTGTCTCTTAAGAAAGAAAAAAGGCCACTGCCGGTGTGGTGGCTCACGCCTGTAATTCCAGCACTTTAGGAGGCCGAGGCCGGTGGATCACGAGGTCAGAAGTTTGAGACCAGCCTGACCAACATGGTGAAACCTCATCTCTACTAAAAAAAAAAAAAAAAAAAAAAAAATTGGCCAGGCATAGTGGCGGATGCCTATAATCCCAGCTACTCAGGAGGCTGAGGCAGGAGAATCGCTTGAATTTGGGAGGCAGTGAGCTGAGACAGCGCCACTGAACTCCAGCCTGAGTGACAAAATGAGACTTCATCTCAAAGAAAAAAAAGAAAAAGAAAAAAGGCCAATTCTGGCCAAGCCCCTCCTTCCACTAAAGCCCTTCACATATGTTATCTCACTGAATCCTCACAATAACTCTATGAGGCAGGTAATATTATCACCCCATTTTACAGACGCAGCACAGAAATAAATGTGAACTAACTTGAAGCTCACACAGTTAACAAGGGGGGTGGGGTGGGATTTGAACCCAGAGACCTCAACCCTAGACTCTGTGTTCTTCACCAATCCCCCACCCCACCGCCTCAGGGCTGCACAGGGCTCCTCTGGTGGCCCCAGCCCCCGGCCCAGCACACCTCTCAGGCTCTATCTGTTGCGGGCACTAAGCCCTGAGTGCAGCTTGGTGAAGGGTTCCACCATGGAGGAGGAGGGAGACGGGAGCTCAAGAGGGGAAGGGCACCAGGATGAAAAGGAGAGCAGAGGAGGCAGGAGACACACCTGGTGGTGGAGAACGACACAGGAAGGGAGGAACAGTGAGAGGCAAGGGATGAGAGGAACAAAGAGAAGGAAGATACAGAAAGAGGGAGGGGGAAGAGGGCAGCAAGAAGGGAGGAGAAGAGACAGAGAAGAAGAAAACAGAAGGGGAGGAAGGTGCAGCCGGGCAAGAGAGAGAAAGAAGGAAGGAGGAGGGCAGGGGATAGATGGACGGAAGGCGAGGAGGTAGGAAATGAACCACCGAGAAGCAGAAGGGGACGAAGAAGCCAGGAGCGACAGAGACAGGCAGACGGCGGAGAGGCGGTCAGGGCGGGAGAGGACCTTGGAAAACCGAGAGGCAGACGGAAAGCAAGCCCGCCCACCAAACACTGAATACCTAACAGGAGATGACAAATCAAATGGGAATTACTGCGGTAAAAACATAATTAGAAACTTGATTGAAGTTAAACAGAATTTACATAACACTGCAAATTAACTTTACACGGAAACTATTCACTGGGAAGGCAATGAAAAGGCATTTCATTAGTAATCTACATTTAAACAATAGGCACAATGGAGCCTTCTGATGAGGAACTTGGTACCTTCCACCGGAGCCGGTGCCAAAGACTGCGGGAAGACCAAGCACAGTGGGTGCTCCAGGTGGAGGCGGGCAGGGACCAGGGGGATCCCTGTGCCTGCTCATGGCAGGGTGGGAACACAAACAGGCCAGGTGAGCTTCTGGTGCCAGTTCTGTCCTTGAATTGCTATGTGGCCCTGGGCAAGTGTCTTTACCTTCTCTGAGCCTCAGTTTCCTCACTGCAAAATGAGGGCAATGGAGAGGCCGTTTATGATGGTGGAGGGTTATAAGATCGTAGGTTTTGGAGTGAGACGCAGTTCCAAGATCCTCCCTGACCCTTGTGCGCTATGGCATCGTACAAGCATTTTCCTCTGTAACCCTGTTTTACCCATCAGTTCAGTAAGGCCAGTCCAGTTCCGCCTGATGTCACCAAAGCAGTACAAGGATTTAGGGGGAGAATGGGCAGGGACAGGCTTAAAGAAAAGTGAGTCTAAAGGCACGAGATTACTCGTCCCCTCTGCCGGGCACACTAATGAGATTACCCGAAGCCTCCTGCTACCACCCTGCCACAGAGCCATGCATCATCAGAGCAGCTGCTGCTGCTGCCCTAGTCCCCGATGCAAAGTTGGAGGGCCATCTCCCCTGACTCTTGCCCGAGGGAGAGGGGATCCATAAGTCCCTGCCTGGCTCCATTCCATTCTCAGCCTGGAGAAGTCTCCTGAGCCTCCTCTCACGTCCCGGTCATGTCAGATGCGCTCACTCTGCAGATATGCTGCACTTTGCTCCTGCTGCTCCTTTGCCTGGACACACTCTTCTCTCCACCCCCACCCCCCAGCCCCCATCACACCTTGCTCACCTGCCCAGCCCCTGGCCTTGTTCAGGGAAGCTATACTGTGTGCAGCCATTCCTGACCGAGCCAAGGCTGTTCTCTCTGCGCCTGTGGTCCTCACTGTTTGCCAGAAGCTGTGAGTTTTTTACTTGTACCCCCACCACCCCACCTGGACTGCCAGGTCTCAGCGGACGGCCCCTACGCTGTCATCTCTGCACACCCTGACCCGAGCCCTGCATCTGGCACAACACGGGTGCTTAGCAAACACTGGTTGACCTCAGAGTGGTCAAGTGAGGCTTCCTGGAGAAGGTGGGACTAGAGTTGTACACTGAAGGGGGAGAGCAACTGACAAGACCCACACCTCTGCTGCAGAGGGAGGGGTGAATGGACCCAGGGTCAAACCTCAGCCAGAGCGGAAGGATAGCTCAGAAGCTCCTGGGTCTGTTTCCACTGAGTCTCGGGGTGCCCTCTCCTGGGAACTGCAGCACAGGGCAGCTGCAGTGCCCCAAGACCTACAGCTGGTCGGTGGGGAAGCTGGAATTCTAAGTCAGGCTCAGGCTCCTGAGCACCAAAAAGGTACATCCAGGAGCCAAAGGAGAGATGAAGCGGTAGGGAGCTCCGGGAAGGTTGGAAGCATACCTGTTCCTCAGGATCCTACCCAGCCTGGGACCTGGCCTAGAGGGGGCACTGCTGATGTTGTCGGTAGAGGCTGAGAAAGAGAGAGACAGAGACAGAGAGAGCATGAAGTGAAGCAACACTTACAGGCAAGTACACAATCGCTCACCAAAGGAGAGAGCTCCCCTAACTGGAGCAGGCGCTCTGACACTCACGACCTGGGAAGGTTCTCCTCTTTTAGGATAAAGGATCCACACCGGCTCATGCGCTCAATAGGGAGCTGCTGGGTGCCTCTCCTGCTGTGGGCAGCACCTGAGCTGCCACCTGGAGCCCTGTGTTTTCGGATAAGTGCCCCAGGCAAGGGGGAGGAGCCCTGGAGAGGAGGAGGGAGGTCCACAGTGCTAGCTGAAGAAAGTGCAGAAATGAACAGACAGGGCAAGAGGTTCAGCTGGGGTCAGGGAGTGCCCGCCAGGGTGACAGGGAGGGCCCGGGCATGCGCTCACCCACAGCCCCTAGCCCCTGTGTGGCTAAGTGTGGGCAGGAAGGCGGTGTGGTCCCTCCTCCCTCTCCATCAGCCCTCACCAAATATGGCTGGTTTACTGAGGCCTCTGAGCCTTTGTGTAGGCTGTTCCTTCTGCAGCATACAGAGTCCTTTCCATGCACTGCCCAGCAGAGTCTTGCTTGTCATTCAGGGCCTGCTTTCTGTTCCCTTCCCTGGCTGCACCTTCTCCAGCTCCTCTGTAGACCCCTTCCCCACCGTCACTCTCCAATGGGCTGGGTGCCCCGTGAGTCACACTCAGGCTCCTGACCCTCTCAGGCACCGCACACTCTGGAGTGATCTCATCCGCCTCACGACTTGCAACACCATCAATCCACGACAACTCCCAAATTTATACCTCTAGTCCAGGACCTCTCTCTGCCTTCCAGACTCATCTATCCAGCTGCCCACTCAATCTTTCCACTTGAACGTCTCAAAGGCATCTCAAACTCAATGTGTCTGAAACAGAACTCCTCAGCTTCACGCAACCCTCCCCAGCCACTGTCCCTGGCTCAGCACCTCCCTTCTATCACTGGCTCCTGTCCCAAACCCAAGGGCCCTCCTTCATTGTTCTGTCTTTTAAAATCCTCTACCTCTAATCCGCCAGCGAGCCTGCCTGCTGGGTCTCTGAAATATATTCAGCCTTCAATGGCTTCCTCCACTACCCCTTCGTCCCTGCGCCCATCACCTCTACCTGGATGTGGGCAGCAGCTTCCCAGCTATCTCTCTGCTCCACACTTGTCCGCCTACAGGAGTGGGTCCTCCATGATCTTTCTGACTTCGCCTCTGACTCTGACATCCCCCTAGCCACAATGGATTACCTGCATTTCCTTCAACAGGTCACGTGCATCCCTGCGCATTCCCTGGCTGCACTCAGGCCTCTGTAAAAAGGCCACCTTAACAGAAGCCTTCCTTGGGCCAGGCAGAGTGGCTCATACCTGTAATCCCAGAACTTTGGGAGGCTGAGGCAGGTGGATCACTTGAGTCCAGGAGTTCGAGACCAGCCTGGGCAACATGGCGAAAACCCATCTCTACTAAAAATACACAAATTAGCCACACATGGTGGTGTGTGCCTGTAGTCCCAGCTACTCGGGAGGCTGAGGTGGAAGAATCACTTCAGCCTGGGAGGATGAGGCTATAGTGACAGAGTGAGACTCTGTCACAAAAAAAAAAAAAAAGAAGCAGCTTTCATTGATCTGTCAAAGGACACCTTACTTTACACTGTAGACTCTGTGCTCTTACCTGGTTTAATTTCTCTTCTTCAAACTTAGCATCACCTGATCTATTATACATTTATACATTCACTTTTTAGGTATTTACTCTCCATGCCTCCTCATGAGAGTACAGATGCCACGAGGTCAGGGAGTTTTATCTGCTTTATTCCCTGCGATATCACGGAAACTTCAAGAGTTCCTGACAGATTTTCTTAGTAAACACCTGGGAAGTGAATGCATGAGCAATGCTGCCTCATCCTCCTGAGGGTCTGCCTGCAGAATCAGCCACGTTCCCCTCCCTCCCCTGTGGAGTCATGGTCACCACACAGGCTTTGAGCACTGCCTTATGGAACACAGTCTGGCTCTGAGATCTTGAGTCAGACTCCACTGCACACCACACCCTCTTGGGGCAGGGCTACATCAGCTCTGTCTTCAAAACCCACCCCTGGGCAACAAAGTGAGACCTCCATCTCCACAAAAATTTAAAAATCAGCTGGATGCGGCGGCACATGCCTGTAGTCCCAGCTACATGGGAGGCTGAGATGGGAGAATCGCTTGAGCCTGGGAGGTCGAGGCTGCAGTGAATCATATTCGTGTCACTGCACTCCAACCTGGGTGACAGAATGAAACCCTGCCTCAAAAAAACAAAAACCCTAGCCCTTAATGCAGGCCTGGCCTGGTGCAAGAGTCTGTGAATGTTTGA
Source organism: Cacajao melanocephalus (assembly GCA_963573385.1). Taxonomy (NCBI): domain Eukaryota; kingdom Metazoa; phylum Chordata; class Mammalia; order Primates; family Pitheciidae; genus Cacajao; species Cacajao melanocephalus. Next base: position 160,559 of record CAUYLG010023315.1, on the reverse strand, counting down.
TGAGTGAACTAAAGAGTAAATGGCTGGGGGGATGAACAGCTGAGTGGATGGGGGAATGGGTGAGTAAGTAGGTGGATGGAAGAATGGACGAGTGGTGGAGGGATGAATGGGTGGATGAGTGTGGATGGACAAAAAGAAAGAGGGATGGATGGAGAGATGGACAAGTAAATGGATGGATGGTGGGTGGGTGGATGGATGGGTCCCACAGGCACACTGTACAGACGAGTGGTTGCTTGGCCTCAAAAGCAGAACCTCTCTTGAGAGGATGAGTGCAGCAAAAGGTCAAAGTAAAAGCACAGAAGCTGGTATGGCAAATAGAATAAAGCCAAGCGGCTGTGGCGTGGCCAGAGCTCACTGTGTGATCCCTGGCAGGCACCATTAACTTCCCTGTGCCTTCTTCTTGTGGGCTGAAAATGCAGATAATAATTCTTGCCCAGAGCTGCCAGGGAGAACTCTGGAATTTTGAATGCTGCCACCAAAGGGACCACAGCCACATCTCCAGCGAAGCACGTCTCCAGCTAGGTCTGCCTTGGAAAATCCTCTCTTCTTAAGCCCCACCTGGCACTGTGGACCTTGTAGACTCAGAATCCTGCATCCACAAGGGCTGGGACCCCTGGCTGCAGCCCTAGAGTTCCAGCGGAGCCAGGCTGCTAAGATGGCGCAACTAATCAGACACAACTTGTTCACAGACTTCTGGAGAACTGGGGTAAGTCTAGGACCTGAGCCCAGTGCCCCATTTTGGAGAGAGACAGACTGACACCCAGAAGCCTTTTCTGGCAGAATGAGCACCCCACAAGGAGTTACAGAGAGGCCCCTGCAGCCAGGACCAGGAAAGGCCAGGAGAAGCGGCTGCAAACCCCCTGCTCTGGTCCGGCGCACAGTACTTCTGGCTGCCTGGGTTCGCCCCTGCCTACGTTTAGGCAAAGGTGATGGTATGGCCTGGGCATCAGGGGCTGGTGTTACCTTTCGGGGTCTGGCAGCTCAGTGAGAAACAGCGACTCCCCTCCTCACACCCTTTGCAGCATTGGTCTGATGCCAACGGGCCTCGTCCTCTTCCTCCTGGGTACACAGAAGAGAGACGGGACGTGTGTGAGGGCAGCTCGGTGTACAGACAGCCATCCCCTCTCCTCCCACCTCCGTCCCCGCCGCCGAGCTAATCTCAGCAGCCTCTTGGGTCACTCAAACACACCCCGGGATGCCTGATTTATCAGAGTTGGCCGTCTCCGCCCCGCCCAGCTGCACTCCAGCCAGCCAGCCGATTCCTCCTAGTGGGATTTTAAAAAACAGATAAATATAAGTTTCATTTCTTCTGGGGCTGGGGACTTTGTGTTGTTGTCGCTCTCTTCTTAGTAAGAAAAGCAGAACGCCATCACTTTCCTGTGCGGCCCCCAGGCAGGGTGACAGGGAGAAGCTGTCGGGGGTATTTTTAGCCGGGTGCATGGAGCCCTTGCGTGGCCTCCTCTCTGCACCGTGCCTGGCTTCGGGGAATTATCTCACAAGGCCGGCCGGCAGCCACTTCCAAAGCCACTCTGTGACCCCTGCCTGAATTCTTTCCTCATTATGAATTGCTCACCAGATCCCTGACCAACACTTGGAGCCATTTTATGTGTGTGCGCACCTCCTCGGGAAACCCAGCTCACTCCCTTGCCCCTCCTACGAGGTTCAGGGCTGGCTGTTTTGCTTCTAACTGGGAGAGGAGGCCCAGACGCAGAGTTTAAAGCTGAAAAGAGCCCTGGTGACGATCTGGATTGTGCTTCTTGAACTTCAGCTCTTCCCCCATGCTCTTCGGGACTTTTGATCTGAGCTGAGCTCTACCTGTGTGATGACTTAATTCATGTTTACCTTCCACTCACTCTTTTTTTTAAGCTCCAATAAATCTGACCTTGTCCAAAACAATCATGCTCTGGAAATAGCTGATTTGATAGACTAGTTATATATTTCTGATACGCTTTAATAAATTGTAATTAATAAAACAAAAATATACATTCCTTTGGGTACTATCTAATTCTAGAATCTTGCCGTAGACTACCAGAATTACATGGGCCAAGCTCTGGCAGACTCCCTACTGTCTATCAACCCTTATGTTGTGCAGAAGGAGAAGGCTGGCTGGCGGGGCCCAAGAACTGGTTAGCGCATCAGGCCAAGGGCAGTGAGAAGTCAGAGCCATGGTATGCTCTAGTCTTTAGCACTGTCTCTCTTTCCAGCACTGGGCGAGACCATTGCTGGCCTCACACTTGAACTAGGCTGGAAGGATCTAGGTGGATGGGCACGAGGCATCCTAGGAACGGGGTGTCCCAAAGGAGGGCAGCAGGCCAGGCCAAGGCCCAGGGCCCAAAATGGCATCTTTTCCCAGCATTCTCTGAGGCCTCTGGTTCACTCTGCCCCTCCTGTCAGGCTCCCCTTGGCTACAGTGGGATCACAGGGGCCAGAAGGCGGATTCCCCCCTCTCCAGGTAGATCTGGAAGCACAGAACGTGCCCCTGAGCCCCTACAACCTGTGCTCTTGGCTCTCTGACCCTGTGGGCTCCTGGGGGCCCCACATCAGCTCTGCTGCTCCCCATCCTCTCCCACTCTGCCCACAGGTTGGAGACCCTGGCTGGGCCCCTGGCCGGGTGCCCGCCCCTGCCCCTCCTGCTGAGAACAGGATGTGGGTGTCAGGAGGTGAAGGAGAGTGTGGGGGTCGGGATGGGGAGTGGCCTCGGGACGGGACTTCCTGAAGCCAGATCGGTTTACCACAGTCAGTTGGGCCCAGGACCGCACAGCTGTGAGTTATAAATGTCCCTGTCAGAGCCCAGGCCGAGAGGCCCTGCTGCAGGCAGAGGCGCCAGGGCCCACAATGCCCACCCTGGGCCCCCCCAGCCAAGGGCCCGTCCTCTTGGAGGTCCCCCCCAGTGTCCAGCTCTCATGACCTCTGGGCTCTCCTGCCTCCTCTCCCAGAGAGATGGGTCTAGCACAGCCTTCCCCTGCTCACCCCTTCCTTACCCTTCCAGGTGCAAATCTTGTGGTTCCAGCTACTGGGAGAGCTCCCAGAGGGCAGGGACCATTCTGGGCCCGCACCAGGCAGGAACCTGAAGCTTGGCGCACAACCAGCCACCCAACGACTGCTGTAGGGGTGACTGTTTCAACTTACCAGCTTGCTTCCCACAGTCCCACCTGCCTCTGCCCACCAGGGCACACGTGGAGGGGGAGCGGGAAGGGACAGGGGCCCTGCCTGCCACACCGGGCCAGTGGTGAGTGGGGGCAGCAAGGCTGACCACCAGGCCTCTGGGCACAGGGCTCTGTGTCCCGCACATGCAGGGAAGACTCCTTCAGAGACCTTCCCAGAGGGTCCCATTTTCCCCATCTGCCCCCTCAGGGCTCCCTCCGCCTAGGGTGTGAAGACAGGTCCCTGGGACCCCATGGCTGGGCCATCCTGCCAGGGCCACTGAAGTGGGCAGCACAGGGCTGGGCCACAGAAATCCAATCACAGTAACAGAAACTATCACGAGTGGATCAGGCGGCAGGGCCTGAGGCTTATACAATTTTGGAGGCCCTGTTTTAAAAATTATTTAAAATTACAAATATATATGTAGAATCAGAAAGGAAATCATGATAAATTCCTAGGGCCTTAGGAATCTATGCCCCTTTCTCACGAGGTCCCTGTTTAACAGTTTACCAGACATGCCTATGTAGAAATATTCCTGTTTGCAAACTGCTGTCCCTCCCACCTAGAACACTCTATAGCTCCCCGCAACTCCCAGCCTTCAGCAGGGCTGTGCACGGGAGACACCAGGACGCCTAATCTTCACAGGCTTCCCTATAAGCCTCCCTCTAATCATAATAAGAGTGATGAAATGGATAGTGATATTTAACCTTTAGCTGTACTATGCTAAGTACTTTATGTAAATTAATTCATCTAATCTTACCACAACCTATGAGGTAGGTACTGTACCCATTTTTAACAGATGAGGCAACAGAGAGGTTAAGAAACCAATCTAAGGTCACACAACCAAGATGTACCCAGACAGCCTGACATGGATGCCATTGCCCGCCCTTCACCGCTTCTATCCACCTCCCTCGAGAAGCCAGAAGGGTTTCCTTCCCCGAGACACTTTAACAGCAGCAGCCACCCAGGGCTGACACTGAGTAAGCCCCTTTCTGATGAAACAATTCATTTATTCCACACAGACGAAATGAGCACGCAGCAAGCCCCAAGATCTCGGCAGGAAACAGGGGCCTCCTGCTTACCTCACCCCACCCAGGGCAGGGCTGGGGTCCTCCCCACAGGCAGAAGTGGGCACCATCATGACTTCCAGGGACAGGCTGGGGGTTCCTAGAGATGGGCTGGGCCCTCCCAAGGAGACCCTGGAAGGCAGGGGGAGGGGAGAGGTTTGCCAAAGGCCACACGGCCTGTGGTCCAATTCTCTCATTTTACTGATAAGGAAAGGTGGCCTGGAGAGGAGTGACTTCCTGAGCATCCCCAGAGAGTGGTGACCCTATGTGAGTCCTGAGGCTATCTTTCTGGAGGGGTGGGGCAGAGCCTGGAGGGCTGCAGTGGCCAAGGCCAGGCCTGGGGGAGGAGGCAGGTGCCTTTTGGCCCCCTAGGAGCAGTGCCTTTGTTTTCTCTCTTTGTTTTCCATCTGCCCACAGCCCCAGCGGCCTTCCAGGCTTCCCCTGATTGTGTACAGGGCGATAAAGGGGCTGATGAGCCGGAGATCGCTGGCAGCACAGACACAGTGGCGGCGGGTGGGTGGGTGGCCGAGGGGGCCCCTGGAATGAGGCTCTCTGCCGGCTATGCTGAGTCTTCCCCTGAGGGACACTTTGCACACGGCTCTCAGGCTCCGGGAAGCGGCAGTCAGGCCTGGAACTCTGACCCTTGGACCCCAAAGCCTCAGGGATGTCCAGTGGGCCACGCTGACCCTGACCCTTAGCTCTCTGGCCACCCAGACAACACCTGGCCTTGTCAAAGCTGTTCTCCCTTTAACTCAAGAACTGGCCATTTTCAGGTTGGCCAGGAAGAAAGAGAGCAGGGGGGCAGTCAGTGTCTCACCTATCAATGCCAGGGAAACAGGGGTGTCGGGTGTCCACGTGAAGTGACACACTCGCACCTGGTGGCTTGGTGGGACATGGGGTAGTGTCTCCAACCTCCTGGCTTCCCTGAAACAGAGTCCCAGTGAAACTACCTCTGGGAGGGCAAATGACTGCTCTCCTGTGGGCTAATTCTGACCAACTGTGGGGCTGGGGAGAGAAGGGCACAATCTAGGGACACCATTTGCCCAATCATGGAATGGGGCAGAGGTGGCTGCACACCTGGCCCACCCTGCCCCAGGTCACTGCTGACCCTGACCTCATCTGCCTGGTCTGCTGACCTGGTCTTCTCAGACCCTTCTCAAGTTATCGAATAACCCACTTTCAGTTATTGGGTACTGTAAGCTGTGTCCATCTTCCATCTTAATTCTTTATGTATTTAAAAATATGTTGGCCAGGTGTGGTGGCTCATGCCTACAATCTCAGCACTTGGGGAAGCTGAGGATCACCTGAAGTCAGGAGTTCGAGACCAGCCTGACCAACATGGTGAAACCATGTTTCTACCAAAACTACAAAATTAGCTGGGCATGGTGGTGCCTGCCTGTAATCCCAGCTACTTGGGAGGATAAGTGCAGAAGAATTGCGTGAACCCAGGAGGCAGAGGTTGGAATGAGCTGAGATTGCTCCATTGCACTCCAGCCTGGGCAACAAGAGTGAAACTCAGGCCTCAAAAAAAAAAAAAAAACAAGTATTTAATTATTTAAATCACTTTAAACCAATTACTTTCTTCTGACCTAGCCTCACCGAAAGCAATACTATCTGTGAAATCATGGGTTTGATGTATTAATTATATTGTTTTCCTAAGTTAAATGAACATACATACATAATGTTAAAATTTGAAATTCAGATCCTCACGTGTCCTTACGTAGCCCACAGCTTGCAAGGTCTGGCCTGGGCACAGGCCAGTTCCAGGTAAGTCTCAATCTAGGCTGGGAGAACGCCTTGCTCAGTGAGGTCAGGGTGCCGTGCAGCAGAGCCCAGGGCTGCCCAGGGAAGTAGAAGGAGGTGGAGGTTTTCATAAGGGCACACAGGGGGTTCGGTTTGGGCCATGGGCTAAGTGCCCCTTTCTTCAGCTTGGGCTGGAGTTTGGTCTTCATAGTTCTTCATCAGCAGATAAAGCCACCTCCCTGCAAATTCCTCCTGGGATGGGCACTGGAGCCCAGTCTAAAATAGCAGTCTGACTCTGTCCCTGGTCACTGTTTTGCTGGAAGGTGGTAGGCCTCTGTGGGCCTCAGTTTCTCCATCTGTACAAAAGCAGTGGGTGAGACAGAGGTTGCTCCCAGCTCCACCAATCAGACTACAGCACCTCCCCCCACCCCCACCCCAAGCCCCAGTGGCATCTAGTGCTCCTGGTGACCCTGGGCTCCAGACAGGCCCTTGAAACCCCCAGGTGAGCCTCCCCTGACTCCTTCCTCCCATACCTGATCAGAGACCTCAAGTGGTGTCCGGGGTGCATATGAGAGATAGGGCCATCCTGTGTGACAGCTCTAAAATCTGATAATCAGCTAATCACCAGCAAATTAGCATCCCATCTTTACATAGAACAAATATAGTATTTACGTAAAAGTTGTTAGGAGTTTCTCTCTTTTTAATTAGCAGAAATAAATGCAAAATGAATGGTAATTAGGCAGCTGATGGATTCGGTAGTACAATTATGCCTGCGGCAGTGCCCCAGTCCTTAAACACTGCATGCTCTGAGGAATCAGAGGAGCCTATTTATATGATTTATTTATAAAACAAAGTTAACAGGAACAGAGGGGAGAGGTCTGGGCACTGCTGGAGGAGGGGTCTTGGCTGCAGAGCAAGGCCCTGGGAGAAGAGGTAGCTTCAGTGCCTAAGGAATAAGGGGGAGGGGGTTGCTCAGTGTTGAGCTATGAAAATGCACCACCACAGCCCCCATGTGTCTATTTCAGGCCAGGCATGCGTTGCTGGGAACGGCCCCCCTGGCAGGAAGCAGGCTAGGGCAGTGTGAGGGGCTGGGAGCGGCTGTTTTTATACTCTTGTCTGTCTCTTTCTCTTCCCTGGTCCCTACTTCTCTCTTCTTTGCTGGCCCTATACTTTCACTAAGCACTTTTCTGTGCTGTACCCCTGAGGTTCAGAGTGAAGGGAATATTCTTCCTTTCCTCCCGGAACTCCGGAGAAACCAGATCCAGGAATAATGCAGTTCAACACGATGGGAATAAGTTCCAGACCAGCAGAGCACCCAATGCTGTCAGAGTACAGAGGCAGGAGCCCAGAGGAGGCAGTCCCGAGGAAGAGGCACAAATTGGGTTTTGAAGGGTGCTCAGGAGTTTTCTGAGAAGGTGGCAAGTAGCCAAAAGATCTGCATGTGAAAAGGCAGGGAAGTAGGAAACAGCATCATGTGACTGCAGGAAAAGAGTGTACTGGGGGTGGGCGATGGAGAAGCAAGCAGGGTCTTAGATACCGTTCATTCTAAGGGTTTGGATGTGATCCTAGAAGCTGTGGAAAGGTCTGAATCAAGGGAGTGGGCAGCCTCTTTCCACTGACAGTTCTTTTCTTAGCTTCCCCTCCCCCACCCCAGAGTCAGCAAGGGGGCCAGGTCGACAGGCCATTAAGAGGCAGCTGGTCCAGCTCATCGGAGCAGGAGGCTAACCTGATTACAGGGACAGGAGGTCTGTCTGCGTGGGAGGGGAGGGAGGAAGGGAGAGTAAAGGGAAGGGAGGCATGCTGAGCCACCCCTGGGTGTCCGGAGTGGGGGGCCCTCTTCCCTAGAACATAGTCCCTGGCCCTGCCCCTACCCCACTGCCTCACCAAGCCTGGGGGAGAGGAGAGAGCACTGCCTGTGGGGCCTCATCGCCTTCTGCCAGACCCAAAATCCAGCTCACCACTGCTTTGTGCTGCGACCTTGAAGAGCCATTCCCAATTCTGAGCCACACATTCTAGTCTCCAAAACAAAGTCTTCAATTCGAATAGGGGAGAGGCAGCAAATCTGGCCCCTAGTCCTATCCCATGTAGTATACTTTTATGAACATGGGTTGTCTAAACTTTTAAGAATTTAGGTGGGGCAGGCACTCTCCAGAATGCCACAGTCCTCGCTGCTCCCTCCTGCCTCACTCCAGCCCAACACAAACGCTTGTGTGGTGTGCTGCAGGCAGCAGCTGAGTGGAGACACCTGCATGTGGACCTGGGCTCAGACAGATAGAAAGCCCGGCCAAAAAGGCTGGTGTTCAGAGTAGCTTCCCTGCCATGTATTACCTTTGCAGGAGGAGACGCGGAAGCTGCTGCTGCACTCAGGGCTTGGAGTGGACAAGCAGCCCTTCCCTCTCTCCAGTCACTACCCTGACTCAGTCTGCCGGCCTCTAAATGGGAACAATATTACCTGCCCACCCAAGCCCCAGGGTCATTAGAAAGCTCAGAGAAGCCCGGGCAGGTGGCAGTGATCTGAAAGTCAAAGCCCTCGGTAGTGGTTTAACCGTGACTTTGAACACCACAGGCTCTGAAGGATTTCACAAAGGGAAGTTTGGCACTCCCCAGCGCAGACAGCTCTCAAACCTCCGGAGCCTCCCTTTAAAACAGCAGTGCTCAAAGGTCTTTCAGCAGCCCGGCAAGGTCTAGAAATGGTGTCTGAGCTGCCATCTGCCATCACTCTCAGGAACGCGCTCTGAACTTGTAAGGGAAGACAAAGATCACACCGTACCACTTCTCTGCTCTGTAAGCTGCGCTCCTGCCTTTGGCCAAAATCAATACAAATCTCCACTATGATTGTTCCACCAGCACAGGGGCCAGGCCCCTTTCGATGACACTCCAGCCCTGACCGGCAAGGAGGGTCTCCCTTTATCACATGACTTCAGCCCCAACTCAGGGGGCAGCGGGGTGTGGGGTGGGGGTGGGGTCGTGAATGCGGGGGACAGCACAGGGGAGAAGCAGAGGGGGCCGTGCAGAGCTGCTCTAAGTGCCTCTCCAAAGACAAGGCTGGTGCTATTCATCAACTGGTTTTCAGGGCTGTGAGAAATCAATGGCGTTTGTGCTGCAAACTCATCATTAGGACAGGAAAAACTCTGCAATGGAATTGATTTGTTTAAATATAATAACACAATTTAACAGAGAACTATGGGGGTGGGGAAGGGACCGAGGCAAAAAAAACAGGCACGACAGCTCAGAGAACAGGGAGGTGAACCCCTGAAAAACCCTCTAGTGTGGCTGCTGAGCCCCAGTGCCACCCCCACCTGTCCCCCAAGCCCCTGACACCGAGGAGGCCAGAGTGGGCATGTGCTGTCCCCCTGCATGAAGCAGTTCAGGACTGGTCTTAGATATGTCCTCAGTGGCCTGTGGATGGGCCCAGAGGCCTGGATGGTCATTGCTGCATTGTTCTTGGAGGTGACTTTGCTCGGTGAATATTGGTTCAACTCAGCAAATTCTTATTAGGCATCCACTGTGGTCTGAGCACCTGTGCAGGGCCGTGGGTGACACGGGAAGAACTCCTGGCCATAGCCTGAAGGCATTCCATGGCAATGGGGTGGGTTAGGCAAGAATGTGAGACTGGGGCAGGCTGGCTTCCTGGGGGTCTCAGGAGATGTCAGGTGGGGGTGCCGGGGGATGCTAGGGCAGGAGGAAGACAAAGAGGGAACAGTCCGGGCAAAAATGCAAGGACCCTTCTAAGAACTGGGAGGGCCCCATTTGGAAGATCGTGCTCATTTCATAGATATGGTACCTGCCTGATGATGGCTGATGGGAGCTGACGTTATTGATCCTTAAAATGTTCTAGGACCCTGCAAACACTTTCTAAGAGTCACTTCACTGAATCTCACCATCCTGTGAAGGAGGGACTACTGTTACCCACATTTCACAAATGATGCCATTGAAGTACCAAGAGGTGAAGTGACTGCCCAAGGTCACATGGCGCAGGGATGGAGCCAGAATCAGACCCTCATAGGTATGGCCCCAGCGCCTACACACCAACTGTGGCACTTTCCTGCCATCATTGGGCCTTGGCCTGCATGTGAACTAGGGAGACAGACAACGCCTGCCCTCTGGGAGCTGGGGCATGAGATGCACGGGGCAACTGCACGGCAGCAGCTCAAGGGGGAGTCTGAGAAGGGCACAGAGGGGGCACTGCATCCATGTGGCACCCAGCTGCAGCTCTGCTGTGGGCTCAGCCCTGCATACTAGGTAGGGTTCAAGTGTTGACCGGACAGAGCTGTACCTGGTACTCAGGGTGTCCCCAGACCCTCCACATGACCTTGGGGTCTGAGGGTGGAGGGCACAAGCAGGCTGATATCAGGGAAGGCCTGGGCAGCTCTGGGCAGCCTCTCTCAGCTCAGGAAGGGCCTTAATATCAGCCTGAAAATTCTGACTTTATGCATGGTGATGGGGAAGCCAGGGAGGAGAGCGGAGGGCTGGGAAGGGCTCAGGTAATCAGAGGCAGGACGATGGTCACCAGCATGGGTGGGATGGTGAGGGGGTCACAGATCCAGAGATGGTTAAGGGGGCCAAATTGACTGTTGGATGTGGGGGTCGGGAAAAGTGAGGTGTCAAGGATGACCCAGGCGTCTTCCCGCAGCCCTCTGAGGGCTTGGATGCCCAGCTTTGCTGAGCGGCTGTCTGCATCAATATGAATTGACCCAGGAGCCCAGGGAGCACTATGCCCCTCCCACAGGAAGCTCTGACTTGGGGGAGGGCACTGTAGGCCAGTAGGCCACCACCAACTCCGCTCTGTCCCCCTGCTGACCTTTCTCCTTTGTCAGCAGTACACGCCATCAATGCACCGGAAGGGCCGGTGCAATCCTCCCAAATGCCCAGGCCAGGGCTGGGGGCAGGGGCTTGCTCTGTTCTCCCTCTTTGAAGGAAGAGGTTTCCTGAATGTCTCCAGAAAGCTGGGAGCAAAGCCGCAAAAGCCCTCAGTGCAAATGGGGAGACTGAGGCCTGGTGAGGGGCAGCTCAGAGTCCACCAGACAACTGCAGTCACACCCTTGAGCAAAGAGCCCATCAGGTGTGAGTCATGCCCCTCCTGCTGGCAGAGGGGAGGGAAGAGAGGAAGCTGCAGAGGAGACTGGAGCCAGGGCTTGGGGGATGGGCAAGCACAATCTGGCTGGGGGAGGGGGTCTCTGAGGTATGGGAAGGGGCCGACTGCACCAGCAAGCCCCTGAGCCAAGGAGAGGATCCAGTGGGTTTCGGAGTGGGGCCAGTGGACTCAGGCAGGCCTTGCGTGGTCAACCATCCTGGTTTGCCCATAAATAACAGGTTTCTGGGACCCAGAACTTTCCATGCTAAAATCGAACGGTCCCAGGCCAACTGGACAGTGGCCACCCTAGTGGGGCTGATGCGGAACTCTGGTTTTAGGTTCAACCACTCTCCGTGTCTCAGTTTCCTCATCTGGAACATAGAGCTTATAAGCGTACCTTATGTATGGTTGCTGGGAGGTCGGAGAGAGTGACATTAAATAATGTACGTAAAGTGCTTAGCATTCGAACAGCATCTGATAAAACTCATTAAACAAATGGCAGGTGGCCGCTGTTATTACTCCCAACTGCTAGACTGTTCTTACTACTAGGAGTACCAGCTAACACGTACCAAGTGCTTACCCTGCACCAGACTCTCTAAGTGCTGTGCATATGTTGCTGATCTAATCCTTACAATACTTACAGGGAAGGAAGTATTATCATCCCCATTTTCAGACAAGGACACTTGAGGTGTGGACGGGCTAAGCACTGCCCATGCTCTCACACCTGCCAGGCACAGAGTGCTGAAAACCACTTCTTTTTCCACTGGAATGACCCCAAAGCCTGGGAGATGTTGGCCAATGTCAACATGGTTCTGGTCACACTGACCCAGGGCAAGAACTGGTCAAACACGGCAGGCCACTCTGGAGGTGCCCTTGGGATAAGCAAGCATCCCCCGTTTTCAGGAAGGCTGAGTCCCTAATCCTCAGCCTGGGTCTTCAAGACCTTCCCCTTCTGGTCCCATCAATCTAATTTATTTGGGTTCCAGGGTCTATTTACACAGCAAAAGAAAGGAACACCCCATGATGTGCACAGACCTCCTCCTAGCCCCAGGGGCTCAGCTCTTGATCAGGCATGTTCTGCCCACTGCAATTCATTCTGCAACAACCCTGCAAGGTCAGATTCACGCCCATTTCCCAGATGAGAATAGAGAGGCTTGGAAATGTGTTATGGTCGCACAGCTGGATCTAAACGTGTCCAGCTCCAAAGCCTGGGCTCCTCTTGGTGGCTGGTGTGACAGGATGAACAGCAGCATGAGGGCAAAGGGGCCACACCAAATATGTCTGGGTCGGGTACAGTACTGGGAGAGGTGAGCACTAAAAACTCCAAGGAGGGGCAGAGATCCCCCTCTTTTAGAGCGCAGGGGAACGTCTGGCAGCTCAAGTACCCAGGGGTGCAGGAGCCAACCTGGACAGGTACTACACCCAGGGAGAAAAGGGGAGAGAGACCAAGGTGGAGGCAGGAGCCCATCACCCTGCTACCTGGAGAGGAGGGAGGCCTGGCAGAGACCCCTCTTCAGACTCAGAAGCTGAGCATGCAATGCCTCCTGCCCCAATCCCTAGGAAGTTCTCATTGCAAGCAACTGCAGGCTTGCAAAGCAATTAGCTTCCAGCACCCAGGAAAAAGGTCGCTGAGGGGGCAGGCGGGTGCTGGCTGAGCAGGGGCCCTGGGAAGCTGGGCCGGTTATTTTTAGCATGTCAATTCAAGAGGCAGGAGGCCCTCCTTCCCACCAGGTAAATGTCAGCGCCACTGGCAGCCCTAGCCAATTAAAGTAGCTAGAGCCAAAGAGGGAAGACGAGACTGGTGGCCTCTCCTGCTGGCCCCCAGGAGCTCCTGCTAAGGGCCTGCTCCCGACTCAACCTGCCTCCTGGCCCTGAACAGGAAACCCTGGCTCGGTACAAAAAGGCTGACCAGGGGCCTGGCTGGAGTCTTGGCTGGGCCGTGTGACCCTGGCCACGTCTCATGCCTTCTCTTCTCTGACTCCAGTTCCTCTCTGGAAACCACCCCGCCTCCAAGCCCACCTGATACTATGAGGGTGACATGAGTCAGGGGTTGTGAAGATAAGAGAAGGTTGCCACCCCCTGCAGTGGGGTGGCTGCTTTATTATTCCAGAAAAGAATGGACTTCCCAAGCAGGAACCTGGGCCAGCCTGAGCTGAAGGGGCCTGAGCTGGCCGCTGTGCAAACTGCTGGGGGGTTTGCGCAATTCCTGGGACTTGGAGTCCAAGGAGCCCGTGGCTGGCGCTCTGCTGATAGGAGAGGCATGAGAGAGAGGCCGCTGAGGTCAGTGGAGGCTCTGCAAACACAGACTGGGCTGAGCCCAGGGCTACGGGGAGGGGCCGTACCCGGAGAGGGCACCAGGCACCCAGAGCGCCAGCAGCAGGCCTGGCACTGGCATGGCATCTCCTCTGCATCATGGTCTTAGCCTGTGCAACCTTGGGAAGGAATACTATCCCCTCTCGTCCCCAGTAGGAGGGATGGAGGCAGAAGGAGGAAGGAGGGAGTTGGTAACAGAAAAGAGAGGGGAGGCGCATCTCCCATTTTACCCTGGGAGCCAGATCCTTAGTCCATAGTGGGGGCTGCCCCAGGGACCTAATCCCTCATCCTCCCAGGCTGGTCCAGCCTTGCAAACCCCAGAAATCTTAGGTCCTGCACGGGGGAGAAGCCCCGGGTCTAGCAGCAGCCTCCTGAGTCAGGTGAGGAAGCCGTCCTTCCCTCAGCTCGGATCCCCGGCACCAGCTCACACCCTCCAGAAGCAGCCTCTTCCACTGAGGCACTTTCCTGCCGTGGCTCCCAGGTGCCTGAAGCTCAGAGGAGATATAAGGGAAACTGAGGCACAGAAATGGGGCAGTGATCAAGTTAGAAGCAAAATATAACCTTCCTCCTTCTGCCGTCTCCACCCCCCAGGGCATCTCCAGCCTCCTTTCTTTCACTGCACAGGCCCAGCCTCCACAAAGCTCCCATTATCTGCCCGCAGTGTGCCTGCCGCAGGGTCTTGGCCCAGCTGTTCCCTTTGCGTGGAATGCTTTCAGTTCAGTTCACAGTCTGGTCATTCTTTGGGGCCCAGCTGGCACTCACCTCCTCCAGGAAGCTCTCTATGACCCTTAAGGACCTCACAGCCCCCAGACCATGCTGCCCGTGGTCAGCAGACTCCCAGACCATGAGTCGGCGGGACATTCCACTGTGCCCTTGGCAGAGGGGGCTGATGAGGGAAAGGGCAACCCTGGGTTTCCTGAGTCAACTTTCCTTCCTCACCCACTTGCCCCTTGTCAATCTCACACTGGGTCCTGATTCCGAGACATTGTCCCTGGCCCTGACCATCAGGCCTGCAAGCCTCACTGGGGCTCTCTGCGTAAACTGATGGCAGGATAAGCCCTTGCTCACAGTGGCGAACCTCTTATAGCAGGAGGCAGAATGCAAATGTGGCTCCATGGAGCCAGGTCTGCAGGCTCCCACGCAGCTCTCAGCCCCAGCTCTGGGTGGCTCTCCGCAGGTCCTCAGAACAACCTTGGCCCCTTGGGGTCAGTCCTGCCTTTCTACAGATAGAAGGCTCCTGTCACTGCTGCTGGTGGTCCCTGCCCCTGCCAGCCTCTGCATTCCCCCTGTAGACTAAGCAGTTTAGGGTGGCCCTGCACTCAGCTGAAAGCCTGATGGAAGCACCATGTTGGTTACCTCAGGGCATGCCCTCCTCTCTCTGGGCCTCAGTTTCCTCATCTGTGCCATGAGTGGGGTGGGCATGATTTCTAAAGACCATTCTAAAGACCATTCCTCCCAACATGAGACAGAGGCTGTGGGTTTGTTTTTATTCCAGCAAGGCCCCACCCTTGCAGCCCCACCCAGTGTCTACTACTTGCTGCAAGGTTATTGAGGCTTCAGAGCTAGGAGCTCAAGGCACGGGCAAGGCCATCTTCCATCCCAATGTGTGGCCTGGGGGTGTGGCTCATGAAACAGAGACGGACAAACTCCAGAGCTCAAAAAGAGCCAGGGGAGCAAACAGCAGCGGGAGGGAGAAGCGCCCTCAGTAAGTAACACCCAGGCAAGTCTTTCTTTACAGCCTCACACACCTTCCAGAGTGAGCACACACCATCCACGAGGATCCCTAGGACTCTGGGAGAGCCAGAGGGAGACCCAGACCCACCTCTCTTGGGAAAGACACTGCCCACCTGCTCTAGCCTCTGTCCCACTATAAGCATGCTGTGTGTCCCTGGGCTGGTCTCTGAGCCTCTCTGATCCCACTGAGCAATGGCCACCCCAAGCTCCTGAGCTGAGGTCAGGCCCATAGAAGATGGGGTTAGGGGAGGTGTGCAGATGGTGGCACCTGGCTCCACCCTCGGTCGCTTTATCTTGCAGCATTTGAGAAGACTGGCTTTTCCCTCTTGGTAGAAAGCTCTAGTGCCTGGCCCAGCAGAAGTGCCTGCGTTGCTAAAGAGGCCGTGGTGGAGCATAAAGGTCTGGCCAGTAGACAAGCCCCCAACCCTGCTCTTCCTGCTGCCACAGTTCCTGGGTGAGCTGGGTCTTAGACTGGACCACACCTCACCCTTGCCCCAACTTGCAGGCTGAAGCCGGCCCTCCTAGCTCTTACAAAGTAGCTGCCACTACTCTACAGTCTCTTTTGGCTCCCCACTCCCTGAAGGATCATGGCGAAACTCTGTGGCCCAGAGTTCGAGGCCCGAAGGGGCTGCCTCAGCTCCTGCTTCCAGCTGTGGCTGAATGAATCTTCCTCCCCAGCTGGACTGCCCTGATCAAGTTGTGTAGAGACCTCAGGAAGACCCTACTCTTCCACTCTGTATAGGATCCCCACTCACCTTCCTCCTCCACCAGGCAGTTTTCCCTGGCTGCCTCCTCCAGCATCAAAGAGCTGCACCTACCTAGCAACCCTACACTAGAGACTGTGACCTCTGCTCAGACCTCTGGACCTGGGGCAGCGCTCTCCCAGCTCAACCACAGATTCACTATTGGACACCAATGTCTACCATGGTGCGGGAACATGAGGAAGTGTTCAACCCCAGCCTGGCTGATGGACAGAATGGAGCACCCACCCAGCAAACATGTAAGTATCTATGACAGGCACTTTGATGTGGTAGAGAAAACACATATTATGGTGTCAGATAAAACTGGGCTGAGTCCTAGCTCCACTAATAACCTGTGTGACTTTGGCTAAGTTTCTTAACCTCTCTGTGCTTTGAGTTTTCTCATTTATACAGCAGGATAAGTCCCAGATTCAATGGGTTGTTGACTCCCTTGAAGACTGCAGTTTGTAATCCCTGACCCACCCCAATCCTCTGGTTTTACAGACCAATAAACAGATGCTCAGAGAGGGGCAGCAACTTGTCCAAGATCACACAGCAGTTCTGTGAAGGGACTGAAGCTTGAACATAAGTCCTGTTCAGAGGGCCCGCCAGGACAGTAGCCCCACCCTGCTGATCCAGAGGGGCATCCTACCTTGAGAAGGAATAAGCAATGAGCTGCAAACCATTCCCAGCTCCAGGCTGGGTTGGGGGTTGTGGAGTCAGTGCAGGCTGCGGAGGATGGGGTGGAGGGCCTGGGCTGCAGGCCACAGATTCCACGCAGTGGGAGGAGAGATGCGCGTTCTCAGCTGGCGCTGAAGACTGACAGGCATGCCATATACAGACCCTGGAATCCCAGCTCCGTGTGGCCACGGCTGGGCTCTGGCCAGGCCTGCTGTGAGCTGGGCTTGGCATTCAAGGTCTTCACGGCCAGCCCCAAACCGCCTGTGTAACCCTGGAAGTCTGCTGACTGACAACTTAGGGTGTGCATGCTGGCAGCCTAAAGCCACACAGGAGCGGCTGGAGGGGCTGGCGAGGACAGCGCAGCCTTCGCCCCAGGTGGCTGCCCACAGAGCTCTGAGCGACAGCTGTTTTGGATCGCCTGGTATGAAACCCAAATCCAGCCCAACCCCAATCCCTGATCTCCCTCTCCACCTTTTCTTAAAGACCACACAACCATGCCACTCCATGGAGGCAAACCCTCCTGTGTGCCCACAGCTCTGGAGTCTGCCCCTCCCCACTCCCGCTGCTGCCACCTTTACCCCACATGCTAGAAAGTGCCAGAAAGCACTAACCACGCTCCAGGCATGGCTGTGATAGTGCCCTAGCTTACTTCGCTGAATCCCTCACAACTAGAGGGATAGTCTCCCCATTTTACAGATGAGGAAATGGGGCAAAGGGAGGTGAAGTCTCTAATCAGAAGCCACAAAGAAAGGAGCAGCAGAGCTGGAAGATCTCCACACCTCAGCCCAGTCTACAGCCGCAATCACGCCAGAGTCCTCCACACTCATCCACCAAGAGTGTTTTGAGTGTCTTTCGTGAAGTGCCAGCCATACGGAACCATCTGTCATGCCCCTGACATGACACCCTCTCATCTAGGGCCAGCCTTTGCCCACGGTTGCATCCCAGGCCAGCTCGGGCCTCTCACCTCTGCCCCAGCTTAGGAGCCACGTATACCTGACCCTAGTGTGCCAAGCTGCGTGAACTGGGTCGCATCACTTGTGGGGAAAAGCAGCGCTGGGCTCATGTCTACGCTAGCTAGCTGGACCTCCACGCTCCACCAGGCCCTCGTCAGCGACCCACACACCTCTCCTGAGCCAGGGGCTGGAGCTGTCTACCAGAAGGGAAAAGCCAGTCTTCCAAAATGCTGCAAGATGAGGCAGCCGAAGGTGGAGCCCAGGTACTGCTCTCTGCTGCCACTGTCTACACCCCTGCCCGATGTGGGTCTGACGTCAGCCCAGGAACTTAGGGCGGTTGTACCTCTGAACCTCTGTTTTCCTACCTAGCAAATGGGAACAGGGCTTTTCAAGAGCTCTCAAGGGTGTGAAAGGGCTCTGCACACTGTAGTGAACTCTACAGTGCAAGAGGTCACTGCAGCTACTGAAGGTATCACAGAGCAAAGGTTGGAAGGGAGGAGCCGGGGGTCAAAGAAGTCTCCGTGACATCTAATTTGCAGGAGTGAGTTTGCCAAGAAGAGGTGGGCAAGGGGCAGTCAAGACAGAAAGCTCTGCAAATAAAACATACCCTCCACATGCACGCAGAGCTGCAGCTCAGCCTCCGCCCAGGCTGCCCAGAGCCCCCCAGGAGCTGCTGGAAGCTTCTGCCACTGAACAGCTCTCAACCTCGGAACTGCCTCTTCTTGTTGGAACGCACCCTGCCTCGTGTGTGTGTGTGAATGCCGTGTGCTTGTGAGGGCTACGTATCTGTGTGTAGTTCCAATATGAGTTTGTGAATGTGTATGTGAGCAAGCACGTGCTTGCAAGTGTTATCTGTGTGCATTCCCCTGGCATGCAGAAGCGACATCTGTGTACGTATGTTTGTGAGGAAGCGCGCATTTGCACGTCTGTGTGTATTAGCTGTGCACGAACTGCCATTCGTGTCTGTGTGAGCATGCGCATCCCGCCAGGCTCCGCCCCGTCCACTGCTTCTGTCTCCCACACTGTAGCTCACCTGGGGTCACCTCCCCAGAATTCTCCCCCACGCCTCTGAACCCTCTCCACGACACTGTTACGGAGCTCGCCACAGCACTGCACATTACTGGGATCTCTCTGCTTCTCCACGGAGCAGAGAGTGGGACAGGCCCCTTTCCCTTGCACTGCAGTCGGTGCCTAATGCAGGAGTTGGTACACAGTAAGTGTTTAATACAAGCTCAGGAAAACTTACTTGAGGGGTGGAGGGGAAGAAAGCCTTATTCAGCCGACACACCCCTCCTCTAGAGGGGGCCCTGGCTGCCATCTTGGAAGCACCGGGAGGCCAGGCCTGGTTCCTGCCACATCACATCACAAATGGGTCATGACCACAGACCCACCAGGAACCTGTCACCTGATAAACGCCCCCCTCCCTTTTTGAGTTGGGACAGGATCCGGCACTTCTGAGGATACCCATAATTGCCCTGATCCCCACCCCCAAGAGGAAGCCAGGAGAGGGAAGCAAGGCCAGAGGCAGAGTAGGCCAGGGGCAGTGGCTGGCACACATGGAGCCACACACACCTGGACTTGAACCCTAGGCTCAGCCAGGTGTGTCGCCTGGGGCAAGTTGGTTCCTGAGTGCTGTTCAGTTTTCTCATGTGTACAATGCTGGTGATTACAGCAGTGCCCTCACCAGGCTGCTGTGATGCTGAAAGAAGTACTAACTCTACGGTGCTTTGCACAGTACCCAGAATACAGTTAAGTGCTTGTCGTGTTAGAGGATATCACTGTTTTCTCATGGACTAGAGTAGAAAGCTGAGGCCTTCTAGAAGGAAAGGACTACCCAAGGGTACGCTGGGAGTTGGCAGCAGCATAAAATCCAATGTCCGGGTCCCAGGTCAGGGTACTCACCACCCTCCACTGTGGCTTCCTGTGAGAGGAAAAGGCCAAGGAAGAAATAAAGACGGAGAAAGAAGCCCCATCCCCTCCTCAGCCCTCTGGACCCTGAAACAGCACCACGCACTCCGGGTGGCCCGCACGCCCTGCCTGCCCCGCAGCGGAGGGCGCAAGCACCAGAGGGCCAGCCCATCCTGCTTACCTGCTCAGGCGTCTGCCAAAGGACCAGACTCAAGACTGCTGAGAGCGTCCAGCGGAGGAGGAGGAGGTGGCAGCCCCAGCGGCAGTACGAAATCAGAACACAGCTGCCGTGGGTCCTATGGGAGAGAGGAAAGAGGACCGTGAGCTCCAAGCTCTGACCCTGCAGGCAGGCCCTTACCCACTTTACGGACCTCTACCTCCTGGCTGCCATCTCCTGGAAGATGGAACTGGCGCCCCAACACGGAGCTACCCCTAGACACTGGACACTGCACCCCCGCCACTGCCAAATAAAGGCGCAGCTCCTGAATGTCACATCCAAGGCTCCAGCACCAGCCCCGCAGCCCCGCAAGCCATGGACCACAGTAGCAGCCAAAACTTCCCGCCCGCCACTGGGCTCCAGTCAGCCCAGCCCCCCAGACCCCTTGCCCTCCAGCCTTGGCACAGGCCAGGTGGCCCGCTCAGAGCGCTTCTCGCCACCTCTCTGTCTTTCAAGGGCCCCCTGGCCTTCGAGACTCTGCTCAAGTGCTTCTGTGGAGCTCTCTCCCACCTGCCCCCCGTTGCTCGTTCGTCCCCAGCGGGATGTGCACCTGGCTGATCCTGCCTCCTCCCACCTCCTCCTGCTTTGCACAGGCCACTCTCCTGCTCCAGGCATAGCTCCTGGATATTGGAAGTGAGGTCTAGTTTCTCTCTGTCCTCTGAGCTGGTTAACAAGGACCACAGGGACTCCCTGATGGATGAATGGTGCAGTGAAGGTGTGCAATGAACAAACGGAACAACACGGTCGACTGAAGTCAGGAGGCCTCCCCCGTTCCTTCCTCTGAGACTTGGTGAGGTTGATGCTTTTCCCTGTCATTTTATAAATGAGGAAACTGAGGCCCTGAGAGGGAAAGGGTTCCTCCCATGGCAAGGGGCAAGACTGGAGTGAAGTACAAACCTCCTCAGGGATGGAGGCTGTGTGGCTGTCTCCCCCCAGCTCCTGTGTCTGCAGACTCTTGGCCTCCCTGACTGTTGAGGGTCAGGTCGGCCGGGAAAGGCAGCTTCTGGCAAAGGAGAAGGCAATGGGAGGCCCCTAGGGTGAAAAAAGGGCAGCAGGGAAGCTCACAATCAGAGCAGAGCGATCAGCCTCATGGCCCTACTTTCCCTGATCTGGGGGCCTGAGGCTCAGGACGGACAGAGGGGATATCACAGGAAGCCCCTTCCCATGTCCATGAGATGCACCTCCAGCCCATCTTCAGCTGGGTCTCAGTAAAGTCCCCTTCTGCTGGTGGGGCATACACTAGTCCCACCACTTTGGAGAACAGTTTGGAAGGGTCTCTTACCCTGCGACCTCTCCCATGACCCAGCAACTCCATGTCCACAGAAAAATGTGCATATGTTCACCAGAAGACATGTGCTAGAACGCTCACAGCAGGGCCATTCATAATAGCCAGAAAATGAAAACTTCCCAGATGGCCGCCAACCACAAAAGGGGTCAACTGGTGTTTCCACACAACAAACTGCTGGACAGGTTTGGGAATGAGTGATCTGCAGCTTCATCTAACAACACGGGTAAATCGTGCAAATATAGCGTTGACTTAAAAAGCCAGGCACAATAGAGAATGCACTTACGAGATCCATTTATATAAAGGTCAAGAAGGGCATAAAGATTCTATGCTTTTAACAGATGAAATACGGCAGGGGTATAGGAGTTCCTCCTATCCAGAGATGGAGTCTGTTCTCCATCCACTGAGAGCCGGCCTTGAGAACAGGATTCAGTGTGAGTGACATTTTGTGAGTTATAGAGACTAGGCCTCAAGAGGTCTTGCCATTTCTGGCCTTGCCTCTCTTGGAAGCTGCAGGCCACGGAGGGAGGTGTCTGTCTTACTGGAGGGTGGGGAACTGCCCTGGCAAGAGCCAGCACCCACTGTCCCTGTGACTGAGGCCATCTGGACCTTCTAGTCCAGCCAACCCTCAAGGTGACTGGAGCCACATGAGCCCAAGGGAATCACGGGGGAAGCCCAGCCAAACCACAGAATTGTGAGGTTTCATAAATGGTGGCCTCTTTAAGCCACCAAGTTTTCAGGTGGTTTGCTGGGTAGCAGGAGATAACGAACAGCAGGCTGTTGGAAGTCAGGACAGTCAGTATCCTTGAGGCGGGCAGTGACTAGAGGGCACAGGGGGCTCTAGCAGGGCTGCAATGCTCTGTTTCTTGATCTGCCTGGCAGCTACAGAAGCATGTACCCTTTGGGATAATTTGTCAAGCTACAAACTTATGAGATACACACTTTTCTGCATGAATGTAACACTTCAATGGGAACTAAAGACAAATCTTTCCATGGCTCTCTGCCCAGGTGAATCAGGTCAGCCCTACCCTGGCCACCCAGCCTCTGTAGCCCATCCCCAGTCCTGCAGGCTGTACCTCACTCTTCTGTGCACACCCACAGGCTGCATCATACCTCCACCCCAAGATGCCCTTCCCCTTCCTACCATGCTCAAGCCTGCGGTCAGGTGGCACCTCCTTCTGGAAGCCCTCCCTGACCTCCCCAGGCCTTGCCTTGGTGTCCATATTAACAGAGTTCTCTCTCTGGGGCTGGATCTTCCCCAGGGTGTGTAAGTCTCTCTTCTGCCTCCCCAGCTCTCAGAGCTCTCCAACCAGAGGCTCTATCAGGGTTGGGTGGCACCCCTATTCCTCTTCCCCTAGGGTCGAGACACCCTCAGCCATACTGTGATGGCCAGAGCAGGCTTCAGGAGAGGATGGGAAACACAGGGAACTGGCCATCACAAGATGGGTCAGCTGCCAGCACCCAGCAGGTCCATATTCTTCCGGGGGCACAGCCTTCTCCCATAGAGACCAAGGTGGGGGGCTGAATCTAGGGGTGCAGCAAGGGGCTACAGAGTGCAGGGCTTATGGGGGCGATTATAACTCCCCATTTTGCAGTAGACCATGATGCCCAGTAAATG
This sequence comes from Cacajao melanocephalus, assembly GCA_963573385.1. Taxonomy (NCBI): domain Eukaryota; kingdom Metazoa; phylum Chordata; class Mammalia; order Primates; family Pitheciidae; genus Cacajao; species Cacajao melanocephalus. Next base: position 138,082 of record CAUYLG010023315.1, on the reverse strand, counting down.
TGTACCATTCCTCCCCTCTTAATTCTTTATTAAAACAAAATGGCAAGACCCATGGCAGTCGTACAATGCTGCACCCTCTGGCAAAAAGATGCAAACTGCTGGGCAGATAGCAGGAAGAGTTGTAATGCCAGACAGAGTGGGCATCAGCTCCGCCAAATCCTTCCCCATACTGACTCCATGAATTTCCATCAGCCCTGAGTGACTGAGAAGGCGGAAGCCCTCCCCTATCTGACCTCAGGTGAGGGACTGGCTGGGGCCTCAGCTGATCCCCCCTCAGCTGATCCCCAGAGCCAGGGCCTTGGCCTGGCCACCCTGCTAAGGGCCTCTTGCCCCACACATATCTGCAGCTCCAGCTCTGTCCTAAATAGATATGTGGCCTCTGGGGAAACCCCTCATCCCTCAGTTCCCTGCAGTGTCAACTAAGAGCTATGCTGACACAATGATCTCTGATGAGCCAGTTTTCTCTCCTGCAGGAGGATCGGAGTCCCCGACAGGCCAAGGCGGTGCTGAGGCCCAGCCTCTTTCTGCCTTCCTCGGGGTCCCCACTGTACCAGTGATGACGCTTACCAGCAATTGGATGATGCGGCCACCTCACACACTACAGGTAGGCCACATCACCTGTCACCTTCCTGCCTCCCACCTCTGCGACCCTTTGCTAAGAGAGGAAGCTCCTTATCCAACAGAGAGGCCCAAACAAGCCAGAAAGTGGCCAGGCTGGGAGAGGGAAAGACATCAGATCCCAGGAAACACGGTCTATCCTGCAGCAGAGAGAACTCTAAGCACACAAGGGCAGCCGGGTAGGTCACAGCCTAACTTCAGAAGCAGCTCTGGACTTGAGCATGCTTTCTACAAGTGGATCTGCTACCTTGGGAGGTGGTGAGTACCTCATTCCCAGAGGCATGCAAGCAGAAGGGAGCTGCCACGTGGTGCCGTGGGTGCTGTAAGCACCAGAACAGAGCTAGACGTGTAGTTCCCAAACTCCTCTGATAAGAATCACCTGGGCTGATAGTTAAACCCACAGCTTTCCAAGCCTCTCCCCTGGGAATGGAAGTCTATGGGTCTGGAACGCAGCCCAGAAATTTAAATTTTTAGGAAGTCCTCCCAGGTGATGGTCTGCATCTGGAAAGTCTGGGGGAGCACTGGCAGATGACCCTCCAGGTCCCTCTGAGTCCCTTACTCCACTCCACCATCCACACCCCATCTGGAAGACACCACTCAGGCAGCAGCCTTACTGCGTCATTAAAATAAAAATGATTTAGAAGCTTTAGGAGGGGGCAAAGATGTCAGGGGGAGGGTAGATTCTCAGGCTGCGGTGATACCGGTGGCAGCTCCTTCCTAGCCCCCCTGGGCACCCCAGAGCAATCCAGAAAAAAAGCTTAGCATTGTGGTGGGGGGGTTGCTAACAGCTGTTCAGCTGCTGCTCAGTGAGGCCCCGGAAAAGCAATTATCTTGCTCTTAGCAGAGAGGAGCTGGCTTTTACCCGCCCCTTCCCTCCCTCCCTTCTCCCTCCCACCTTCACACACACACAACACACACACACCCAGGCCAAGATGCTGCGGCTGGCTCTGAACCCACCTCCCCCTACCCCCCAGCCTCCAGATTTCTCCGACTCACTCAACCTCCATCCTCAGAGCACATTTCCAACACTTAAATCATTTAGCCCACTAAACCGGAGACGGCGAAATGGGTGCTATTTCTTAAAAACATACAGAGAGCATATTAAATTATTGATAGCCATTAAACAGGGGGAAAAAATTAAACAGCTCTCAGCTCTTATCAATCATTCATGCAGTTTCCACTGGGGTGTTTTCTGGAGAGTGATCACTCCGGCAACCTAGGGAGCTGGCTCCTGCCGGGCAGGGAAGGCTGCCACTGGATGGAAATGGAGGCGGCCGCCCCAGTCCCCAGCAGTCAGGGAGGCAGCACTGCCCTCGGAGGCAATCGGGGGCAGGGGTCAGGCCTGCGAGTCAGCCTCTCTCCATTTCCAAACTCCCGCCTCCTCTTCACCACACCACTAACAAAGGGAGACTCCAGCACCGCCTTCAGGAACCCCCTTAATTAAATCCAGCCTGCTTTATTGAGCTGATATTACACATCAGTCCTGTAGCACCCACAGAGAAAAAGCCTCAAGACACCCACACAGGCGAACGGGCTCCAAATGTGAATATACTACACTGTCACAGGACCCGTCAATGAAGAGGGGGCTCAGAGGAAAGGGGGACAGCCCTGGCCAGGGTGGGGGTGCCAGGGAAGCCTTCACCAAAAAAGCTATTCTTGGGTACATTCTTGAATGAGGAGCAGAAAATCGCCCAGACAACAAGTTGGAAAGGGCATTCTAGAAAAAGGTGATAGAATAACTCAGGCAAAAGCACAGTGTAGGGCAGTGCCCGTGTCTGAGCACCCACCCTGCCAAAAACAGCCTGTGGGTAGGGGCCTGAGCAAGGCAGTGGAGTGTGGAGCAGGCTGGAACCTCAGCCTCTCCTCCAGGTGCTGGTCACATTCAGGCCAGGCCAGGGGAGGGAAGCACAAGGCCAGCACCCCCAGGTGTGGATGGGCAGGAGGTTGGGGTTCACCCCAGCTGCCTGGGCAGCGGCACCTCCACCCCCGCACGGCAGATCCATTTCCTGGCTCTGACTCAGGACACCTAAGCCAGTGTGACGCAGACCACAGAAGCTGTGGGCCCAGGATGCTGCCAATCTCTCGGCCACAGACAGGCCTGGCAGAGCTGCCCTCAGGAGACAGGCTCCCTCCTGCCACTGAGCCATGCCAAGTACCTCGGCACCAGGGCTGTGGGAGCCAGCAGACACCTGATACCACCCAGCCTCACTGTGCAGTGGGGGATCATCCACAACCAGAGGCCACTTGAGGCTCCGAAGCCAGGCGGGCTGCTGTGGGAAACAAAGAGGCTAGGCCTGTCCCTGCCCCAGCACACAGGGCCAGCTCTGCATGCTGAAAGCTATTCAGAAGACTTCACTTGCTGCCTTGCTCAAGAGACCAGGAGCTCAGGAGCTGGGAGCTGGGAGCCAGGAGCCAGGAGCCGGGAGCCGGGAGGAGGCCCTGCCAAGTGTTGATAGCACCCTCGCCAGAGAAAGCTGCTGTCACAGGGAAACATTCTGGGGAGAGCGGTTGTTTACCACCAACGCCTGGGACTGTCAAGAAATAATCAGAAGAAATTAAATTTGCTAAGTTGTAAAAGATATAAAGGAACCCTCCCTCCCCAAACGCCCAGACGTTTTGACCCAGACAATCAGGCTGCTCTGTTTTGCCTGGTTCCAGGAAAGTGTCTTTAGATCTGCAGGAACGGACAGGTGGTGGGATATGTGTATAATCAGCCAGGATTGGGAGACAGGGCCCCAAGTTCTGCCCAGGCTGTGCCATCAACCTTCCTCTCTCTGGGCCTCGTATGCTCCCCTCCTGTGCACATGACGGATACGCATTCCAGGCTCCTTCAGCCACGCTGATCTTACCCGGCAGGGGTGGTTTCCAGGCTGCCTGTCCACAGAGCCTGCCAGGAACACAGAGTTCCTGAAGCCTACCCTAGCACCTCTGCTACCCTCACTTGGGCTTCAGGAACTTTCGGTGATGGAGTCCAGTGGGTCTGAAGTCATCATCCATTCCCCTGCTCCCGCACACACCCGCGCTCACACCTGAATTGCTACAGGTAGCCCCCTCCCTTTAGTTCAGCCTCCACACAGGTACAAGACCCGTGCAGAGCATGGGTCCGACCTGGCACAGAGCAGGCTGTCAAAGAAGGTCTGCTGACCAGCAGAATCAAGACAGGAATGGGCAAGTGACCCTATGACCCAAATCAAACACACCTGTCCCCGCCTCAGGCACCAGACCTGACTCCCCACTGCCAGCACATCCCACTGCCAAATTCTCAAGTCCTCCGAGTCCTGCACTTGTGAGTTGTGTCCACACTTCTAGAAGTCTCTCACACCCTCTACACTCCAGCCACACCACAATTATTCATGCCCTGGATGTTCATGCCCCAGGGCCTTTGCATATGCCATTGCTTTTTCAGCCCAGCCAAGTCCTACTCTGGGTCAAGCTCTAGTGCTCCCTTTGTAACTGCGGCAACACTTTACACTAGACCGAGTTCTGTTCGCATTTGTTCCAAACACTCAAATAAACCACCCCAGCCCCCAGCCTGCAGCCCTAGCTCAGTTCTTCCTAATGGCTAACCTACATCACACCTGCTGTAATTTTAAAAACCATTCCCTGGATACTGGGTGAGATGTTCTCGGCCAAGTGTAAGTGAGACTGTATTCCTGGAACTCCCTAAGCTGAGGGAAGGGGCAAGCTTGGGAATTTCCAGGCAAGCCAGCAGAAATTGGCCACAAATGAATAATTAACTCTAGAGTCGAGAGCTCCGAGTAGCTGCTGCCAAGGTCTCAGGCTCTGGCCTGTGTGGGCCCACTTGGCCTCTCTTGGCTCAGGCCCGAGGGTGTGCGTCCCCCGCCACCCCAACCGCTGGCAATCTGCTACACCCCACAGCCACTGGCCATCAAGAGCAAAGACTGTGTGGCCAGAGTAGGCCAAACGTCTTACGCTTTTCCCCAGGAATGACTCCAAACTTTTGCCCACACACTTCTATCCTTCTGGAATGCCATCCCTTCCGGTGAGCTAAATCCTCTTTGTCCTTCAAGGCCTGGCTCCAGCCTGGCTTGCCTCCTCCCTTCCCTGCCCACCTGGACCCCATGACCTCCGAGCCCCTGCAGCCCTGGCTGTGTCTACCAGCTGTCTCCTCCCTGCCCAGGCCTGGGTGCCAGGACCTCGTTTCTTCAGTGAAGCCCCTGCTGGGATGGGGACACTGCATCCTCTACTGGACCCTAGCAGCTATCATTAAGTTGGGCACAGACTGGGAAGCCCACAGGTGGTGGGGACTGCTTATGGGCTCTGTGCACAGGGGCCCTGGTGGTGGTCAGCCCAGGAGCTGCGCAAGGGGAGCAGGTGGGCTGGCAGCCATCTGCAGAACTGTGCAAGCAGCCCCTCGCTGCCAGTGGCCACTTCATCTGGAAGCACAGTTGAATATACGGCAGATGATGTATTGATAGCACACTGGGATACCTGTTAATGCGGTATCATCTATGTTTCCACACTTCATGTCCATCGGTCATGAAGTTCACGAGTTCAAGCCCTTATTCCAGGCAGCTTACAGGAACTAAGGTGAAACTGGAAGCCCCAGACTGCAGTGCTGGCAGTGGGGGCTGCAGTCCTCACCTGGCTCAAGGAAGACATCATATCCCCTATGGGCCTTCTTTCGGAGGCTCCGAGCCAGCTGTGGTGCAGCCACCATGTGGTCTAAAGAAACAGGAGTAAATGTAACCATTGGCTTCCTATCGCGGGGCTGGGTGGCTGCGGGGAGCACAGCATTCAGAGTCCCAGGAGCCAGCTCCTTTGCAGTCGGCCCAAGATCAGCCCCAACTCCCTCCTTCCCCAGGGCACCTCTTGCAGGCTGAGGCTACCAGTTTCGGCATAGCCCTCTAAGTTTAAGAAAAGCTTGAACTCTTCTTCGGTGGGACTGATGGACATCAAGTCTGGAAACACAGATTAAACCTCACTAACAGGTATCCCAGTGTGATATTAATGCACCACCCGCCATGCATTCACCTGTGCTTCCAGACCGCGTGGCCACTGGTACGGCAATAAGGCCGGCAACAATAACAAATACCACCGACTTGAACAGCTGCTTTGCGTCCAGCTCTGTGCTAACCTCCACCCGCATTTCTCCTGAATCCTCCCACCATGCCATGAGGTCGACACTACTCTGAACATGCCTACTGGCAAGACGAGGAATCTAAGGATAATAGAGATGCAGATGAAGATGCAGTAACCTTCCCGCATCCCAAGGCCAGAGGGTGGCAGCATGTGAGTTTGGATGCAGGCATCTGGCCCCGGCCCTGCATGCCTCCCCACTGCCAAGTCCCCAGCACCCCTCATCTCCTTTGCTCAGAGCTGGAACCAGTGCTCTGGGGACCACCCTCCAGCCTTCACTGAACCTTTTTCTCATCTGACCTTCAAAACATTCCGTGAGACCATTGGTGAGGGTCATCATTGCCATTTTACAGATGGGGAGACTGAAGTCTGCTGGGGGAAGGAACTTGACTTCTCTAGCAGTTTCTGCACCCCCTTTAGTCCTCACAGTAACCCCATGAAGTGGCTGTTGCTAAGACCATTTTGCAGGTGGGAAAACACTGAGGATGGGAGAGGCAGAGGGGCTGTCCAGGACCACATGATGGCAACAGGGCCTGCGTTTGTGCACTGGGCTGCCTGACTCTTGACTGGGCTTCTCCCACGACCCGGGGCTGCCCTCAAGGCCTGGCCCAGAATATGGGCGAGTGTGTGGGCATGGTGGGGAGAAATAAAGGGTGGATGAGGAACACAGTGTGGGGGTATGGGGGTGGGGGCCACATCCCTCCCTCACAGCCTTCCCTCTCCAGCACCATCCATATGGAGGTGAGGTGGAGATGTTGAGGACAGATGAGGCTCCCTCCCCACTTCCTTCAGGACTCCTGGGCTGGGGCGCTCCTACACTCATTTACAATGCCGGAGAGTCTTATCTGTGAGCCTAACCATCAGGCGGGGGCAGCCCAGCCACGATGGGCACTGGGTGTATATTACACGCAAGGATGTGAGTATGGACAGCACCCGTCGTGAAGAAGACAGAATGAGGTGGTAGCTGCATGCCCACACGTGTGTGCACACAGACACATGCACACAGGCACACTTGCACAGAGGTGTGTACACCCCTTACCAGTACACATCCACACTGGGACAAACACAGGACAGTGAACAGACATCTACCTCCCAGAGCTACAAACACATCAACCCAGAGAGAGGCAGCCCAGAGGACATGGGCACACGGCTGCCTGCAGAGTGCAGGCAAATACACACGTGTTTGTGCCTGGGCACACCCGTGTTCATCTGCACACAGGCCAAGAGCAGCACACACCTGCATACTGGGCTAACGCAGTTTATGGGCTGCGGGCCGGGGTGTGGACAGCCTCAGGTGCACACACATGAACAGGGTCCTTGGTGGTGGTCAGCCTCAGGAGCCAGGCAGGGGAGCAGGTGGGCTGGCAGCAAGGTGGGCTTGCAGAACTGTGCAAGAAGCCCCTCACTGCCGCTGTGTGGATGTTCTCAGGCCTGTCCAAAACAGCCCCATAAATCAGGATGCTGCCTGCTGCAAGCATTTAAATCACTGTCCCTGGGATGCAGAGCTTAGAACAGAGAAGCAGCCAGCATCAGGCCCTGACCCACCATCTGCGTGTATTAGGAGGAGACAGGTGGTATTTGGCTTTCCTTCCACCCAAAGCCACCTCCCCACCCTTACCCCCATGAGACCCCGGTCCTGCCAGCCCACTATGTCCTGCCTCCCTCAGGCCTTTCTTCCCCATCCCACCTTTCTCCCTTTACTCTCAACCTGAGATCTCAGAGTGCATCACCAGCCTGAGCACCGCCCTCCCATCCCCAGTGCTGAAAGCTTCTCAGCAATTGGCACCCTAGGACCTAGGTATGGGTGGGTGGGGTGAACAGTCCATTTACAGACCATTTCCAGACAGTAACACTGCAGGCGGTCATCAGATAGGAGCTCTAAGCTGGGGTCCATACCCAGCTCCACCTCGGATGAGTCACCCCACTTCTCTCAGCCTTTCTTTCCCTGTCTGTAAAGTGGGGACTGGAATGGGACCTCCCAGGGCTGCTTGTCCTGAGGATCTGCTGCCTAGGGAAAAGCTCCTCTGTGGATGCTGATTAATTATGACTATTAATAATACAACCATCTGTATCTCACAGTGGAGCGAGGATGATTAAAACTGGGCCTTATGCCCCAGTGGCAGAATAAATGGGTTTCCGGGTGGGCTGGGGTGTCAACACTAGCCTGGAAGCAGATCACTGGTGACTGTGTTGGGAGGGGCTCTTTATGCTGCACAGACAGATGCCGAGAGAAAGGACAGAAAGGCAGGCAGGCAGAAAGAAGGTGGAAAGCTGGCTTACTAGATGATGAACAATAGACAATTACCCCATGCCAGGGCTCCCAGGCAGGACTCTGTGCCTGCCTCTGGGACAAAACAACTAGGTCTTTCCACATCTTCTCAACGCCACCGCCACCCCACAGCAGGCCCCAGATGCTCCAGCTGCGGGAGGTAATGAGTGCCATCCTCTGTCCAGAGTAGTTTTGGAGGCTGCTCTCTGCCAGGGTCAGGCCAGTGCCCTCCCTGCCCCCTTCAAGCCCTGCTCCAAGTATCGTCCATGGATGGAGGAGCCTTTCTGAATGCGTCCGCATAGTGTGGGGGCAATGGAGACGGTGCTTCTCCCCACCGCCAGGCAGGGCTCAGTGTACCCTGGACCTCACTCATCCACTTGAACGCTCTTTCGTGAACAGATCTGCCTCCCACCTCACATTCACTAGACTGTGAGCTGCTCTGATCAGTCCACCTCTGTGAACACCACCGGCGGACCCCCCAGAACCCCCTCCCAGAGCCAGACACTTAAACCAGTAATTCTCACAACCGCCCCATGTGGTGTTTACTCCCATTTAATCAATGAAGAAACTGAGGCACAGAGAGAGAAAGGAACTCACCAAAAGTCACATAGCCAGGAAGTAGCTGAAATGCAAAGCAGGCTGTTTGGTTCCTACGGTCTAACCCACTGGGCTACGAAGCCTGACTGAATGAATAAGGCTTCAATACGAGGATGCAGAAAGTTTTGAGCTTTCTAAGTGGAAGGTGAAGTGACCAGAAGATGAGTGTCATGGGTTCAGGCCAGATCTCTGCATTAACTGGCTGTGTGGGCTCAAGCTAGTCACTTGCTCACTCTGGGCTTCAATTTCCTCACCTGAAAAAAGTGAGCAAATGGGGTTGCCCCATCCCCTGGCCAGATGCAAAGGCAGTGAAAAGTGAGTGCTCTGAAAATGATCAAAGAGCGTGATCATGAGGGCCATATCCACAGCAACCAGGACTTCCAAAGCGGAGCCCAAATGCCTGTTCAGGCAGGGGCACTCAAGAACAATGCATGAAGAATCTGAAACCAGGGTTGTCCTAGAAAATCTGGGGCACTCGGCCACCTGCACGATGCCTGCAGTGAGGTAGTGTTACATGGGCTGCCTCCAAGCCAGGCCGAAGCACCTCTCCAGTCCCCTTTGTCGATCATTCTTGGGTCTCATCAACACACTTTCCGGGAACCTACCCCGCATCCAGCCCTAGCAGGGAGGGGGTATGGAATGCACAACGGCTTCCCAAGCTCAAGGGCTGAGTGTTGACCCTCCAGGGCCTGCAATGTGGCTGGGGGATGCCCACACACAAGGATGCTCAAAGATCACCGGCTAAGTTCCTACAGGAGCTTCTGGGCTCAATCACCCACTGATCACCAGGCGGGGTGCTGGTGATGCAATGGGGGCAGGATCTAGCTTGGGGGAGCACATGAGTCACAAATAAAGGCCTGTGTGCCCCCAGGCAGGCATTCCACACCATGGCAGGCATTACCAATTGGTCCCCACACTCTCTTACAGAGCTTCTTGTAGCTTCAGAATTACTATTCTATGCAGCACTCCAGGCTGTCACTCCCAGGAAGAGCATAAAACAAAACCTACAGCACTTGATGTCCCTGTTAGTGGAGCAACTACCATACACTGAGCTGGGGTCAGCCATGCCTGGGAGAGCTAAGGCCTGGTCTTGGTCTCTGGCCTGGGAGATGGCAGCTGGCTGGTGTCAAGCTTAGACCCTCAGTTTGGGAACTTTAATGGAGAGGCACACAGGGCCTGGGGGTATGGGGATTTGGTTTTGCTACAAAATCCCAGCTTCTTGGCCAAGACTCTCCACAAGAATGGTTTCCCCTGGTCTGGACCCCAGGATAGGGCATTCTGTAGCCCTGCTGTGTTAGGGAGCGTGACGGTCACCTCTGGGTATTGTGCAATGGGAAGACAATTGACCAAAATGTCCCTCCAGCATTTGGTCAATTATCTTCCCATTGTCCCCCCTCCCCACCCATTCCTGCTCCAAGGGCACAGAAATCGGTGAGCACTTAGGGAAAGGGCAGCCTGGACAGTCTGCAGAGCCCATCACGTTTCCTCCCCATCGTCCTGATGTTTGTCATTTCCTTCTGCCATTGAGACTGCCATTAGGTTAATAATCAATTCACAACTTTTGCTTAAATACATTTATTTTTAAAAGAACTTTATAATACTACCTTAAATACAAAATTAGCCCCACTCACCAAGGATAGAAGTTAAATATAAAAGCAAATACAAGGAGAACAAACAATGGCACTGTTTTTGCTGCCTGCCTGCTGGAAGCTTCGGGTCCTGCAGGTGCTCTCTGTTGAAAAGGGACACCAGCAAGTATCCAGTCACTAGGGGCCGTCCTTGTCACACACAGAGGGCTAGAGGGGACTAGGGGCAGAGGGGTTTTCTCAGTCCTGATTAACGTGAACTCCTGAATGCCAACGGTGACTTTTGTTTACCTTTGAGGAACAGAAAGCAGCTCAGCTCAGTGGCACTCTCAGGATCGAGGCGGCCTGTAACACGTCTGTTACACAGAAGAGGTTCAGAGAGGTGGGCCCACTGGCCCTGGGTCACACAGCAGTGAGTGGCCAAGTCCAGCTTCCGACCCTGGTCTCTTGCCTGAGCACAAGGTCCCTCTTCTCTGCCACTGCCTGTTCTATGCCACACAGAGGCACGCAGGCAGAGCAGAGCCGCTCTGACCTGCAGCTGGCGCGGTAACAGTTTTTACACCTGAGGTTAACAGCTGTGATTTAAGACGTTATTTGTCTAAATTTTTGGGAATTAGTTTCTCAGGGAGGAGATAACTAACACTTCGGGCTTGGGAAGCTAGTCTTTTTAGAAAATATTTATAGCATTTCAAGACAGTTTGGTGGCAATTGGATCTAGCATCTGCTATTTTCCTCACTTTCCACCATGGCTCTAAAACCCATGGCAGTTAAGACACACACACACACACACACACACACACACACACACACAGCCCCGACACACACACACCCAGCAACAACAGCAACCACGCTGATAGGAAATCAAGGCCCATCGTTTCTTTGAGAAACAGAACATGAACCTGGCATGATTTCAGAAATCTCATTACTGCCTCTGGTTAAAACCCCAGTGTGCCTCCTACTAGCAATACCTAAGGCTGATGCTCAGAGCGCCGTGGCCAGCGGGCCAGTCCCCAAGGCTACAGTGAGGTTCACGGCCTCCAGAGTTGGGTTTGGCAGGACTCCCAGGCCAGGGGCTGTGGCTCTCACAGGAAGCCCCAGCAGCAAAAAAGCCCTCCCCTGAAATTTGGATTCCGGCTATAAACTGGAGAAAGACAGGGAGAGAAGTCAACCTCCGGAAATCAAAGACCAGGAACTGAGCTGGCTCATCTCTGTACATTACCTTGGTAAGTATTCACCCCTGTGAGCTCAGTGACGTCTATTGCACCCATTTTGCAGATGACAAAACTGAGGCTTTAATAAGCCAGGAGACTGTCCTGAGAGCACAATGGCTTATATGGTAATCTGGTCCCTCTGACCCAACCAGGAAGCCTGGTATTCCCACCTCACCTCCAGTGACCACCCTGCACGTGGCTTCTATGCATGTGGACTCTATACTCATCTGCTCCCCAAGGTCCTGCAAGGTGACTGCCTAGACCAGCCTCCAGGCCTTTACTCACGCCATGACCCTCTCAATACCAAAGCTCTGTCATCGAAAGGCTGTGTCTCACACGGAGGTCCTCAAGACCTTCTACTCCATCCCGGGACCTCGGGTGGGATTCTGAGGCCCAGAGAGGGGAGGGGTCACTACATCGTCTGGTGACCAGATGAAAGTGAATCAGGTCTGCTGTGAAAAATCCCAAAGCATGTCACTACTCCTGCTGTCCTTCCCATCCCAGTCCAGGCACAGGAGAGGCAGCTGCTAGTTTATAGTAAGAAGTCAACCCAGCTGGGCACAAGGTTGGTAGTGACACTAGGGCTCACATCCAGCCAATGGCAAATGGTGCTTGAATGACAGACCACCTTCCAACTTGTCTAGGTCCAGCCTTTTGGGCAGAGCCATCAACCCCTCTGCACCCCCACCCACACCCGCCTCCAAGCCAGGGGACCCAAACACCCTCATCCATGATGCACCGGGACAAAACCCCAGGCCAGGCCCCCAGGGAGGCACTCGCCCACACAGTCTGGCTCCGGGCTGGCAAAGAGCCCCAGGGAGGAGGGCTGTGCCAGCCTGGGGCCTGGTGTGCCCCATGCAGCTGCTCCCCCGGGGCTCCCCTCTCTACTCTGATGTCAACAGACACTGAAAACCTGTGTCCACGTTGGCATCACCCCTTGCCCCACCCCCCAGATCCTGTTCTCCCTCCACCCTCCTTTTGGATCAAATGCCCTCTCCACCCACACCCACCCAGGCATCAAATCCAAAAGTCAAGGAACCATCCTGGTTTCTGCTGCTCCCCCTTCAGCCAAGCCATCTGCCACTTCTACCGCTCCCCGCCTCCCCGCGTGCGGATCTGCCCACTGTTCGCCAGCTCCTGTGCCTGGGTGGGGGCCACAGCCCCTCCTTGGCCTCCCACTCTCACTTCCTTCCTGCTCTTCCTTACAGCTGTAAAGCTTTTCCTGTTTACAGCCCCCCACCCCAGGCATCTCCATGGCCCTCAAGCCCCGTGCAGCTGGCCCTGCCTGCTCCCCCTCATGGGTTCCCCACGTCCTCAGTTCTCGGGCACCAAGCATATTCCTGCCCACGGGCCTTTGCACCTGCTGTTCCTGTTCACCACCTCCTCCACCCACAGTGGCTGACTGTTTTATAGTTTCTCAAGGGGTCCTCCCAGACTACCCTCCTCTAAAATACATGCCGCCTCCCGCACCTGGCCGCTCGGTAACACATCACTCGACGCTACTCCCGTACTGCAGGCACTATGGGCTGATTACTGTTTCTGTGTGCACTTAGTCCGTCCCTCTGTGCTCCCCACCCCTGCTCAATGATGTTAGCCCCAGGAGGGTCAGCACCTCCTCAGGCTGGTTTCCTGCTTTCCATCTAACGGCTAGATCACTGGCTGGCACAAAACTGACATTTAATCAATGTTGGTTGAATGAACAAGGGAGTGAACACTTACGATTGTGTCAGCTCACCGTCACCCCCTCGGTCCCCTGCCAGTCAGCGTGGGAATTGTCCCACTTCTCAGATGAGGCCACTGAGATGCAGAGAGGCGCTGTGTGGGGCTGGGAGCCCATGGTGGCAAAGGAGCACGGCCTCCGGGTGCTAGGCCACCACTGCTTCCCAGGTGGCGCCTGGGACTCGCCTCCAGCCAGACCAAGGAAGGGACCGGGATTAGAGAGTACGAACCCATGGAAAAGTCATGAAATTGGGTGGCTCCAATATTTCTGTTGCAACTTGAAATGCTGCCTCTCTGAAAACCACATCCTGTCCCCATGAGCTGGTCTCAGCCTCAGCTCCTGGCCCCGGGCAGCCTTGCTAAGATTCCCCCCCAACCACCACCCAGTTCCCTCTCTCCCTGGGTCCTGGAATTCACTGGCCCAGCCCCGAGGCTGAAGGAGCAGAGGGCGGGGCAACGGAGGCCTCCCCTCCCGGGTGAGGCAGGAGGAGGGGGCTGAGCCAGATTCAGGTCACGCTGCTGCGCCCACAGCCCTCTGAGGGCTAAAAATAACCGTGTTTATACACTTCCAGAGCTGGGATTTCTGCCTCCCTATGAGAGGGGCTGCAGGCCACGTTCCCCACTGCACACCTTCTGCTCCAACTGGGCGAGGCCTGGTCCAACAGGCTGGGACCTGGCTTTCTGGGTTTGTTCCCTTGGGTTGTTTGTAGATGGAGGGAGGTGAGGAAAAGCTGAAAAAGGAAGAGCTGGTGACTCCAGATGGGAAGATCTTATTGCGAGGGGACAGCTCTTCCTCCCAGGGGGCAGGAGCCAGAGTTACAGAGAAGGTGGGGAAATCCTGACCCACGTGGGGGCCCTGGTGCCACGGGGCGGCTGGGAGCCGGTCGGGGGTCCCACTTGCGATGTGACCTGGAGCTGGCCACTCCTGCTCTCTGGTTCTCAGCTGCCTCCCTGCATTGTGGCAGCTGACGGTAACTGACAGCTGTTCCTCACATCACATCCTCAGAGCGGGGAGGGACAACAGTGGAGTCTCAGTGTGTGTGTTTGTGGTGGGGGACAGTGTGAGAAACAGCTCCAGCCCCTGAGGCCCCACGGCTGCCTTCATGCCAGATGACGGAGCACACCTGCCAGGACAGCCGTCACCTGGCCACCCGCCTTCCTCCCTCCCTGCCCTGGTTCACCGAAATGGACTTTGCCACCAGAGGGGCAGGTGCCAGTTGCCTACCTAGAGACTACCCCTCCCTCTGCACAAGTAGGCCCCTCCCCTGACCCCATGGCTCCATGAACGTGGCCATGCCAGTAAGCTATATGAAGGCCACCAGACATCCACTGGGCCGAGGACCTCACACGTCCCAGGATCCAGTAGCCCTGGCCTTTCTTCTCTGACTTGAGAGAAGAAAGCCTGGTTGACTTGCTGCACCTCGTCAGCAACAAAGTCCATGCCCGCTGGTCTGGCTTTAAGAGCTGTGCTGCTCTGACATCACCCCCCAAGCACTCTGAGCCTTTGCATATGCTGTTCCCTCTGCCTCAGATGTTTTCCCCTCGCTTTCAGACTGGGAATTTCCCACTTATCCTAGAGGACTTACTCAGTTGCCCTCTTCACCAGCACAGTGAGCTCGGCCCTTTGCGTATGCTGTGAACCCCCTTCCATTAGACAGTCAGTAGCACTCCCAGCGCCAAGATCTTGCCTTCTTCGCCCCTACTGCAAAGAGCTGCAACTGTATGCTGAATTACCCATCAAAGGGAGAGCTTGGTCCTCCTCTCCCCTTGCTGCGGCCAAGTCCACCCCCTGCAGCCCCTCCATGGGCCCTTCAAGATTCTGCAGTCTGCAATCAGCGCCACCCTCTTCCTTCCAAGGCTCTTGTCCTCTGGGGACCTGGCCTTTGTGCTCCTCATCAGACCTGCAGTTTTCAGTCAGGTTTCTAATTGTACCTGGCCCAGCTGTGCTGGCATGAGAACAGCCTCTGCACGTTTAACAGGCACCCAAGGATGCTGTGTGCAAAAGCCCTGAGGGGCAAGGGCACCCCCATGGCACTTGGAATTCACTCCCTTCAGATACCACAGCACCCAGTGTCCCCGATGACCACCCTCCTCATCGCCCCCAGCCACACGATATCTGCAGCACTGTTCAGCCCATGCCCAGGCCCGTACCGGCCAGTGATGAGCCTCATGTCTGCTCTCCTGGAATGCAGCAGGGCTCACGGGACCCCTGTGAAAACACCCTCCAAGCAGTCATCACAGCTACTGGTCTGCACATCAGATCTGAGGACAGCACTCTTCACCCCAAAATCTCTCCTTGTTGACCCTGAGTCAAGGACAAACTCCATCCGGCATTCAAGGCCCTCTCAGATGTGATCAGGCCCCCTCTGAGCTCCCGGGCTTTGCCTCCCACCCACCCAGGCCTGATAAGCTCACCTGCCCTCTTTTTTTTTTTTTTTTTTCGGAGATGGTGTCTCACTATGTTGCCCAGGATGGTCTTGAATTCCTGGGCTCTAGTGATCCTCCTACCTTGGCCTCCCAAAGTGCTGGGATTACAGGCATAAGCCACCATGCCCAGTCCTCACCTGCCCTCTTTCTGCTGAGCATTCCCCAACTCATCCTTTAGGCTGAAGCACAAAGGCCACCTCCTCTAGGAGGCCCTCCTTGAATGCCCTCCCACGGTAGGCTGACCTGAACCTGTCCCCTTGGGACTCCCCTCAGCAGGGCTCTCATTCACAGCTACCAGCCCCTCATGCTATAGGCAGTATCTGGCCAGTCTTATTCCCTAGTGAGGCTCTAACCTCCGGGGTTGAGCCAGGACCAGTCCCCAGGGCCTGGCACTCAACAACAGACATGCTCTGAGCATCAGCGTGTGTGGTCAGGTGGGCATGAGGACATGCACTGTGGTGATAAGTGACATTCAGAGTGGTTGGAGACCTGTTTGGGTCATAGAAGCAGTAGTGGTGGGACCTACACTGGGTAGGACCACGTCAGCACCGTGCTCCTACCTGCCCCCATAACCAGGACCTCCTGGTGGTAAAAGAAGACCCACCTGCTTTTTCAAATGCACCTGCAGCTCCTCTCCACGCCTCACCTAGCCCCCTGCTCCTCTGGCAGGAAGGGACACTTCCTCCAAGCCCCAGGCACAGGGGGTTTATGGAGAGATGCTTCCCACGCACATCACCAGGACCAGCCATCCTCCACCACCCAATAAGTGCAGGGACGTGGGCTCCACACTGGGAGGTCCCAAGCAGGCCATGGGAGCTCAGGGAGGTTTGGAGGGAGCCGGGGAGGGGATGGGGGCAGACCTGGGCCGCGAGGCCGCGGCTCCCTGTTCCCTGCGCAGTGCAGGCCCCTGTCTTTTCCACACCCCAGCCTAACAAGATTGCTTCTTCTTTCCTGAGGCCCCGGGGGGCCTCCCAACCTGCCTTCCTTAAAAGGCAAACACAAATGCAGAACCAGCCAGGAGTACATCCTAGCGTTCTGTGGTGCCATGGGGAGGGGAAGCACCTCAAAGGCAGCCTGGGGGAGGGCCAGGAGCCCCCCTGCTCAGGGGAATGTGGGGTCCCTGTCCACAGGGCACTCCCAAGGAGCGCTGGTCTCCAGCCCCAGCACACCGACTCCCAGGGCCTCACGGCGGGTCCCCAGCAGGTGCACCCCAGCCATGGCTGCATCAGAATGTGCCCTAGACCCAAGTCACCCCCACAGCCTGGGAACCTCCTGCTCTGGGATCCAGAGAACATGGTGCTCCAGGGTGGGTGGGTGTCAAGGAGGGAGTTCAGGGCTTGGTGGGTCTCAGGACCTGCTCCCAAGCAGGCGCAGCTGGGAACACCAAAACTCTGACTCACTTCTGGAATCTGCCACCAACATGGTTCCCGCGTGGCTCCTCTGCTACTCAAAGCCACTTCCAGCCTCCAGCGGCCAATGAGATGTCTGCACCACAGTCGAGTCCCAGGTCTCAGAAGATCTCCAGCACCCAGAGGGCTACTGACGGACAAAGGCTGAGCTCACTCATTGCCCATCCAATCTCCTTGCTAATAAGGGTGACCTCACAGGCCCATCCTCAGTAGGGTGCTGGGCCCCCAGCCCCATGCCACCTCCTCCACATGGGCACCCAAGGCCCACCTTGCTCCACCCCAGCCTCAGTAGCAGCTTAGAGACGTAGGTTTTGAAATCAGCCCTGCTTCCGAGCGGCTGTAGGAGTGCGGACGCCCTGCTTCAACCCTCTGAATCTTGCTGTATGGCTCTCCGGTGACTGGTGGCTTCACTGAGCCCATCATGCAAGAGTAATGCCAATCATTTATCAGGGGCTTGCAATGGACCAGGCACTCATACAAGCATTAATTCATTTATGCTCGCTAGAGTCCTTCGAGGTAGGTGGTCAACTATCACCACCTCCATTTTACAGGTGAGGAAACTGAGGCACAGAGTGGTTGAGTCACTTCCCTGAGGTTGCCCAGCTGCTAAGTGTGGGAGCTAGGATTCGAAGCCTCTCTGTCTGGTTTCAGAGTGCTTGCACTAACCACCACACTACACTGCCTCCATGCAGTTTCTGCCTTTTCTCCAATGTCACCAGGGGCTGGCCTGGCCAAACTCCTCACTCCCGTATAAACTCCAGGGTTCCTCATGCTTCAGGGCCTGGGCCCACAGAGCTACCCCTTCTAGTAGCCCCATGTCCTAGTCTACCTGGCAGACACTTCCAGGCTAGCTCACACACTCCTTCCATTTACTCCTGACCCTTAGGTAGGAATGATCGTTTGATCATTCCCCACAACCCCAAGCCTCAGGCTTCCATCAAGTCCTCAGGAGCCCCTAAAGACCTCCGAAGGCCCGATGGCATCTTGAATCCAACAGGGACTCAATCAATGCTTGGAGAGTTTCTGCATGACGCATGGAGTCAGGTCCCAAGGCTTTGCCCGTCCACGTCTGCCTGAGAAGTCAGGTCCCAAGGCTTTGCCCACCCATGTCTGCCTGGTCATGAAGATGCAGGGAAGGGCAACCGTGCTGCTGAAGCCCCTCCAGGAACTCCTCTTCCTCACACTATTGGGTGGGGGGTGCAGTTAGCATCCAAGCAGCCCACAGAGAGGTGCCATGAAGACCACATATGTAGTGAGCACAAAAGCCCAAAGTGACAGAAATTGATAAAAACTTCACCACGCCACTGACACCCCATATATCAAAGGCCCCAAATCTCATTCTCTGCTTGCCTCCAATTTCTATCAGAGCTTGCCAGCTGCACATTTATTGAGAAATTTGTGATCTGACAGGCACTGTATTACCAACATTAATGATGCATCAGTCTCTAGAATTACTGGGGAAACAGTCCAATTGATTTTATTATTACCTCAAGTTCGTCACATTGCATTCCAGGCAGCTTGCTACCAGCTTTGAGCAGGACCCAAAGTAAATACATAAAGGTTGCAGGATCAGGGCTGACCCTAGGAGGGAGAACCTGGGCTTGTCCCGGGACCCTTGGTGACAGCCCTTACGCCTCTCAGCCTCCTCTACCCTCAGTGACAGCAGGAGGGTCACTGAAACAGCAGGTGATATTCAGTGGCAGACAGCCAAGCCAGGGGACCAGTCGAGGGCTCAGGCCAGGCCTCCCATTCACGCTGCAAAGA
The DNA here is from genome assembly GCA_963573385.1 of Cacajao melanocephalus. Classification (NCBI taxonomy): domain Eukaryota; kingdom Metazoa; phylum Chordata; class Mammalia; order Primates; family Pitheciidae; genus Cacajao; species Cacajao melanocephalus. The sequence goes on along the minus strand of CAUYLG010023315.1, from coordinate 119,382 downwards.
TGGAGGCGGCCGGTGGGAGGCAGAAATAGCCAGTGATGTCATGTGTCATGTGCCCCTTGGCTGAGACAGGGAGCCAGTCCCATGTGGGACCCACCAGCAGATACAGGCATGTCCACGCCTGAGCCCATGCTCACAGCAGGCCGGCAGCACTGCTGGCGACCCGGGGGCAAGTGGAGCCGGAAGATCTGCACGGTGCCCACCATGTTTCAGCTGGTCTGCCCCTGCCTATTGTCCCCAAGGCGCATGGGACCCTTCTCTGTCTCTGGCCTTCGCCCACGCTGCTTCCTCTGCCTGCGTGCTCTTTTCCCACCCCATCGTCTCACGGCCTTCTTCAGAAAGGCCTCCCTGTATCAAGGCCCCCGCACCCACCTCTGGGTGGTTTTCTGTTCAGCACCTGGTTGTTTCTTTCTTGGCACTTGTCCTAATTTATAAAGGTGTCCTTGATTGCGATTGGCTTGTTCACCTGGTTTCTCTCTTTGGCTCCCAGTAGACAGGGATCTTATCTGTTCTGGCCACTGTCCTATCCCCAGAGCCTAGCGTGGGGCTGGCACTGAGCAGATCTGAGAGCAGGCACTGACTGAAGAAGCCGGTCTCTATCAACTCCTTAAGGCAGCATTTCGGGTCAAGAAGTGCTCAAGAAAACCACTGGCAGTTTCAGAGCCCTTCCCACCCTCACCTCCACCTGACGGAGGTTCTCTGCAGCCGTCTCATTTCTAACTCCTTGTGCAGACATTCGTCCTTCAGGGCTCATCTCCTGCCCCTCTCCTCCAGACCCACCCTCCACACTCAGCTTCCTTTCTCCAGCAACCTTCAGTGGCAGTAGGGCTGGTGGAAGCTGAGGACCTGAGTCAGGCCAGGAGCCAGGTCCAAATCCCAGCCCTGCAACTGAAGCAAAGCATGTAACTGTCCTAAGTTCTGCTCAGTTACCTCCCATATGAAACGGAGGGGAGAGGCCTGCGGCCCCACCTGCCTCACGGGGATCTGCAGGTTCAGCAGCAGAGGAGACATCTCTACATGGTCACACACAGTACACACAAGGCACCTTTAGCGCTGCTGTCTGCTGGTGCTTCAAACCGACCACCAGGACACAGACGCAGGGACCCCAGCAGCCCCAAGATGTGGATCTGAGAAAGGCTTAGAACAACAAAGTCTGGCCCCTGAGGAAGAGATCGATTGCACCCTGAAGATTAACCAGGAGCCATGTGGGGTGCGGGAGTCCACGTGATGCGTCCAGATGAACAGGTACCGAGGGGCCTCCTCATGGCATCCTTTGTTAGGTGCATTCCAGGCCCAAGGTAACAGACAGGCGCCTGGAGAAGATGGGAAGCAGCACAGGTCCGCACTCAGAGCAGTCAGGTAAGAAGGATGAGGCCTCCCTTATGTAACCGGAGAGACCTGCTGCACACCCGGAAATGCCGCACAGCCAGGCGAGAACTAGTTAGGTCAGGCGAGTGGAGTTGGCTCTGCACAAGCGTTAGTGCCAAAAAGCAAAGGGGTAAAGAAATGGGCCTGGAAGGGGTGGTCCTCTAAGTGTCAGTATCATGGTTATTGTTTTTTTATAACAATACTGTTGAAACGAAATCAGGAGAATATTTGACTTAAGAGATAGTGTTCTGCCCTCAAAACAGATGTTTTTCCCTTGAAATGTATGTTACAGACGTGACTGATTTACGAGCATTCACCACGCGGACAGCCCTATGCTGAGCACTAAATATACATTAGCATATTTTGTCTTCTAATAACCTGAATTGCTCCCACTTTCTACCCATGAAAACCGAGGTCAAATGCCCAAGGTCCCACAAGTGGAAGACACAGGATATGAATCTGGGCTGGTCTGAGAGTCAGAGCTCCTGCAGCCAGCTGGGCAGGGACAGTCCCCTCTGGCCCAAGGGTCCTAGGCCTCTGATCAGCATCCAGCCCCACTGCTTGCTTTCTCTCTCTCTCTCTCTTTTTTCAGGAAGGGCAGGGTCTCACTCTGTCCCCCAGGCAGGATTGCAGTGGTGCAATCATGGCTCACTGCTGCCTCGACCTCCTGGGCTCAAGCGATCTTCTCGTCTCAGCCTCCCCAGTAGCTGGTACTAAAGGTGCACACCACCATGCTTGGCTAATTTTTCTATTTTTGGTAAAGACGGGGTTTCACCGTGTTGCCCAGGCTAGTCTCGAACTCCTGAGCTCAAGCTATCTGCCCACCTTGGCCTCCCGAAGTGCAAGGATTAGAGGCGTGAGCCACCGCACACCTGGACCCAGCCCCATTGCTTTCTGAAGACAGCAGTGAGGCCCAGCGAGGTCTCGGTCTTGTCCAAAATCACCCTGTCATCCCACAGCAGGGCAGGGACACGGACAGATACATCTACTGTTGACTTCATCTCACTTCATTCTCAAAATAACCTGGGAAGCCAGTAGTACCCATTTCATGGCCAAGGAATCTGGGTCTAGAAAGCCAAAGTAACCGACAGTGGCAGCGTGAGCGAGGGTTTGAACCCAGGCCGTGGGGCTCTGCAGACTGTCTGGTAGCCTCTGTGCAATGACCCAAGTTCCCTGGGACCTGGCTGGGGCTCCAGCTCCCTCCGGGTGGCAGGGAGAGCAGCGGCCGCCCTGGCCCCAGTGCTCACAGCCATCTGAGTCGCTTGCAGGCTCTGCACCTGGCACACCATGCCAGCAGCCTCGGTAAACAGGCCCGGCTGCAGCCGGACTCAGCCGGCTCGCGTGTGCCGAGGAAGCCAGGTCGGAGGAACGGTTCCTTGGCATTTCCAGCAGCAGCGCTCTCTTACTCAATTAGGCCCTTTCTGTCCAAAGGGCAGCCGTGACGTGTGGAACAGGTCTGTGGTGTCAATATGAACCCAGCATTGTACGGCTGGGGACGTACAATGCCCTCGGTCAACTGTTTATTTATAAATCCACCCGGCGCTCACCGCAGCCTTTACACTCAGCTCTTTCCCAAAATGCAAATTGGCTTCTTCCTGTAAGTCAAACCGACTTGCTCGAGCTGATAAAAATCATCCCAAACGGGCTCTTTTATCTCCCCAATACAGAAAGTCCTCTGCACCCACACCTCCTAGAAAGAGGAAGACTGTCTGTCTGCACAGTGCTTGCGGGGGGTAGCCCAGAGAGAGGCCCTGAAGAGGCACGCAGGGGCATGGGAGGGCCTGCATAGGGTAGTGGGAGCCGGGATCTGAACTCGCCAGCCTACATTCAAATCCTGCCTACAACACCTTCTGGCTCTCTGGCCCTAATCACTCTGAGCATACCACATATGCATGTGTGTAACACTGGGATACAGGCCAGGCGCGGTGACTCACAGCTATCATCCCAGCACTTTGGGAGGCAGAGGTGGATAGACCATTTGAGGTCAAGAGTTCGAGACCAGCCTGGCCAACATGGTGAAACCCCATCTCTACTAAAAGTACAAAAATTAGCTAGGCGTGGTGGCGGAACCTGTAATCCCAGCTACTAGAAAGGCTGAGGCAGGAGAATCGCTTGAACGCAAGAGGCAGGTGTTACAACAAGCTGAGATCATGCCACTGCACTCCAGCCTGGGCAACAGAGTGAAACTCTGTCTCAAAATAAATAAATAAAATAAAACTGGGGTACAGGCTGGGCGCATGGCTCACACCTGTAATTCCAGCACTTTGGGAGGCTGAGGCAGGTGGATCACAAGGTCAGGAGTTCAAGACCAGCCTGGCTAAGATGGTGGAACCCTGTCTCTACTAAAAATACAAAAATTAGCCGGGCATGGCGGCACATGCCTGTAATCCCAGCTACTCAGGAGGCTGAGGCAGGGAATTGCTTGAACTGAGGAGGCACAGGTTGCAGTAAGCTGAGATTGGGCCACTGCACTCCGGCGACAGAGCAAGACTCCATCTCAAAAAAAAAAAAAACAAAAAACCTGGGGTACAGCAGTCCTTCCCACATAGGGTTCTTCATAACAGTAAATGTAATGTACATAAACCACATGGCATGGTGCAGAGAACATAAAGCATCCCCTGAACGTGGTGGTGGTGGTGGGTAGGAATAATAATAATTAACTGAAGCTTAGATCTGCCACCCAATCACTCTCTTGCTGGGTGCCCTCTGCACCTCAGTTCCCCCATTGCTCAGTTAACCCCCAGGACCCTCTCTCCTACTGGCTGGTAGCTCAGCCCCTCAACTGTCTCTATCACATTCAAACAGTTTTGGGGGTGCTGCTTCCAGTACTGTCTCCTCACTATCTCATGGGTTCTTTTATCAGAAAAACAAAATCTGTTCTAAAAAAAAAAAAAAAAAGGCCTTATAGAAAAGCAAGCTACCTGACCGCCCCTCTGCCAGCTGGTGTCCAGATTTCAAACAGTCACGAGCATCACTTAAAGGCACATGCCTTGTGCAAGGCTTGCTGGGGGATACCAGGGATCTGATATGGGTTTGTGACCAAGTAGACTAATCAGGGGCCTCCAGGAGTGGGCAGGAAGTGTGAGGAAATGTCAAATGGGCCTAGAAGTCACCAGAGACCAAGAAGCACACACGAGAACCTCTTGGTGGAGGTTCCAAGGCTTATAAGGCGGTGCTGCAATGCTGTCGTGACCACAGGTGTGGGGCTCTGCTCACAGGGGAACACCCCTAGCCGCAGCCCAAGCCTGGCTCTCCTAGCTCAGAACATCAGCCACGCTGTGTGCAGCAAGACTTGGGTTATCAGCACGGATCCATTAACCGAGGAGAATACCAAGGCCTGGAAGAGGGAGGTGACTGACCCAGGATCACCTGGCTTGTTGGTAATGAAACCCAGATCCTGGGGTCGCCTCCAATCTGGAGAACAGAGGGAAGCCAGCAGCCACAAAATGGCCATGGCACAGCAGCCACCAGTTTTCCAGAAAGGGACGAGAACAGACAATGTCAGTTCACAAAGAATTTCCCCTCCCTATGCCTCCTTCACTCCTCACAGCAGCAGGCAGACAGGCTCGGTGGGCTCATAGAATCTCCCCCTTTTGCAGGTTGAGGACCAAGGCACAGGCCACCCCCTCTCCACGAGGAGTAGCCAGGCCAAGCCTGCACCCAGGCCCTTCAGAAGCCCCAGCTGCTGCTGCCGCCTCCTCCCCAAGTCAGCATGGAGAGGGAGGGAGCAGCACCAGCCCCTACGCCCTGCCCCATCCCACCCAGCACAGGGCTCCTGGTTGGTCTTGCAGTGCACCTGAGGGACTCCACTCACCTGCCCCGGTCTCCCCCAACCCAGGTGGCTCCCTGTCACTAAATCTCCTAAAACACTGCTCTGTCCTCGCCCAGTCCGTCACACACCTCCCCCTCCCCACTTGTAGGATGAGTGTCCCCTCTGACCCAGGCTTCCTTCTGGGGTCCTAGCTGTCCCTAGAAACTTGGCCTCTCCTCCTCCCCTAAAGTCCCTGGGTGCTGGCTGAGCTGCCCGTAAGCACCCCGCATGCACAACTCCCTTCCTTTGGTCATGCCTGTTCCACCGCCCAAAAGTACCTTTCCTCCCCGTCCTCCTTGCCTTGTTCTAGCTAAAGCCTCCACATCCTCAGTGTAGCCCTTAAATGCCCCCTCCTCCAGGAGGCCCTCCCAGACCAATCTAGCCATTCTCTTCTCTCACTCCTTGCAACTTCTAAGCTGATTTCTCTGAAGCTTTCGGCACTTATTATAGCTGTTCTGCTGAGTAGCCAAGGTTGTGTCTAATGCAGACTGTGAAACTCCTTGAGGTCAGGGTCTGAGGACTTTTGTTTGGCCATCCTTCTAATGGAGAAATATTGCCTTAGCCTGTGCCGTTATGGCCCCTGTGCTAGGGGATAAGAGACAGGGCTCTGGCTTTGCAGAACAGCTCGTCTAAAAATAGGCAGTTGCCCACATAAATACATTTACCTACTTATGTACCCACAAAATTCTAAAATCTTAAATTAAAAAAAAAAAAAGGCAGTTGGCATTGCACATCATGGGGGCTGGAAGAGGGAAAGCAAAGAGGGCTGTGGGAATGAATGTCACCCAGCCCAGCTTCCCAAGCACAGGACTCTCCCCTAGAAGATGCTAGAGAAGGTCTCCTGGCGGACTGCAATTGCTGCAAGAGATGAATCTGTCTGGGCTCAAGACAGCAGAGGTCTAGGTGGGGAGTGGTGGAAGCAGGATGAGTGAGTGCGGGTCCCCAAGGCGGGGTCCTCTATTGGCACAGACAGGCAGAGGAAAGCCCTGGAACCCCAGCAATAGGGAGGAAGCCCTTGACCTGGCGACAAGGCCAGTGTGTCCTGATGGAAAAGGCAGCAAGACCTGAGGCTATCAAACCTGGCCTGGCCCAGCTTTGACAGCCTCAAGCCCTGGGCACATACACCCTGGGCTCCCCCGAACCTCAGCTCCCACAGTGTGCTTCGTCAGCCTGTGGGTGGGCATCTTTCCACTCTGGTTTTGTGAGCCAGCTGCTCCAGATGCACCCGGGAAGGGAAGCGCACCACTGCCTACTGCTGGCTCTTGGCTAGCAGTCCCGGCCACTATCCGCAACTCTAAACATCTCGGCACACGGCTTCATTGTTCTTGCACCCCAAAGCTTCTCTGGAGGACACAGATATCTGGAGAAATAAATAAACGGGATCCCACAGGACAGCAGGGCGCCTCTGACCACATTCCCACTCCAGATTCCTGTCACCAGTCACCCACCACACCAGCCCCACACCCTGGGAGAGGACAGAAAGTCCTTCTCTCGCTCCAAGCATGCCTCCTCTTCCAAATGAGGTCTCCCTATGGGTCTGGAGCAATCTTGCCACAGCCATAGGGGCCCTCCAGGTCCCCACGGGGGATGAGAAAAAAACCCTCCAAGTCCCATGCCCATGCTCGGTTGCTTTCAGCAACTTCCCTCCCCACTGCTCAGGGGTACCAGAAAACACCAAGCACCCCAGGCTCTGCCGCTGGGAATCCTTCCCTCTCCTGGGATTGTTTCCTCACCTGTAAAATGGGGCAGCTAAACTCAATGACAACAAGCTCTGTCCTGGGTCCCCACTTTCATTCTAACGGAGCCTTCAGACACAGCAGTAGGGTCATTCAGAAGGGAGGTGAGGGAAAGAAGGAGGCAGGATGAGGGAGAGGTGGGGTTGTCCCTGGCTGCAGAAGCCTTAAAAGCTGGTAAAAGGCTTAATCCTGCATAATGATTTACAAAGTGACAAGTAAAATAGATTTACCGTGACAGCTTGAAAGGAGAGCCGCAGAAATAAAATTACACTCCGGCACATCCCGTCTCTCTACAACCTGTCCCCTCCCTTCCAAAAGCCAGGAGCTTGTAAGGGCACACATGGACATGTGCACGGGTAAAAAGGGAGCAGGTGGCCTGGGGGGTGGGGGTTGGGGGAGTGAGAGAGGGAGAGGGACAGAGGAAGGCTGTCCCAGCGCCGGCCAGCGGAGTCTTGCTCACGCCCGTGGAGGTGGTGATCTCGGCGGCCCTCCAAATGGACACACCGTCCCTGGGAGTTCACCTTCAGGGAGCATGTAGCAGGCACCCCACGTGCCCCCTGCACCCAGAACCCCCAATTTCTACCGGATTCCTCTGATCCAACACAGCAGTCCCAGTGCCCCTCAGGTTTTCAGGGTCTGGGGAGAGGGGTCCAATGCACCCGCTGGAACTGCACCAGACTGAAACCAAAAACTAGAGCGAACGGGAGAAGGCACAACACACCCTAAGCTGAGTTCATTTTGGAGAAGGATAGTGAGCGGGACAGATGGGTAGCACCCGCGTTGCGATGCCACGCTTCCACAGTATCTGCATAAGTGCCAAGGGCTACTTTCTCCTTCACTAACGTGGGGTCCACATGGTTCCGTCTGGGTGGGGAGAAGGATCTGATGTGCAGGGGCTTTGGCTGCGAACCACAGAGAACTCTCCTCCGTGGCAATGAACCCCACCAGCTGCTTTGGGCTCTGAGGCTACCTGTCCACCTCCCCAAGTGTGGCACCGGCCCAGGTACCGGCTCAGAGCTGTCCTATCAGGCCAGGGGTGGACAACAATGTCCAACGGATACTCGTACCCACAGCCATGGACTGGAAAAGTTTTTAAATCAAGTTGTGGCCTCGCGTAGGGAGTAGAAGACCCGCTATCCTGCGCAGCTGTGGAGACTGAACAACTTCAGCCTGAAGCCGGCTGAACAGCTCCAGCTTCCTCCTCTGCAAAATGGGATAACACCACCAACTTCAGAGGGGTGCTGCTGCGACAGTCTCCACACCCCAAAGTACCAAGCCTGGTGCAGGACGGGTGCCCCCAAGGATGTGAGCTTTGCCTGGGGGGAGCGAGGACTGAAATGTATTTGCAGTGGGGACAGCTAAATGGAAGCTCTGGTCTCAGACCTGGCTTAGGAAACGCACCTGCTCATAGCCCACCCACCTTCCCCAGGTCCCAGGGAGCAGCCAGCATTGCAGCAGAGACAGAACAGCAGTCCTGGCCCAGGGACCCCCAAGCGTCCTGCAGCCTCTGCTCAAAGCCTGGAGGGGCCGAGTCCCTGGGAAGGTTGGTGGAGGCTCCCACCTCTGTCACCCTTTCACTGGCAACTCACGGCTCAACAAAATGGTATCCTGCACCTTTAACCGACAGAACCCAGGGCCGTGCCTAGGCAGGCCTGCACACCCGTGTTTACCCAGCACTATGGCAAGCTGGAGCCCATTTGTCCGCAGACTTGCCTGGTGCACAGGCTGTGTGAACAAGGCCCCAGCCCCCGGCCCTGCCCGGGGAGTTTTGCCCAAGAAGCCCTGTGGCCTGGCCCAGGCTACTGTTGCCGAGCCAAACCTGGGCAGTGGCAACACAGGCACAGCAAGCTCACAGGTATCCTCAGACCCCGGTAGCTTTGGGGAGGAGAAGGGAAGGGAGGGGAGCAGAGGGAAAGGAAGAGGAGGGGAGGGGAAGGGAGGGGACTGGAGGGGAGGGGAGGGGAGGCGCTCCTGGGAGCCTGGCATGGCCCAGCCATCTCTCTGGCTCTAGCTGGGAGGGGTAAGGGCAAAAGAAGGGGCCAGGGGTCAGACCATGCACATGGTCCACACCACAAAACTGACCAGCTCTGTGTAAAGGGTAGCCATCATTCATTATTCACCTTGCAGGGAGCGCATTGGAATGTTTGCTAGATCCAAGCTGGTGCTGCTGAGTGACAGGAGTCAGAGCCTGGCTCTGGCTGGGGTATCCTAAAGGTAGCTGCGATCCTGCCAAGCAAGGGCTGCAACACTGGTCAGGAAGCAGCGCCTGGGGAACTGGGGCAAGGGGAGGACCAATCCACCTGACCTGGCTGGTGCGTGAGTGCAAGCTGAGGCTTGGGCAGAGCGTGCAGGATGCCTAGGAGTTCTCCAGGCAGACAGAGCAGAGAGGAGCACGATGTGCAAAACACACCCAAGTGAAAGCTCATCTGCAGCCAGAGAATGAAGGGCACTGAGTGTCAGATCGTAGGTAGTAGAGAGGCATGAAGGAGTTTTAAGTAGAGTGGAAGAGGCAATAGATCAGGAGTGCCTTTTACTCAGGCTCACACTAGTAGCCAAGTGGAGGGACGATGGAAAAGGGGAAGCTGGAGGTGAACACCTGAGGGAGAAGGCTGCTCCCTTGGGACGTACAGAGAAGAGGCTGCTTCAGAAACATCCAGAAGGTGGAGTCCAAAGACATCAGTTCCCTGACTACATACTCCCATAAGCCATGCTCTGGACACGGCAAGGGGGACATGGAAATCCAATGTCATGGGGTACAGTTTTGGGGAGGGGTCAAAATGACTTCCCAATTTCAGCCAGGATGATGCGGCAACGTCAGCCCACTCCTAATCCATGGTGGCTATGTGAGAATTAGAATCAGGCTCCCCTTTCTCAAAACACTTTACCACCACCTGCCAGAAAATCATCTAATACACATATAATGTGAGGGGACTAAAATGTGAGTACCACCCCCAAGTTGTGCAGTGCGCAACCTGGACTACCACACACAGCTGTCCTAGTAGACACAATGCCACTGAACAAGCAATGGGAGGATGGAGGTTAGAGACCAGGGGTTAAGGCAGGTAGGAAAGTCAGATAAAATCTAATCTAACACACTAAGAAGTTAAAAACACTTAACAAAACAAAGAACAACCAAAGCAGTGTTTACTAACCCTCCCTGCCTTTTTGGCATGAGAAATTCAAATAAAAAGAGAGGTGGAATTATTTGCTGTATGGAATCCGAAAGAGAAAAAATAGTCGCACAGACCAGGTAAATAAAGGAAATGCAAAAATGCACGTCTGAAAGCACTGATTTTAAAAGGAAGAGGTCGGCCAAAGGTATAGAAAACCAGTCCTGGTCACAGAGCTTCACAAAAAGATTATCTAAAAAAAAAAAAAAATCCCACCAGCTTAGGCAACAAAGCAAGACCCCCGTCTTTATTAAAAAAAATTTTTTTTTTTAATTAGCCAGGAGTAATGGCTCGGGCCAGTAGTCCCAGCTACTCAGGAGGCAGAGATGAGAGGATCGCTTGAGCCATGAGTTCAAGATTGCAGTAAGCCATGATCACACCACTGTACTCCAGCCTGGGTGACAGACTGAGACCTGGTTTCTAAAAAATAAAATAAAGTAATAAAAATTTAAAAGGGCCAGGTGTGGTTGCTCACGCCTATAATCCCAGCACTTTGGGAGGCCGAGGTGGGTGGATCACAAGGTCAAGAGGTCGAGACCATCCTGGTCAACATGGTGAAACCCCACCTCTACTAAAAATACAAAAGTTAGCTGGGTGTGATGGCACATGCCTGTAATCCCAGCTACTAAGGAGGCTGAGGCAGGAGAATCACTTGAACCCGGGAGGCAGAGGTTGCGGTGAGCCAACATTGTGCCATTGCACTCCAGCCTGGGCAACAGGAGCGAAAACTCCATTTCAAAAAAAAAGAAAAAGAGGTTCTCAGGGGCATCTCTTGGGCTGAAGCCTGTTGCCTGCTGCTAATAATCCTAACAAGCGTGTTTACTGGGCTCTGGAAATCACGAGCTGCCTTCCTCTGCCTCCCCTCGTGGTAACCCTGGGAGGCAAGCACCCTCTGCCCATTTTTCGGATGATCAGGCAGACTCAGGGAGCCATGGAGAGCCTCTCATCCCAGGTCACTCTTTCTGGGTCTGGTGAGGCCCAGACGGCACCTGAGTGCCAGGCAGGAGCAGGGGTGGGGTGTGAGGCAGGCTGAGGCCTCTGCCCACTCTGACCAATGGCACGTGCAAATGTCAAGTGGGAACTCAACTGCAGGCCTGCCGTCATGCTGGGTATGTTGGTTCCTTGACCCCCACCCCCAGCTTGAGGAGGCTATATCTGAGCCCTGGTGGAACAATCCCCCAGAACCAGCCTGCCCAGGTGCTGCAGGGCTGCAGAGGAGGGTGCCAGCCGCCAGGCTGAGGTTTTGTGCTTGGCTAACTCTTGGTTTCTGAGCAATGAGGTGGAGAGAGAAGAGACACAATAAGAACACACTGCCCACCCACTCAGCCCAGCCACCACAGGTAGCAGGCAGCCTCTAGGGCCACACGAGGACCTGTGGTCCTCAGGGCACAGGCCAGGGTCTACTTGGCGCGGCAACAGAATGTGGAGCGGGCAGCATCCAGCAGAGCCGAGTGCCCCTGGCAAGCACTAGCTCCTGCCACCTTCAAGGTGAAGAAAGGAGACCCAGGGGCCCATGCAGGTTCAGGCCAGAGTGAGCCGGCCTGGATTCTCCCTAACAACCCCCCCTCCGGCTGCCTCACTCCCCCACCCCCGCCCCGCCACCCTGGAAAGCAGGACTTCCCTCTTTGTGCCTCTGCAAGTCACAAGAATCCCAGTTCAATCATCAACGGCCAGCCCAGCCGCTGAACCCGAGATTCTGGAGTTGGTTGACTCAGGCAGGTATGTTCTTGAAGGACAGAGGTCAACAAAATGGGGAAACTGAGGCTCAAAGAGGGCAAAGGGCCTGCCTGTGGTCATACGGCAGGACTGGAGGCATAGGGATACAGAATGTTAGAGCAGAAAGCCAAGCAATCCCAACGCCTGCATCTAACTGATGGGGTAAACTGAGGCTCAGGGATGGGAAAGAGCCTGCCCAAAGTGACTTTGAATTAATAAGAACCTCAGGGTGGCCATCTTGGGTTGATCCCGTGTGGCCAAGATAGAGCTGCCCTCTTTGACCCCAACCTCAAGTTCAGGAAGTTGCAACACTTCCTTGTTTCCATAGTAACCAACTACTGCTCCAGGAATACACTGAAATGTTTTTGTTCCCTCCTCTGTGCCGGCCCTGGGCCAGGCTGTGAGGACACAGAACAGAAAGAGGGGGTGTGCAGGAAGGCAGAGATCCAGCCCCATGCAGTTGATCCCTTGCAATAGAGTGTGGGAGGGAAAGAAAGGAGTAGAATTTTCAGCGAGAAGAAATCCTCAGCGTCTGAGAGTGTCAAGGGAGAGTTCAGAGATGGCAGCTTTTGAGCTGGACTCTTAAGGATGGGTAGGAGTTCACCAGATTGGAGAGTGGAGGTGGAGGAATTGTCGTATGCAAAGGCCTTGAGATAGAGGATGACTAAACATGCTGGGAAACTATGGTGCATAGAGTGGAGGATCTGAACATGCAGGGGGTGAATGCAAAGGAATCAGCTGGAGGAGGAGAGAGACCAAATGCAGAATGTCAGAATTCCAAGGGTAGATGAGGGTATCAGGAACACCCACTATGCCTCTATTTTTCCAGTTGTTAAATGGGCACCTGTGACAGAGTGCCTATAGCACAGGAGGTGACAAGCACAAAAGGAGAAGCATTCAGACACCCAGGACACAGAGACTTGAGGCAGTTATCTAGCCCCAAACCCTCAGCCTGCTTCGTGGAAGTGGACAGCCATTCCCAATGGGCTCCTGGCCAGCCTCAGTCAATCTTGTGTGTGTGTGTGTGTGTGAGATGGAGTCTCGCTCTGTCGCCAGGCTGGAGTGCAGTGGCGTGATCTCAGCTCACTGCAGCCTCTGCTTCCTGGGTTCAAGCGATTCCCCTGCCTCAGGCTCCCAGCTACAAGTGCACGCCGCCATGCCCAGCTGATTTTTGTATTTTTAGCAGAGATGGAGTTTCACCGTGTTGGCCAGGATGGTCTCGATCTCTTGACCTTGCGATCTGTCCACCTCAGCCTCCCAGAGTGTTGGGATTACAGGCGTGAGCCACCGCGCCCAACCAGCCTCGGTCAATGTTTAAAATACATTCAGGACTGAACACTGGTCCAAGCCAGCAGCATCCCTTCCCGGGTTCCTATAAATGCTGCCCAGATGGTCTCTTTGTGGCCACCCTTGTCCCTTGTCTGTTCTCAGCTCAGCAGCCAAAGATCTCAGAGAACACATCTAACAGCCTCAGTCCTTAACTTACAACCCTTCAGTGGCTTCCAAATCACTGAGCATGAATTCAGAAGCCCTTCCTGAGCTTGATAAGGCTCTCTGTCCCTTATCCCCTGGTCCCTTATCACCCTGTTGACTTCCTCCCTGCTCCCTCCTTTCCTCACTCCATCTAGCCACACTGGCCTCCCCGCTTTTCTTAGAGCACGCCAAGCATGCCTCTGCCGCAGGGCCTTTGCACATGCGATTCCCACTGCCTGGAAGGCTCTTCTCCCAGATGTTCACAGAGTTCACACCCCTGTCTCGCTGAGGTATCTGCTCAAATGCAGTCTCTTTAGAGAGGCCTTCTCTGCCCATCCCATCTAAGGAAGCAGCGTCACCCACTCATCTCCCTCTAGCCACCTTATCCTGGTTTATTTTTCTTCAAATCACTTATTGTAACTCAGCATGACATCATGTATTAAGTTGTTGACCTGCTGACTGTCTGTCTCACCTACTAGAATGTAAGCAGGGCCCCTGTCAAGGTCCCCAGTGTATCCCCAGGGTCCAGAGGAGTGCTTGGCACATAGTAGGTACTTGATAAACTTGACAAAGGAATACCTTAGTCCACCTTCCTTGAGGAGCTGGGCGAGGGGAGGCACAAAAGGACCCCAGACTCTGCCTTCCCCAGGGGCAGAGCGCTGGGGGCTCAAGCCCAGCCAGGAAACCTTGTTCTCAGGCTGGCACGAGGCCCCACCAGCAGGACCCTCCCAGTGCCCAGGCTCCCCAGACCTGGAAGGACGCAGGCTCTGGCAGAGGCCTGGAGGAGCCCTGAGGGAAATGCAGCAATTGCTACTCTGCCCATTGTCCCCCATCTCCACACAAAGCCTGGGCAGGCCAAGGACCGCCTCAGGGGCAGAGGGTGGAAGCAGACAGAGGCCAGGCCAGTGAGGCTGGGAGGACACAGGATCCTGCCTGCAACTCTGAGGCTGGATTCCTTCCCTTTCTGGCCTCCATGCTCTAATCTGGGAAATGGGATGAGAAGGGGATTAAGTAAACTGGCTTCCCAGGTCCCCCCTGCTCCAATAGTCTGGGCATCTTTAGGTCTTCAGGGCCCTGGAAGGGGTCACAGCAGGCTGGATCTCAGACCACAATTCAAGCCATGGTCCAGGCCACGGGAACATCCTGTGGCCAGATGAGCCAAAAAGCTGGGTGAGAGGTCTCAGGTGGACTCCTGAAGACACTGCTGCCACCCAAGGCAGAATGCAAGACACCTCATATGAGCCAGGAAGCGAGAGAAAGTGTCCTACTATAGGGTAGCAGTCCCCAGCGGGCCCCCGGCTGGAGGAGCCGGCCGTCTCACCGAGACCAGAGGGACACCTGCCTGCCCCCAGGCCCAGCGTTTTTGGTGGGCACAGCTGGAGCCAGAAGGCCCAGCCACTCTGTAAAGTGGGGAAAGTGAGTCCCAGGCCAGGCCGGCACCACTGCCACAGCCATGGAGGCACCTCTCCTGTGCCTCACGTCAGCAAAGGGTTTCTGTGGAATAACAGGTGGGGATGGGCACTGGATGGATGGTAGGGACACCTGGATTTTAGCTCCAGCTCTGCCAGGGACTTGTCATGTGACCTTGTCCCCTCTGGGGTTCGACTCAGCATCTAAATGAGAAGGTTGGCCCTGGATGGCCTCCAAGGCCTTTCTGCGCTGCCATTACCATCACTGCACATGGTAATGAAACATTACACTCCCGATACAGTGACACTGGACAGCATGCAAGGCGCTGGCCCTCCCCTCGGACTCGTGCGACGGCCACCAGTGAGACTGTCAGGATGAGGCCAGAAGTTCTGCACAGAGCCCAGGTCTCAGGGGCCTGCAGACACTCAGGCAAGATGCGCTTAAGTGGTAGGGGGCGGGGCCAGGCAGAGCGGAGCTCAGTGAGGAGCCGGGTGGTGGCCGGCAGGGGAGGAAGCACTACTCACAGCCCCTGGCTACCTCCGGCGAGGGGGCTCCGGCCGCAGTGGCAGGTGAGCATGCTGGGAGAGGCTGGGAAGACAGACTGCCTTTTCAGCCTCCTGGAATGTCTGACCCTGCTTGACAAGCAGAAGTCAGACTGCTTTCTTCCCCTAGGGCCCCAGTGAGCTGCTACTGTGGCCTCCCCAGCCCACTGCCATGCCTTACGACCTGGGCTAGGCTATTTCCAGATAAGCCTGAGGTATCCAAGCTGCCCAGGCTCTTACCAGAAGCAGAGATAATAAGGCCCAGGGGATATAAGAAGGCCACCTCCTCCAGGAAGCCCACTCTGCCTACTCCAGCCTTAGACTCAGCCTAGAGAGAAGTCTCTGAGGAGGACACAATCTCTGAGGTAGAAAATAGAAGAGACTTCCTGAGTACTGAATTCACCACATTCTGCAAGATCCTGAGAAGAGAACTAGGGGAGAAGTATCCTTCCATGCTCCATACGATGTGGAACTTTCTAGACAGAGGTAGCTGCTGGGGAGGCAGGGAGCAGCCTGTCCTTGGAGGCATGCAAGCCCACCTGGGAAGGTGCTCTGTGGGGATGCTGTAGATGGGGCGTAAGTCCTCTGTGCGACAGGCATCAGATGAGGTGGTCACCAAGGTCCCTAGTGGTCTTGGGAATCAAAGGTGCCAGGAATACCAGAAATAGGAGCATCCAGAACCTTCGGGTGGAGCAGAGCTGCCCAGGCCCCTCTGGGGAGCTGGCTAGGAGGGAGGCCATCCACAAGGCAGAAGGCCCCGAGACTTCTGAGGCCCATGAGGATTCCAGCCCCCATGCAGATCACTCCTTCTGCCTGAAGGGGTCAGCCCTGCAGATGAAGCACAGGCAGAAATGCAGGTGTCAGCCCAGGAGGGGTGGGAGGAATCAGAAGGCCATCCTTTTGCAGGAGATAAACTGACGCCAAACACCAAACAAGAAATCACACCTGGGGCCGGGCACAGTGGCTCATGCCTGTAATCCCAGCACTTTGGGAGGTCAAGACAGGCGGATCACCTGAGGTCAGGAGTTCGAGACCAGCCTAGCCAACATGGTGAAACCCTGTCTCTACTAAAAATACAAAAATTAGCCTGGTGTGGTGGCACGTGCCTGTAATCCCAGCTACTCAGGAGGCTCAGGAAGGAGAATTGCTTGAATCCGGGAGTCAGAGGCTGCAGTGAGCCGAGATTGCATCACTGCACTTCCAGCCTGGGTGACAAAGAGAGACTCGGTCTCAAACAAAAAAAAAAAAAAAAGTCACGTCCAAGCTTTCTGCTCTTCTCCCAGGATCTGAGGCTCAGGGAGGTGGTGGGGTCGGGTGTGCTGGCACACAGGGCAGAGAGGCGGATGGCCAAGGAATCCCTTCACTTCCTCCCAACCACCACAAAGCCCACTTCTCAGGGTCCCAGGAAGGCAGGGACATGAGGACTGTGAGCAGGGAGGCAGAGTGACTCATGAACAATTACAGAGTGCCCCTGCCCGCATGGGACCCAACTTCGGCCCACGGCTCTCTGGAGGCCCCAGGCTGCCTCTCCCTACCAATAGCACGACAGCCCCAGCTAAGGGCTCCTAACCAGCTTACACCAGCCAGGCGTTCTGAAGACATCGTGTGCCACTCAATGTGTGCCAGTGCTCCCCACATCCCCTGAGGAGGAACCATGAACCTAGGCGGGACCCACATGATGCAGCCCGCAGAGCTGAAGCTGGCCTCCTGACCCAGAGGAGGCAACTCCTAAACCAGTCCTGCCCAGCCTTCCTAGAAGAGGGACTGGGCGGGGACTTCCTTCTCCCCGGTGCCAGCTCTTTCTGGGACACTCAATCCCAACATCCCAGGTAGGTCTCACAGAGGACAGGATGGGATGGCTTCACAGTGAAGTCAGCTGCTGCAGGAGTCCACACCTGCCTGCCACTCACTCATCATCCCCTGAGCCCCCCCCCCGCCCCCCGCACACACCCAGCCCTGGTACCACACCTTGTAGCCTTGGTCAAGTCCCTTCACATCCCTTGGCCACAGATTCCTTGCCAGGAAAATGTCAAGCTGGATTAGAAGCAGGGGGTGTGAACACAAATGTATTCACACCTACAAAGGTCACACAACTGAGATGGAATGGAAGGAGGGCGAGAAAGGGAGCATGACAGTTCCACTCCGTTCAAGGGCCAGGGACTGCAGAGCCTTGGATTAAGGCTGTAGTTTTTTGTCTTTTTTTGTTTGAGACAGAGTCTCGCTGCTCTATCGCTGGAGTGCAGTGGTGCGATCTTGGCTCACCGCAACCTCCACCTCCTGGGTTCAAGTGATTCTCTTGACTCAGCCTCCCGAGTAGCTGGGATTACAGGCACGCACGACCACGCCCGTCTAACTTCTTGTATTTTTAGTAGAGACAGGGTTTCACCATGCTGGCCAGGCTGGTCTCGAACCCCTGACCTCGTGATTCAAAGGCCGTAGTTCTGACACTGTTTCTGGGTGTCCACATGGACTTAAGGATCTGAAATAAGGCTTCAGACTACCTCTCCAGGAGAGTGCACGTTTGCAAAGTCTTGCCCACAGGTTCTGGGGGTTCACAGCCCTCACAGGTGAAACAAAGCCCTTCTAGCTCTGACAGCCAGCAAACCTCTGGAGCCTTCCTCTAGGGACATGGCAGAGGCCCCACTCCGCTGCCCAGTTGGCCTTGTTTTCAGAACTGCCCAACCACAAACAGATTTGTGGTCTGGTAACAAAAAAAGGAAAGACAAGGAGGCCAGCAAAAGTGGTAAGACATGTGGAGGCTGGAGGGTGGGTCAAAAAGAGGTGGAAATGCCAAGGAAGCAGGCTGAGGGGAGGACTCCTGCCTGTGCAGACACTGTCCCTTCCTCCCCTCTGTGAAAGGGTCCCTTGGAAAGGTGGTTCTTTAGCAGGTAAACCATCTATTGGACAGAGCTGCAATGCTGAGCTGGAAGGGACTGTTTAGGTAGCGTTTCCCAAAATGCTCTACTGGTCTTCTCCGTAGTTATTTTGCATTTAAAAAGGGTGGGGCTGGGCATGGTGCCCACGCCTGTCATCCCGGCACTATGGGAGGCAGAGGCGGGCGGATCGCTTGAGCCCAGCAGTTCGAGGCCAGCCTGGGCAACATGGTGCAACCCCATATACCAAAAAAAAAATTAGCCAGGCACGGGGCGCATGCCTGTAGTCCCAGCTACTCGGGAGGCTGAGGTGGGATAATCACCTGAGTCCAGCGGGTGGAGGCTGTAGTGAGCCGAGATTGCACCAAAAGGTGGCGGGGCGGGGGGCGGGGGGTGGTGTCTGTAGGCTGGGGAAGGCTGGGTGAGGCAAACTATGTACTCGGAAGCATCTCCTCCAGGCAAATAGGTTTGACAATTTCTGGAGGGCAGGGGTGCTCTGCTGCCTTCCCTTTTGCTTTTGGGGACTGGTGGTCCTACGAAGTCACTTTGGAAAGCGATGATGTTGATTCAGCTCATGGTCTTCAGATGAGGAAACTGAGGCTCAGAGGGGTAAGTGACTGGCCAGAAGTCCCAGTTACCGTTCACGGCGATGCTGCATGATTGTATACAGCTGACAAGCCCAGTCCCTCTGTGGCCTCCTTCCCTTCACACGGAAAGAGTCCAAAAGGGAGGTATTGTTATGAGCCTCAGTTTACCAGCAAAAAAAAAAATAAATAAAATAAGCTTCTCAGGCAGGAGCCCAGATGCAATACCTGCCTCTCGAACACCTCTCCAAGGGGAACAGCCTGCCCTGGTAGGTTGAATTAAAATGTACTTGGGTTATGACTGGGGACCTCTCAGAGAAGACGGGCCAGACCTTTGTGCTACACAAGTGTGGAAAAGTGCAGAGAGTTGAAGATCAGGAAGACTGAGCGCCAGCAGACTGCTTTGTGTGGGCCCCAGGTGCCACATGACCTGGGCAATCGACTTCACACTCATCTGTAAATCAGAGGTAAAGCAATAGGAACACTGGTGGTGACAAAGACGTGGGCTACCTTTTCTTGAGCACTTACTACATGCCAGGAACTTGGCATAATCCATCTTCTCAACTTATGGGAAAGACAGTATGTTAGTTATTACTACACTGTTAGCCTGTTTTACAGATGTGCAGACCAAAGTCAGAGAAGTTAAACATTACTCGCCCAAAGTTACAGAGCCCACGAAGAGCAGGGCTGAGAGCCTAGCCCAGGCAGTCTGAAAAGGGCATGAAACACATTAGTTGCCCAATAAATGCTGGCTATTATATTTGTGGCAGACCTTCGGCAAGCTGTTTTAAGGATGTAAACAACAGCCGCACACCAAAGCAAGTCATCGATGGGAAACCCCACCCCTCCTCACCCAGACCACAGAGCCCCCTACTCTCAGCGAGACACCCCGCTGTATGACCCGCAGTCAATCCCACCACATCTCTGGGCTTTGGGTTTCCCCGCCTGGAAAATAAGAAGGTTGGACAGAGACCCTGTAAGGGCCCTTCCCACCTGCACACACCAGGAAGGGGTTTTACAACTCTCCCCAGAGGTCTCTGTGCCCTGCCAATCCTCAGCTAGGTCGCTGAATGGTTAGAGCTGGGCCCTGTGCTTCCAGCTGTGGTCAAGGTCCACCAGGGAGTAGGGGTGTGAGTTTGGGAGGGAGCCCTGTGGACAGGGTAAGGTCCAGGCACCTGGCATCTCCTCCCTTGTCCTGAGCCCAGCTGGCTCTTCCTAGTGTGCTCTCACCTGGGCTGACAAAGGTGACTCTCGGCAGGTGACTCCTAGGGCGGAGTGAGAAGGCCACCTCCCTGCTTCCCTACACACAGAGGAAGTGCAGGCAGGACCAAGCCAGTTGGCCATTCACTCAGCAAAGGACAAAGGTCAGCTCTTGGAGGATTGGGTGTGGGGGAGAGGGGAGGTATAGGAAGCCACTATCTTCTTGGCTTAAACAGATCCTGGCAGATGAGAAATCTTGTACCCTCCCTAGAAGGTATCTGTTTTACGTATTTTTGTTGTTATTTTTTTTTTTCAGACGGAGTCTTGCTCTGTTGCCCACACTGGAGTGCAGTGGTGCAATCTTGGCATGCTGCAACCTCTCCCTTCCAGGTTCAAACGATTCTCGTCCCTCAGCCTCCTGAGTAGCTGGGATTACAGATGCATGCCACCATGCCCGGCTAATTTTTGTATTTTTAGTAGAGACAGGGTTTCACTGTGTTGGCCAAGCTGGTCTTGAACTCCTGACCTCGTCCACCCACCTCAACCTCCCAAAGTGCAGGGATTACAGGCATGAGCCACTGTGCCCGGCCCTGTTTTACTTCTCTCAAATTCACAATGCAACCACCCTGTAAAGACACATGCTGCTGGGCAGGTGCTCTAATGCCAGCCCAAGAGTGTTGCATGCTCCCCTGGCTGCAGAGGACCTGGGAGTGCCACTGAAAACTTCCCATCCTTCGTCCTCACTGTGAACACTCCAAAGTGAACCCCACCCCCACGGTTCAGCTGGGCCTCTTGAGTCAGAGTCGAAGAGCATTTATTAATGAGCTCAAGAGCGGCTAAGGGGGCTGCACAGGGCCAAGAGCACACACTCAATACATGTTTCATGAGCTAATGGGCTGGCGGAGACGCGGTTCCAGGCCCAGCTCGGTCACCTATCACTGCTGACCTTGGATGAGACCAAATGTTTCTTTCCACGGTTCAGTTTCCTGGGCTAGGAAAGGAAAGGCCAGACCAGGTAACCCAATCAGTCCTCCTTAATTTTATGCTACAAGTTTAGCGGTTCAAAACCCAGAGCTAGAGAAGTTCAGAGTGGAAGGGGCTTCTAGATCTCTCCCAGAAGCTTCACAGCTAAGAGGACAGCGCAGCACAGCACCTAAGTGGGAAGCTCTGGGGCACACCATCCCCATCCTCCGTGCCAGCCATCCCCTGGGGATTGGGAAGTCAGAATAGATTGCAGGGAGAGATGACAGATCTCCATTTAAGCCAGACACAAAAACAGAACTTTGAAAGGAAGAGCTGGGGAAAGTACAGTGTATGTATTTTAACACCCTCACCCATCAAACAGCTTGGCCATTTCCTGATCTGCATTGAATTGGAAGCTCCAGAAGGGCAAGTGTCTGGGCAAGACTGGTGGGGGAGGAGGGAGAGAGCTCTCAGGTCTCAGGGTCCCGGGCCAGGCAGCCTGAGCCCTGGCAGAGGCCCTGGCCAGCAGGGCCAGTGTGTGCATATGTGTGCAGGTGTGCACACATACAGGGCTAGGGGAGTACAAGACAGGTAACTGCCAACTGGGGAGCAGGCCTGGGGACAAATGGAGCCCCCCAACCCCTATCTCTAGGGGCAGAAGTCTCTGGAAGGCTCACTAGTTCCTGGAAATTCCAGACTTTCCCTGAAGTCCCTAGGGACAAATATCCCAAAGTCAGACCACTAGTCTCTGATGTTCCACCACTACCAGCCATCGAGGTCCTGAGCCAGTCTCTGTCCCTCTGTGGGCCTCAGTTTCCCCATCTGTACAGTGAAGGGTTTGAGCTGGGTGATCTGAAAGGGCAGTGTCTACTCTGACAGTCCACGATGCTGAGATTCTATAGAAAAACACGATACCCACCATCACTCAGGCCCCCACCCTGGAGATCTAAGAAGGCAGTCCCCAGGCCCCCAGCTGGCTGTCTAGGGGTGCGGCTGGGGCTGGGGCAGAGCAGAGTCCCCACACCGTCTGTCCTCAACAGCCTGCCACGGCTGAAACCTTCAAGTGGTTACAATTACAGCCGAGCTAACAGGATTAGGGGAGCCTTGAAATCTAAGAAATCTAATTAGCTCAGACACCCCAGCCTCCCCCAGCACAATCCTGCAGTAACTCCGGTGGCTGGGCCTGACAGGCCCGGGGCCCTCCCAAGCCACAGTCATTACCTGCACAGGTGTGCCAGGCTGGGCCAAGTTTCCTGGGGAGGTACCAGCTCAGCCTGCTCGGCTGCTCCCTGACCTGAACCCCACCAGCTACAGCCTTGTCCTAGGGTGGCACTCAGCTGAGTTCCCAGAAACCAGGCCCAGGGGTGCAGGCTGCAAGGGTCAGAAGGAACACAAGGTCTTCCACGGAGTGGGCGTCCCATATAGCCTGGGGACTGACTCAGCCCAAAGAGGAAATACAGAAACCATAGCAACCCAAGGAAGTGTACTGGGCCTCATGGGGACTCGGGGGCTGGAAACACCTCTGCCTCCTGCTCCAGGGCCAGAGAAGGGCACGAAGCCCCATGCATAGACCTGTGTGCCCCGGGCAGCAAAGGCAGGATTTGTGGCTCAGAGCAAGCTCTGGCTGTAAGACACTGTGCCAAAAGAAAGGGACACAGCTGCTGGGGGCATGGACCATGTGCTGCCATATGGGAGGGGGAAGACAGGTGAGGCTCATCTGTGACCCTTCCTGGGAACGGCTCCTCCTTCACCTCATTCCCCCAGCCCCCATTTCTGGAGCCTAAACTGACTCTGCACCACGTCCCAGCCTGGCTGGAGCGCTCACTCGGTGGACTGGAAAGCAGGCAGCGCAAGGCGTTGGCATCTATAAGGCCTGAGGTTGAGTCTAACTTTGCCACAAGTTGCTGGACCTCTCTGAACCTTGGTTTTCTGCTCTGTTAAACGGGGATAATTCGAAGTAGTAACTAGCTTACACTGTTGTTATTGGGGTTAAACAAAGATGGAAAAAGCTTCTAAATCCACCAAGAACCATACAAAGGAGAGGGGCTGTGGTTATTACTGTCATCACCCGCCCCATGGCAGGCAGCCAGCTGGTAGTGGTTAATTATTTATTTGGACTGATCTTCCTTCCGGCACTGGACTGTGGGCTCCTGAGGAACAGGAACTGCCTTCCACAGTTCTGGTCTCTCCCAGGACACTATCTTCATCCACAGTGAACACCTGTGGCATCCGTGCGCGGCCCCTGAGCCAACCCCACCCGTCATCATGCACCCCCTTCCTTCTCATACCCTGCTCCAAGGGAAGTGCCCAGAGGCAAACCTGGTGCACAAGGGCAGATGACAGGGGGAGCCCCCCAGGCAGACTCTTCCCCCCACAACAGGTCATTCCCAATAAGGGCTAGAAGCAGCCATTTGAACGTGTCCCACTACCTAGGGGCCTGCCTAGGCAGCAGTCTTGAACCCATGACCATTCAGGAAAGAATAAGTTTATGGTCTGGAGGGCCCCCAGCATCTCAAAACCAGAGTGGGGTCAGGAGGAGTGGATTTGCAGAAGGCATGCAGCAGAACACACTAACACTCACAACTGCCCACTGAAGGCAGAGGCTTCCAGGAGGTAATGAGTACCCTGTCCTGGGGGGCATGCAAGCCAAGGCTGGGCAACCAGCTGCCACAAAAGTTGGTCTGGATGAGAGCAGCTTCTGGAAAATGCTTCTAGCACCTCCAATCCAACCCCTCTGTGTCCTACCCATTCTGTACCCAGAGCCTCCCAGGCCTTCAAAGGACAAACGCCTAGGGGACTCATGCCCACATCTGCCTCATTCTCCCAGCAACCAAGTGGGATGGGACAAGTTCTGCCCTCAGACCCATTTTACAGATCAGGAGACTGAGGCCGACCACAGGAGAGTTACTGGCCCAACACAGATAGAAAGCTACAGCCTTCTGAAACCTTGGTCCTCTCCCCCATCTCCTCTGGTAACAGGGACCCACTCGGTCATGACGGGGTCTGGACTCTCCCCAGAGCCCACGGCTAGGACTGCTTTTCTCCGCCTCCCTTCAGAACCTCTCTAAAGCTAGGGCCCAACCTCAGAATCCTGTGGAGCTTACAGCCAGGAGGGTGGCTGCCTCCCCATCCTGAGAGATTCTTAAGGACAAACAGCACTTCTCCACAGGGCATGGGCAGAGGGCACTGTGTCCTGCTAAGAGGTCAGAGCTGTCGCCAGGCAAGGCTGCAGCGGTGTCCTGGGTAATTGTGGCAGCGGTGTCCTGGGTAATTGTGGCAGCCCTGCCTTTGTTGTCCACACAAAGTCTAAGGAGCCTCATAAAGACCAGGCAGCAGCGACAGGAGCCAGGCCAGGGCCCTGGGGAGCAAAGTTATGAATGAAAATGTAGGAGACCCAGCCACGACCAGTGGGCCCTGCTTCCTGGTCCCATGACCAAGTGCCCACAGAAGCTTCCGGAAATTAACTAGTTGGTGCCCGAATTTCTTACAACGCCTCATCCTGAAGCCAGGGTCATGGCCACTTGTTGGGCCCTCTGGGTCAGTGGCTTTACAGGCAGGTACTCTGTGACAAAACTCTCAGGACGAAACAGGCCTCAAAGTGCCTTCCTTCCTTAATCCCTCCACCCCTCCCCCATCAGGAAAACAGGAAAAAAAGTGAAGTTTGCAGTTCTTCTCACTTGGGTCCTCGCCCCTGCAATTTTCCGGAATGAGTCAACGGTGGACACCTGTCCTATGTTAGAGGCATGTCTTTGGAGGCCAGGGATGGAGACAGTGTTGTGTTACCGTAGCTAGGGAAGTGAGCGTGTGCGCGCGAGTGAGAAACTGTAGTTAAGTCGCCAAGCCCCGCAGTCTCTGGACCTTTCTTCATTTTGCTCCTGGCTGTGAGAGAAACAAGAACCCTCCTCCCCCCTTTCCTTAGGAGGGAAAAGGGACATTTTGTCCCCACGAAGAAGCCAGCAACCCTTTTCTGCATAGACAAGGCTATTTATTCATAAGACCGGTGATTTCTTATTCCCAACTCTTCTCAGTGAGCCCTACCCAAAATGCCAAATCCACCTCTTGAATCCACTCTCTACTGCTCCCTTCTCCTCCCCCCGCCCCCCTCTCCAGTCACTGCCACCAACTCTCAGAAGTCGAAACTTCTGAGATTTACATGTGAAAACAGCGTTTCATAACCTCGTGATTTGGGACAAGGAGCCGCTTCTGTCCTTTGGGGGAAAACAAAACCCAACCGAAATCATTAGGCTCAGAAGAAAACACCATCTCCCTCCAAATGCATTCCCTGGGCCCCCAAGTCACACGTGCTCTGTAGCAGATAGGGCTTTCAATGTGTCTTTTGTTTGATGCTGGTGTTTCAACATCCTCGACTTGAAGAGGGAAAGGTCAGCCCAAGGCTCGGGGTATTCACAAACCCACCCGGCCTCTGCACTGTGGCCAGGAGCCGGCGAGTGAGGGGCCAGGAATTTCCCCCACTGTGGACCCCCTCACAAAGCGGCCGAGACAGAGAAGGCTAAGAGCCTGCTCTCTCATCTCAACTTCCCCAATAGCTCAGCAGCAGCTTCACACTCCCGGGACCCTACCAGCGCCAGCGAAGGCAGGCTGGAATTCACCAGCGCCAAGCTGCCCGGCTCTCCAGCCCCAGCGCCTGCCTCTTTATCTACACCTTCAAAAACAATAATAAGCGAACCCAGGCACCTCTGGGAACAGCCTCTGGCCTCCCGCCCTGCCCTGTGTAACCAGCCTGTCCTCACACCCACCAGGAAGGAGGAGTCGGCATTGGTTAACCCTCTGGTCTACCAGGCCCGGTTCCCAGGTTGCAGCAGGGAGACAAACTGTTGCTCAAGAAAATCCTTCAGAAAACCCTTGGCACCAGGAGGCAGCTCGGAGCGGCTCTGCACCCGGCGCGGAGCCAGGGGCTTCCACAGGCGGTCGCCCACTGCCCTTTTAAATCATTGGGTCTGGGCCCTACTCTCCCATGCCCTGGGCTGTCCACCCAGAGGGCTCCAAATGTCCGTGGCAGAGCAGAGAGGAGGGAAAGGCTGGCCGAGCCGTGCCCTCACCCCGCCAGCCCAGCCGCCAGCTTCTTGGAGGACCTCTGAGAGAACATTTGTTTGGGCTGCCAAGTTAAATCTTCCTCCCTCATGTCAGGGCATTGGAAAAGCAGTCAGGGGAGAGGAGAAGGGGGAGAGCGCGCGGGGGAAGGAGCAGCGGGAGGGAGGGAGGGAGGGAGGCAGGCAGGCAGGCTCAGAGCCCCAGTTACTCGGGCACAGCCAGCCCAGGAAGCTGGCGGCTCCCGGGCAGGCGCAGCGGGAGCTCCGGGCACCGAAGCAGGGACCCAGTCGCCAGGTCTCCCCGGTCAGGCAAGGGTACCAAGCACCCTTGGTCCACCCGAGAGCGGCCCTTGCTCAGTGACCTGCTGGAGGGGCGAGGTGGGAAGGGAAGGCAGAGGAGGAAAAAGTTTGCTGCAGGTAGAGGGGTAGGGTAAGGCGGCAGTGCCGACAGGCTGTCCCCTGGGGAGGGGTGGGGGGCCCGGGCTGGGTGCCCTGGCGCGCTCCCGTCCGCCCGCCCTCCCGCCCGGGTTGTTTACATTCCTGGAGTGTCTTTTAAACCCCGGGCAGAGGCCGGCTCCCGGCCTTCTCCGGCGGCTCCGGGGCAGTCTCCCGTGAAAATCTGCTGGCGCACAATGGCCGGGAAGGCGGCCGCCCCTCGCCTGCGCCCCCACCGCTCCAGGGCGGGGAGCCTGCCCTCCGCACCGCGCCCTCTCCCCGCCCGGCCGGCTTCCTGGACAGATGTCCCCGGCGAGGGGGCGACGCGCGCCCGCTGCCCGCGCCCTAGACACGGAGGCCGCGCTCCCCACTGTTTTTTTCCCAGCCCAGACGCCAGGAATGTGAAACAAGCTTCCAGAGCCCGCCTCCCCCCCGAACCCGGCTCCAGCCCCGGCCCCCAAACCGCCGCCCCGGCTGGCCTCCCACTCCCTCGGGGCCACCGCCGCCGGAGACCGAGAGGAAGAAAGAACACCGGGAAATTACTTTCGTATTTGCAACGCGCGCGCGCACACACACTCACATCTTCCCCCTGGGCTCCCCTCCTGACCGGGGCAGCCCCGTCCAGGCGTTGGCCTGAGCGCCCCTCGCGCTTCCGAAGCCCTAGTAGAAGCCCTTACACACACCCCTCCGCGTTCCTCGTTCGTACCGCGCGCCGCCTTTCCCCGGGCAATTCCCACACAAACAACTTAGCCGCGCCCCCACCTCCCATTTACAAAAGTGTATGTTTTCCCTGGAAATTCAGACGCACAACTTAACACCACCACCCCTTGCCACCCTGAAATCCGGCGCCTTCCCCAGCGGTTCCTGTACACACACTGGCGCACAACTTCGCATCTCCCCAGAGGAGGCAAAGGAGACCGAGGCGGTCCTTCCCCGGTCCTTCCCTCCCTCCTCCGATTCCCGGTCCAGCCCGGCGCCCGGGTGTAGAGAGCGAGGGCTGGAGGCGCGCCGGCAGGAGGCGGGCACCGGGTCCGCGCGCGCACGACCACACTTAACGCCCCGCACACCCCGACAAACCCGGCCCCCGCGCACAGCCCAAGCCGGCTCCGCACAGCCGGGAGCTCGCCGGCCGCTGGGCCTCCGCCCCCGGCCACCAAGGGGAGCGGAGCGGAGCCTGCGCAGCCAGCCGGTCGCCCCGCTCCGGGGGACTCTTTAAGGCAAAAGCCCCAGCACCCAGCACCCAGCGCTTGCGCCCCGAGAGTCCGCCGGGAGCCGGAGGTAGCTGCGGAGCCAGTGGGCGCCTGGCTCTGGCCCCAAACTTACCGGGCGCTGCGAGCGCCGCTGCCGCCGCTTGAGGACGCGCCGCCGCCACCGCCGGGTAGGGCAGGCTCGGGCCGGGAGGAGCGCAGTGAGGGCGCCGAGATCCGCTCGGCTCCGGCTCCCGCTCCGCGCCGGCTGGGGCTGGGGTCACCGCGCTGCGCCGGCGTTGCTCGCTCGTTCGGCCGCCCGATTGCTGCTCGCCCGCCTGCCGCCCGGCCGCTCTCTCTCCCCGGCGCCCGCCGCCGCCGCTCGCTTTTTTAATGTCCACAGACAGTGAAAAGGAACTCGGCGTTAGGGGGTGAGTAAGTGAATCAACTCGCCCGGAGCCGAGCAAGTTGAAGTGTCAGATTACATTGGCTATTCTATTTCCAAAGGGCCCCGCGCCGCCGGCCGCCCGCAAAAGCCGGTGCGGAGTCAGACCGGAGCGGAGCGCCGCGCCGTGCCGCCGCCGCTAACAGCGATCGGCTCGACTCTGCTCCGCTCGGCTTGGCTCGCGCTCTGCGCTCTCGCCGCGAGCTCTCTTTCCCCCTTCCTTTTCGCCTCTCCTCGTTCTCTCCCTCGCCTTTCCTTTCCCTAGTCTTCCTCGCTTTCTTCCGCGTTCCTCGGTGACGGCGCTCCCCAAGCTTTTCTCCTCCTGGCTCCTCGTTCCCTGCTACGCCGCCCGTCCACTCATCTCCTTCCTTGTCCTACTCCCTCACGCCCCCTGCAGCCCCCCCGCCCCCCTGCAGGCCACAGCCCCAGTAAGTTTGGAGAGGGGAAGAAATGTGAGCCTAGGTAGGGACCACCCTGGGGGAGGAAGCCAAAATCACCCGGCTCACCCGAGAGCCCCTGCCCCGCGCTGGCGCGCCCCCGCCTGGGGTGCACTCGTGGCCCCGGGCGCTGTCAGGTACCCAAACTGGGGGTGAGCGACTTGTTAACTGAATTTCCAAAGTCTTCCCCTGGAGGAGATTTTGGAATTGTTCCTACAGCCCCGGGACTGGCGGGTGGGACGGGAAGAGGACCACCACCGCCAAGGATGACGTTGGGGCAGAGTAGAGTGCTGTCCCCCGACAGCTGTAGGGGAGCGGGAGGTGCGGTGCGCACATTCGATCCGCGGCACCTAGCACAGTCCAGAGACGCGTGGATTCCCGGAGGCCCCGCGCGGAGCGCCCGGAGCGCTGTGCGCGCCGGTCGCGCGGGGGCTGCTAGGCTCGCGCCCGGCCCTCCGTCCGGGTCTAGGCACTGCCTGAGGTAGCCGAGAGCTAAGGTACTCACGAGGCGCAGTTGGGTGCGCCCACTCGCGGGAGTTCCCCTAGCAGACCCACCACCGAGAGCATCCAAGTGAGCGCCCGCTTTGGCTCACGTCCACTGCCACTCTCACGGAAACTCCTACACGAACAGCACACACGTTCGCTCCCTCAGTATTGCAAACACGCTCCCCCCAACCACAAACGCGCCCCCATACACTCGCTCACTTTTCCCTCACAAAGATGCCCGCTTGCACGGCCACAGCAAGCACGCTCAGAGACACGCAGTTGCACACTTACACACATCGCTGTATACAACCCCACGTACACTCAAAACACAAAACACGAAACGCTCCCCTGGGCACTAAATCCTCACGTTCACGTACACACACAAACACACGCCCTCCTCTCCCACTCCTCTTCCATACCCCTTCCTCAAGGGCCCCCACTCCTCATTTTCGGCACCCCAAGTCCCAATCATAATCGGCGCCCGCGCAGCCCCCTTTGGACACACACACACACACGCGCGCGCGCACGCACGCGCTCCCCTCCCCAGCAGGCGGGGGCGGCTTCTGCCCGGAGCCCGCGGAGCCGGCTTCGGATTCCAGGTGTGGCGGTGACTCCGGGCTCCACGTTTTGCAGGCCGCCGCCGTGTCGGAGGCGAGGCGAGGAAGGGAGCTGGAATAACAAAGGCAAGTTGGGGAGAGCGCAAGGGGGCGCAGCCCCGGTAGGGCTGCGGGGGGAGCCCTGCGCGGCCGGGGCTTCGTAAGCTGCGGGGTCGCGGGCGCGGGGAGCCGAAGAGGGGGAGGAAGGGTGGTGGGAGAGGGGCGGGGCCGAGGCGTGACGTCAGAGAACAATGACCCTGCCGGGGGCGGGCACCTGGAGGCGGCCGGGGTGGGGGTCTCCCCCGGGGCCTGGGGCGGGCCGAAGATGTCCTGGCCCCGCCAGAGCCGCCGCCTGATTGACGAGGCCCCGCAAGGGAGCGGACGTGCCGCACAGACTTGCGGGTCTCCCGGGCCGCTTGGGTGGTGATCAGAGCAGACCTTGGACCAACCGGGGAAGCAGGCCGGAGCACTACCCCGCCAACCCCATTTTAGAACATCCTTCTGAGGGCTTCGCTGACCTCGGCTTGAACTCCTTCAGAGCCGGAGAGATCACTCCTTCCACCACCGAGGGAGAGAAGGCAAAATGAATTTGCCAGCTTTGAATTCATTCTCAAAGCTCCGCTAGTCTGACAGCCGGTGAACTCAGCCTGGAATTCCTGAGAGCTCAGAAAACTGCTGCTCAGGTCCACCCGGGCATGGGGGACGGGGTGTGGAGATCGCAAGCGGCGGGGGAGGGGGGTGCTATTTTATTTTCCCCAGGGGAAATTCTGCCTCCCTCTGCCATTGGATGCAAAAAAAGGCACTGTTTTTGAGCCTCAGTCTTCTTACCTGTCACATGGACGTGGACTGTGATCACTGCTGCTCTCCCACCCCCCCCCCGCCCTCCCCGTAGGTGGCAGCTGAGCATCCCTGGAGAGGGTGGTGGTATGAAAGCACTTCCAGACCTCTAGGGACACCAGGGAGTCATGATCCCAGCACATTCCTATGGGAGGGAGCCCCTCCTCCTCAGCCTGTGGGTGGCCCAAGTTCACAGGTAGGTCCACCAGGGCCACCTGAGAAACCTCTGAAGGTAGGAATTCAGCTTGCAGAATGGAGGCTGAAGACACAGCTGTCCCACTCCCAGCAATCCACAGCATTGCAGCAGTCATACAGCCACCCCATACCCAGATCCAAAATCCCAAGAGAGTTTCTGGGTGTTTAACGACTTGGGATACGAGCATGCAGCCCAGCCAACAACTAGACAACTTCTTGTTGCCTTAACGGCCACCTAGGTCTGGACGCCCAGCCCTCTCAACCTTTCTGTCCATATTCCTTAGTAAGTACCCAGGGCCTGCCCACTTCCAGGAATTGGGGGATGCAGATGACCTGGGAGGTGACTACTCATGTTCAAAGACTCCTGTTCAGAAGTTCCACCCCCGCCCCCCACCCCCACGTCTCCCACCAGTAATTACATCTGGAACCCAGGAAGTGGCTGCAGAGGGCAGGGGAGCCAAGTAGGCTCAACTTAGCATGGAAGCAGGGATCATTTCAGCTGTCCCCTTCTGTGCAAGCATGGCAGCAAGTCAGAAACCCCACCAGGGCCCTGGGTCTGCCCTAGGCTCCAGTCCTTGGGTCTCTGAGGCCCTTATTCTCTTTGTTCATCTTCCAGGGAGGTAATGGGGCAGACTGGATACCTCTGGGGTCTTGGAAGAAGCTATGACTTACATATTGCCTACTGTGTGCTGAGTACTGTGGTGGAGCCTCCTAGGTATTGAGAATTCAGTTCACTTATTGAATTTGCACATTATCTTAAGTTAGATGCTGCTACCATCCTCTTTTCAGGGGAAACTGTGAATGACTTCCCCAACACTGGTCAGGATGGGAACTCAGGCCCCCATTAACAGAGTTCCCTGTTGTCCCCTTAGCCCTGGCTCTGTGTCTTCATCCATAGACTGTGTGGCCCTAAGCAAAATGCTTTCACCCTCTGAGCCCCTGTAAGGTCCATGGTGCCATCAGGCCTCACTGGGAACTGTGTGTCCAAAACCCTCATCCCAAAAGCCTTAGCCTCACTGGGCCTGGAGATCTGGTGAGATAGAGAGGACGGTACCATCACTTCCCAGTGGCCCAGAGCTGGAAGATGCATCCTGCTCAGCCCCTGCAGGCCTAGAGGTCACCTGGCTCCACTAGGAGGGCATGGGCGGCGTGGGGCAGCTGGCTTGTGTGTACCTTCAGAACAGACTCAAGTGCTGTTAATTTCCCTGCCCTGTGGGAGCCACCAGCGGATTGGGGAGAGGACCATTGCTGGGCCCTGGGCCCAGGTTTCAGGAGGCAGAAAATCTGGGGGCCAGCAGGATGGTGGGGGTTAGAGGCTTGAGGTCCCTGAGGGAAGCAAAAGACCTGTGTAGGGTGCGGCGAGTTTGGCCTCCTAGTATGAGCTGGGGTAGGGGCAGGTACACAGCAGGGATTCCTACTTATCCAGGAGCTGCCTTCTCTGTTCTCACTCTCCACCCCTCACTTCTGGAACTTAAGGGAGCCAGGGAACATCTAAAATTGAGACTAGAGAGGTGGGAAGAAAATCGCATTTATTGAGTACTTATTGTGTGCCAGGCACTTTGGAAAAACATTCGTTGTATCCTCTCCACAAGCCAGGTGTCATGCCCTGCTAAGGGAAGAGGCTCAGAGAGGTTAAGTGACCTGCTCAAGATCTCACACCTGGCTGGGCATGGCGGCTCACACCTGTAATCTCAGGACTTTAGGAGGCCAAGGGGGGCAGATCACTTGAGCTCAGGAGTTCGAGACCAGCCTGGGCAACATAGCAAGACCTTGTCTCTACAAAAAAATACAAAAATTAACCAGGCATGTTGGCACATGCCTGTAGTCCCAGCTACTTGGGGGGCTAAGGTCAGAGGATCACTGGATCCTGGGAGGCTGAGGCTGTAGTGGACCATGATTGTGCCACCGCACTCCAGACCAGGCAACAGAGCATGACCCTGTCTGAAAAAAAACCTAAACAAAACAATAAAGATCTCGGAGCTGCTGAGTGAGTGGAGCCAAGATTGGGCTCCAGGTCTGGGCTGGGCCTTGAGGTTAAGAATAGGGACTTGCCCTCATCTCACTGCCAGGTTATGATGCAGATAAGGTGACCTACCAGGTACTTTGGGGTGGAGTAAAGACTCACCCACTTGCCAGGGGATGACTGGGGCTCCTCCCATGGCAGTGAGGTAATGGGGATTACATTTAGTCTTCACCCCTTGGTGGATGCAGGAAGCATTTGGCCCGGGCCCGGCTCTGAGCGCTATGCCTCTATGAGGTGGGTGGTTGGGTCAAGCAGGGAAGATCTATGGCCTTCAACAAATTAGGATCTCTTGCTCTGCCTCCCCCTCATTTTCCAATCAGATGACCCCTCCAATCTCTGAGCCCATACCTTCCCATCCTCCAAGGCCTTCCCTCAAGCAAGACGTCTTCTGAGTTTCCACCATGGAGCTCTGCCCTATGGTTCTAGACCCAGCTCAGCCGCCACCCCCTTCTTCAGATGGGAGGCACAAGAGAATAGGCTGGGGGCCTGCCTCAGGAGCTGGGACACCTATGTGCTCAGCCTGCCATTGCCTGATTTGCTGTGTGGCGTGAGCACATCACAAACCCTCCTTGTGCCTGTTCCCCATCTGCCGAGTGAAAGACTGTGGGATGTCCAGCAGCACTGTTGCCTCTGCTTGTTCGAAGGTTCTGTAGATCTGAGCCTTTAAACCTTGGACTGAGCTACAGTTCACTTTAGGATTTGAGGGGGCCCTGCTTTAGGGAGGTCTTTCAGAGGGGGCCATTTAATGGAGTAGAGACAAGAAATACATGGAGAGGGCTTCTCAGAACTGTGACTGTCTAGGACTGTGAATAGGTAATGACCCTAACATCTCTCTTCATGGGGCACCTCTCATTCTCTGAGCCTCACAGCGTTCCTTTTGTGAGTGACTAAGCTGAGCCCCAAAAGGAGGTGGTGGCTTTCCCAGGGCTGCACCACTGGGAAGTACCAGAGCTGGAACAAGAGCCAGGTCTCAGCCAGGCATGGTGGCACATGCCTGTAGTCCCAGCAACTCCTGGGGGCGAGAGAGGGTGCAGAGAAGAGCCAGGTCTCCTCATCCAGTGTCCCCTCACCTGCATCAGCACCCCTCCAAAGGAGGAAGTACATACAGAAACTGACGAGAGAGTCTGGGACAAGCAACCTGAGGAGGACCACGCCTCCCACTTCCTTCCTGACATCTCCTGAACCCCTAGAGGGGTGGCGGAAGATCTCAGATCCTCAGCATCTCCCTTCCTCCTGGCTATGCAGTCCTCCGGCCTCAAGGCTCATGCTTCCTTTTTCTCCCCTAATCCTGTAGCCATGCTGGGTGACTTCCAGCATTGCCAGCATTACGTACATACTCTTACCTCTTTGCCGTTGCTGATGCTCTTCCTACCTCCTAGACACACCCGTCCCAGTTGCCAAGGCCGCATCTACAACCACCTGCTTGGAAGCCTACCCTGATACCTCCACCAGATGTGCCATCTTCCTTGTCTCAACCCCCATATGCTACTGGCCCAGCCTCCAACATCAGCATCACCATGGCAATTGCTTGTGAAGTTCTTGCTATGTGCCAGGCACTGAGTAGCTCATATACATGAACTCCTCCCATCCTCTGAGCTGAGTATTAGTATTCTCGTTTTACAGATGAGGAAACGGAGGCACAGGGAGTTTCATTTCCTAGTGTGACGCCTCATAGGCTGGGGAGGTTATGTGTTACATACCCCTCTTCTGTCAAGGCTGCAGGTCATAGGATGGCTCACTGCTACATCCCATCACCCAGAGCAACGCCTTGGGGGCTGACAGGCCATCAAGAGAGGGGAGGTATCAGGGCACACAGTATGACCATAACCAGCCCTCCAGGGGCTCACAGGCTCTCAGGAACAACTGCCCACACCAAATGCCACTTAAGAGTTCAGGGGAAGAAGAGGAGTTGGCATTGAGTGGGGCCTGGAAGGTAAGCTCTGCTGGGGCTGTAGGAAAGCCAGAGTGGGGCATGGACCTGCCCAAGGTCACACAGCAAGTATAGGACAGCAGCAGGGCTGGGACCTGGAGCTCCCGATGTGACGCGCCTTCTTGCACCTTGCAGCCAGCTGTGGGGCCCCTTCGACTGTGCTATTTTCAAGGACACACGGTCCCAGACGCCTCCACGATGCTGAGCTGTTCAATGAGTGGCTCTGGTTCTTCTCCCCCCTCTATTAAAATGGGAGAAAAAAAAAAAGAAGAAGAAGAAAGAAAGAAATCCAGGCATTGTTCCTGACTGCAGCTGGTGCCAACCAGAATCCCACTGAACAGAATGGAGCCGAGAGCCTGGCCGCCCAGGGGCCTGGCTGCTGACACAGGGCCTTTCTATTTTGCTTTCCACTGGGGGCCCAGGCTGACGATACAGCCCCTCCACGGACACCCTCTCCACCTGCCTCCCCGGCCCTGGCTCTGAGCCTCCTGCTGCCTTCACCCTTTTTGCAAAAATCAGATGCCACTTGGGAGGGCTGGAGGAGCACCCCCACCCCTTGCTTTCCTTCTTTGCTCACAGCCTGGGATGCACTGGGCCTCCCTCCCTGCCAGCCTGTCCCCCTACCCTACCAGGAGGGGACTTGGGATGCTTGTCTGGGAGAACAGCATAAATCCCTCTTCCAAAATCATTTGAAACACTGGTCTGATTCAAAGACATATGAGGATTTTCCACCCTACCCCCACCTGACTTGGCAGGTGCCAGTCCTCAGCTCACACATTAAGGCCTCTTGCAATAGTGAAGGCCTAGGGGGAAAGGGGAAGATGCTCAACAGCTCTGCAGAGACAAAAATAGTTTTTTAAATCACTGGTTTGCCTTCTCCCTTCAGTCTTAGGAGGAAAAAGGACTCCTCCAACTCTCCCTTACCATCTTCATTTCATCCGCCACTCCCTGCCCCTCTTGTGAGTTGTCTGGTACTCAGACCCCGTCTCCCCAGGCTATGGGTTGTTTTGACCCAGATTACCCCAAGCAGCAGTTCTAAGAGAGCAGCAGCCTGGCCACTGTCCAATGTCCGTCAGGGACCCTTGGGTTGATGCTGCCACCAGAGCCAGCTCTCCCGGCTCCCCCCTTCCTCCTGGAGGAAGCTCTTTAGTTTGTTAAAAGCACTTGTCACGTGAGTGCCACAGCAGCCTCCAGAGGCAGGCAGGGATTGCTAATCCACTTCGTAGATGAATAAACGAAGGGTTCAGGAGGCATAGTGGTTTGGCCAAAGTTAAATGGGGTGACAGAGTTGGGATGTGAACCCTGGTCTCTTGATTCCACATCACTAAGCCAGAGTGGGGACTCAGGCAGTGATGGTGTCAGAGGACAACATTCCTAGCCCCCACCACCCTCCACCAAATGCTACCAGGAGACAGGATCTCAGACACATCAATTCCTTTAAGGAATATTTATTAAATACTTGCTATATGCCAGATCTCCAACAGTGAACAAAACAGATTTGGTCCACACTGCCGCAGAGCTTATATTCCGAGGCAGACACCAGACTTTGTGCAGAAAGATACCCGCCTTCCTAGTTGCCCAGCCCATATGTCCTAGAAGGAACCATGAGTTGGGCAGCCAGACATGAGTTCTAGTCCTAGCACTGCCCGTCTCTGTGTCACCTTGGACCGAGTTTTCCACCTGGGAAATCTAAGCATGTGGCCCTCACACATTTTCTCAGGTCTCTGCCCTACTCGCAGTCTCTGGGTCTAGTGGTTCATGATTTCCTGGTATGAATAATTACCCTGATTTAGTTTTTTTTCTTAAACCCCACTTTTCACAGGCTCTCAGAGCCAGAACAGGGCTTCTGAGATCATTTGCTCTGAGCCCTTCTCTAAGAAAGAACCCCTTAGCCTCACTCCTGCCAAGAGGAGACTGTCTTTGCTTGCACCCTTCCAGGACAGGCTGCTTGCTCCCTCACATAGCAGCCCTCTGCCAGTGGTGTGCTGGTAAATGTTTAACATCTGACTCCCCAAAGTGGGGAGAACCTGGTTTGTGGTATTTGCCGATGTCCACGGTGTAAATACTCCCACCGTGGCCGGTTTCAAGCTGCCGACCCGAGCCAGCTGGCACAGCTGGTTGGTTCCATCAACCAGCTCGCACAGTTCCTGAAAATTTAACAATCGGCCCTTGTGAGCCATATGAACAGGCTCCAACACACCATTGCCCCTGCCCCGCAGAGAAGTCCAGTTCAGCTTCACTCATTGGGAACTTCTTTCTGGTATGGAGCAAAATATCTGATAGTCAGGAACTCTGGCCTGAAAGTCCTGAGCTGCTTCTCTGGGGTGTCACAGGACAACGGGGACCCCATGAAGCCCTTCTATAATTGGTGGCAGCTCTTGACTCTGTCTTCCTGTGAGAGGGACAAGTTCCTGGGCCAAGTGGGGTCAGAGTATAGCCACCCTCCCATTCTGCCTTTCTGTCTCCCTCCTCACCTCCCTTCCTTCCTCCCTTTCTTTCACAGATATTTCCCGGGCCCCTATGACGTGTCAGACGCAGCACTAGATACTGTGGATTCAGCGACCCGTGTCTTAGCTTGCACAGAGATGCTGCCCACTCTGCGAAGCCTGTCCTGGCCCCCACCCCGGCCCCTCCTGCAGTGGGCGGGCTCCTGCCCTCCCAGAGCTTTTCGCCTTTATCACCGCTGTTTGGCATTTATCACTTTCTACCTGGGATTGCAGCTATTTGTGTACACGGCTTATCTCCCCGCCAGACTGAGAGGCAACTCGGACCTGTTGAAAGAGGGTGGACTTTGGAGCCGCATGACCTGACCCTCAATCCCAGCCCTGCTACTCAGAGCTGTGAGCCCTGGGGGAGCTCCCACCACCTTTGGGAGCCTCAGTTTCCTTATCTGTAAAGTGGGGATGGTGATAACTACTTCCGGTGTGTTTTTGAGCAATAAATAGGATTAGAAATGTCAACCCCATTTCCTGTGCCTGCCTGGACTCCCATCCTCTTGGGGACAGAGATTGTGTCCAATACTCTGTAGTCTCCTGGTCATAATAACATAAAAATAACAATTGCAAACACTTATACAGCAATACCATATACAAGATATTGTTTTAAGTGCTTACATACGTTAGCCAGGTGTGGTGGCTCACGTCTGTAATCCCAGCACTTTGGGAGGTCAAGGCAGGCAGATCACGAGGTCAGGAGTGCCAGACCAACCTGACCAATATAGTGAAACCCCGTCTCTACTAAAAATACAAAAAAAAAAAAATAGCTGGACGTGGTGGCAGGCACCTGTAATCCCAGCTACTCAGGAGACTGAGGCAGGAGAATCGCTTAAACACAGGAGGCACAGGTTGCAGTGAACCGAGTTTGCACCATTGCACTCCAGCCCAGGCAACAGGGCGAGACTCTGTCTTAAAAAAAAAAAAGAGCTTACATATGTTAACTCATTTATTCTCACAGCATTGTGGCATTAGAACTATTATTCCCATTAATAGATGAGCAATCTGAGGCACAGAGGGGTTAAATAACAAGCCCAAGGTCACATAGCTAGTGAGTGAGAGAGCTGAGATTTGACTCCAAGAAAATCCACCCCAGAACCTTAGCTATTGAATAGTATGAGGGCTTGTGGTGGCTTCTGGAGTGGCGTGTGTGTGCCCGTGGTTCACTGCAGCCTTTGGGTATCCTTGTTCTGGCCTGCAGGGTCGGGATGGAGTGATACAAGGAAGACCCTGGTCTGTGCTTTAGGACATCCTAACAGGTAAGTGGTTAGTGCTGAAGAAGGGAGTGTCTCCAGGTACCTGGAGGCCAGGGGACTAGGAGGCCACTAATGGATAAGGCAATCAGAAGAGGCTTTACGGAAGAGGTGGCACTTGCCACCAAATGAGGATGGAAGGCAGAGCGAACAGGAGGACCAAAGTTGTAGACATGGGAGAGGTATATTAGGGGTTCCTCTAGGTGTTAGACTAGACATTGTCACCAGTTCTGGTGGGTGGGATGGAGCAGAGACTGTGAACTTGGGGAGGGGCATGTTGGCTGCCCAGTCTGTGATTCAGTAGGGAATGGAGGACACTTTCAGAGGCTTTGAAAGCCAGTGCAGGCCCAGGAGAGCTGAGAGTCAACTGTGCTGTCCTCAGGGCCAGATTGGCGTTTTGCTTCTCTGCAAGCTACTCTGGGATTCCAAACTCCTGGGTTCCTGAATCCAGCTGTGCCAGTCCCATCCCTCCATTTCTCCAAGCCTCAATTTTCCCAGTTCAGAATGGGCATAAAGGGTGGACTTTGCATGCTGATTAAAGGATGAGACCAGGCAGTGTGGGGCTCGGCTGACACTCCTGCGGCAGGAGGTGGGCGAAAGGTACTAGGGAGAGGGAGAGTGGGAACTGGGAGAGGAGCCCTGTGTGCTCGGTCAGTGAATCCAGGTTGCCAAGCTGGCCTTGGTTGGGATTCTCCCGGCACCACATACTCCATTTTCCCTGCATGGCCCAAGGCTGCCTGACTCTGCTGCCTCAAAGTAGCTTCTTCCTGGGCTTCTGCAAGGATGGTTCTGGGTTAGACCCTGTTCCTCCTGCCAATCCTGTTGAGCCCAACAGTGTCCCTTGGAGAGCATTCTTCATGTTCCCAGGGCTATTTTAAATGCTTCCCTCATACTAACTCATTCAGTCCTCACCGCCACACTGTGAATACCCTCATTTCACATAAGGAAATGGAGGCACAGAGAGGGTAAGCCAGGTGTCCCACAGTTTCTGTGGCAGGGAAGGTCTAAGGGAAGGAGACAGCCCACGGAGCCAGGAAGGAGGGCCCAAGGCATGGGCCTCTGAACCTCCTTCTCACTCTTTCTGTACAGGAAATATGACCATTCTGAGTCATCCCCCTCACACTTTTCCCTTCTGCTCATCTCAAGGTTCTCAGGTAGCTGCAGGACCACACTTGACATCCCTCTGCCCATGCAGGCATCCACGTGTTCACACACTCAACACCATAGCCTCCCAGCATCTCATAGGCAAAGGCTCACACTCTTGCACACACAACCATCAATTCAGAGACACAAACACATATGCAGGCACCACAGTCACCCTGCCACAGATGCATACATAGGGCGCAGGTGGGCTTCGGGCCTCAGACTGACAACCAAGCACCTACAAGTCCCATCCCCAGAATGGCAGATACACACCCACACGTCCACACGGGCTCCAGTGTGCCTGACATGACATGGTGGGGTCTGTGGACTTACACTGCACCCCCTGGCCCCATGTCCAGGCTCTAGCCTCTGCAGATGGCCCTCCTGCCCAGGCACCTCCATCCCTGTCCCTTCAAGACCACGCTCTGGAATGTGTGCACAGTGGATCCGCTTCTCACGACAGGTTCCTGCCCCTGCCATCTTCTGTAAGAACTGGGCCTCAGGTGTGTGGTAGGGGATTAGGGTAAAAGGTGACCCTTCCTCCAACCGTGGCAGGCCCCCTGGGCTGCAGAAGTGACAGCAGGGAAAGGAGAGTGAATTAATCCTGGCCTCGCTCCTTGGATTCACTGTAATGCTAATCTTCTCCGCCTTTGATCCGTCTCCCCAGCCCTGGGCCCCTAAATCTGAGCAGGAACAGGCGCTGGGTCTGGCTTGAGATTAGGGGCTGCCGTGGTGAGGCCTGGGGCGTATCTCTTCATGTGGCAGACTGGGGTTTCGTCCTTCGGCGGGGCTTGGGGGATTATAGCCCTGGTTACTGACCTGGTGTGGGCAACATACTCTCCTTCACCAAACTCATCCTCTCTCTCCCTGACTGATGCGCTCCTCTCCAAAGGGGGCTCTGCTCTTCCCATTTTGCACAGGAGCAGAATGAGGACCAGGATTGAAAGGTCTCTGGAGGCTTCTGGCCACTAAGGGGTGGAGCCAGGCTGGGAGCACATCTTCCACGACACCTCCAACCCCACCCTGTTTCCATGGAGGGTCTTTGCTTGTTCTGGTAACTTTTTTGAAACCAGCATCTATGGAGTATTCATGACATGCCAGGGACTCTGCCTTAACATGCATCACCTTATGCAGTCCTCAGCAATGCTGTTAAGAGTCCCACTTTATAGGTGGGGAAAGTGCCCTGTGTAATTATGCAGTGAGTGGTGAAGTCTGACCAAATCCAGGTCACAGGTGGCCAAAGTCCTCACTGTAGGGGGTGACACTGAGACCCGGGCAGGGTAAGGACATGCCTAATCCCACACAGGGAGGGAATTAGCTGGACGTGCATCCCCTACCTTCCTCTGCACTCCATCTTGTTCCAGAAATGACTGGACTCTTCTGTGGACCCAGTGGAGCTGGGACAAGAGGCCAGAGCAGGGGGTGCAGCACCTATGACAATGCCAAGCTCAGGTCATCGCCCTGCGGCGGCTCAGCCAACTGGGCCTCAAACAGCTCCACAAACTTGAACATAAACACAATTAAAGTGTTTTATTGCATTATATTTCATACATATAAAAGACTATTTGTAAGCCAACCTCCGCCTCCCAGGTTCAAGCAATTATCTGCCTCAGCCTCCCAAGTAGTTGGAACTACAGGCGCCCGCCACCATGCTCAGCTAATTTGTTTTGCATTTTTAGTAGAGACAGGGTTTCGCCATCTTGGCCAGGCTTGTCTTGAACTCCTGACCTCGTGATCCACCTGTCTCAGTCTCCCAAAGTGCTGGGACTACAGGCATGAACCACTGCACCCGGCCTCTCCCTGACTTTTTAACAGAAAGTTTTAGCACCTGTGTGAGGACCCCTTCACTCACTGCACTTCTTTATTTTATTTTAAGAGATGGGGTCTCACTTTGTCACTTCTGCCAGAGTGCAGTGATGTGATCATGGCTCACTACAGCCTTGATCTCATGGCTCAAGTGATCCTCTCACCTCAGCCTCCCTAATAGCTGGGACTGCAGGTGTGTGCCACCATGCCCAGCTAATTTTCAAATTTTTAATGCAGAGACAGGGTCTTGCTATGTTGCCCAGGGTGGCCTCGAACTCCTGGCCTCAAACAATGCTCCCTTCTCAGTCTCCCAAAGTGCTGGGATTACAAGTGTGAGCCACCCACATCCAGCTGCTAACTGCACTTTTGAGATGTTGCATTCCATTCTGCATTCCCAATTATTCATTCCCAGGGGAAGTCCATTCTGTAACGGGATAGAGAGAAAACTTGAAGGAGCAACTTGTACCCCATGCGCTTCTTCCCTTCAGTACTGTGGGTGCTCTGTTTGGTCCCCTCATTCCAGTGAGTCCTTTGAAACAGGACACCTCTTCCTGGTGCAGCCAGCAGAAGGAGGGTGGGGCTTTCCGGCAGCTGGGCGTTCTCTGAACATGGCATGCTGCCATGCATTTGCATAAGCCATTCCTCCACCTGGAATTCCCGTCCCCTAGATCACTGTGGGAACCCAGCTCCTTCCAGGTCCAACTCCAAGGTTTTGTTCTGGAGACCCTTTTCCTCTCACCCTCAGCAGAGCTGCAGCTGTCCTCTGCTCCACTGACAGAGTTGTGGGCATCCTTCTATCAGCCCTTTTCCCAGGGCAGGAAGAACAGCCTTGATCCCAGATCCCTGGCATAGCTCGGTATCAGACCTGGAGGAGAAGCTCCCAGAGTGACCAAGAT
Source organism: Cacajao melanocephalus (assembly GCA_963573385.1). Taxonomy (NCBI): domain Eukaryota; kingdom Metazoa; phylum Chordata; class Mammalia; order Primates; family Pitheciidae; genus Cacajao; species Cacajao melanocephalus. The sequence goes on along the minus strand of CAUYLG010023315.1, from coordinate 77,327 downwards.
AGAATCTGCATGCGGGTGACAGCAGATGGATATCCCTGTGAAACCCCGTGGGCCTGGACCTCCAAGGTCTAAGCTTGCTCCAAGGCCTATGTGGACTGGGGATTTGGAGGCAAGTCTGTGGGGAGTCTGCCTGGGGCTTGTGGCTGTTTACCTGTCTGCTGTTCAGGCAGATGATCAAGCCAGTGGGTGTGCCTGAAGGTAGGCGTGGTTGCAAGAGTGCACATGTTCATACACATGCTTACACACACGTGTGTATACACGAGTGCCAAGGCCATCGGTCTTGCAAAGCATGCAGGGCCATTGCCTTTTCCTGCTTTTAATCCCCCTCCTGGACAGACCTGTGTTCTCTCTGAACATCAAAGCAGTGCGCAGGGCAGCTGGCCCCTGAGGCCCCTGAGGGGACAGGAATGACTGAGTACTCACACAGTGTCTTTCTGTCCTGGTCCCCCTGCGCAGGAGCGCCCAAGGCCAGACACCCCTGCCTCTCCTTCCCAGAGAAGGACTTTGAGGTCCCGAGGCCTGAGGGGGCACCCATTAAGTCAACAGTGGGGAGAGGACAATGAGACCGGCAGTCCAGTGCTCAATTCTCCATCCCAAGTGCCAGAAATCCTTACTTCCAAGAGAAAACACATTGACAGGAACTACCCAGAATCCTCTCCTGCACGCTCCTTTCCCCTCTTGGAAACCACACATTTTTTTGGGGGGGGTCATTTTCCTGGGCACCCTGTAAGGGCGCCACAGCTGTTAGCAGCAGCAGGGATTAAGGGTAGCTCTGAGCTAAGTTAGACTGGACAGTGTGGGACAGCACCACCCCAAGTCTGAACTGGGGACTGGCCACCGCTCCCCCAACACACACACACCACACACACGCATGCACACATACACACATCCACACACATCCACACATGCCAGAGAGGTTACAGGAGTTCCTAAGGATGTCCAGGCCAAGTGCTGGTCCTCTGCCTCCCAAACCCAATTTGTTCTTTTAACTCGGGCTGCCCTAGAAGGGGACCTATGGCTGCCAGCTTTCCTGTCTGTTTTTGCTCTTCCCATCCCCACCCCTAGTCTGAGAATTAGGACCCTGGTAGCTGAGGAGGATGATCTTAGGCAGGAAGGATCATGTGCTCCCTTCTAAGCCACTATTGATCCACCCTTAAGGTGGCAGGGTGACATGGAGTTTTGGCCAGCGTGAATATAGGGGCTGGAGGATCCCTGTCTTTCCTTGCCCGGCACCCAAATGCAACCTGGAAGACCCTGGGTGAAGGCCTCTTTCTGGAAAGAGGCTGGCATTATGGCGTGGCAATTAGAATCTTTGGCTGTGGGCACTGACAGCCCAGGGCAGAATCCAGGATTCCTCACTTCTAGCTGTGGGCAGTGGGCAGGAGGCTTCATCTGGCTAAATCTTAGTCCCTAACCTGTCCAGAGAGGATGAACACACTTCATGATGTTTGGAGAGGGTGGCACTGGCTCGGATTAGGGCCCGGGAAATGGCAGTTGGGGTGGTCAGTGCTTATTTTTGTAAGCAAGAATGTGCGGCCAAGCCATGTTGTGTCCAGAACATCTGCACCCACAGGATTTGGGCTTGCCTTGTGGCCCCAGGAGAACCCAGGTTCCAGTCCTGACCTTGCCTCACCAGCTGGGTGGCCTTGGGTATGTCCCTGGCCGCCTCTGGCTGCAACAACCTCAGCCCCAAACGAGCATACCAATCCCAGGGTCACACAGAGGACATTGACCAATGAGACATCAGAAGGGCCTTTCCTTTTGGGGTTGCTGGAGGGAGGAACTGGTACCTACCTACTCTCAGTGGGAGGGACCCAGTCCTTGTGCACACCCAGCGTTCTGGCCTCCAGTCAGGCTGAGAGGCTCACATCACCCACACAGGGGAGACCTGCACTCGTTTGGGGACCCTCTCCTGAGCCCTGCCCCTGCCCCTCCCCACTAGGCCCCAGCAGCCAGGTTAGAGAGCTCTCACTCAGGGAGTCTGAGGCCCCTTTGAAGCTGGGAAGTTTGCACTGGAGGAGCAAAGGCAGCCTGCATTCAAAGCATCTCTCCTGGCCCTAATTACCCTTCTTCACCCATAGGTGGAATTTCCACTCAAAGAGCTAAGCAAGGTGCCCGCGCTGCCGCCAGAGACTGGGTTTCCTGGTTGCCTTTGTGTAGCAGCCGCCAGCACGGCAGTGGCACACAGCTCGGGTTTCCGATTTTAATGATTTCCTGAATTCATTCCGTTTCCTACCTCAGGGAAAGGAGAAGAGGTGATCCTCTTGGAAATTCACATAATTGCTTTTATTTGATTTTTATTAAAATGCATTCAGGAATAATGTGATTGCCCCCTTTATTAGATTGTTCATCAAGCTGGCATGGGGAATCAGCCTAGAAAAAAGTGGTGGGCACAGGAGCCGGGTGTGTGATGGGGATCAGGCACAGCCCCGTGGCGGCCCTGGGGGCTTGCCTCTCACTGGGGGAGTCATGCCTGCCTCTGAGCCTCCTGCTGCTCCCTGTCTGGGGAGGTGGGCCAGCTGCAGGGGCGTTGGAAGAATGAAAGCTGGCAGTGAGCGTGGAAGGCTGTGGGCACCTTCTAGATCCTCTCCGCGTCCCTACCCACTCCTCTTCCTTTCTCCTCTGCTCACCTCTGAGGCCCCGCAGAGGCTGATGTGGAGACCTGTGGTGGTCTGGCCTAGCAGCCCTGAACTCACACTCCCCTCCACACCCCAAGTTGCCTGTACTTCTAGGATGGCCTTTTTGCCAGTCTTGCTGTCCTCAGGCTCAAGGGCCTCAGCGCAGTTTCCCAAGGCCCACCTATTCACACCACTCCCCTGCTCGGGAACTTGGTGGCTCCCTAAGACCCCTTTCTTGCTGGAGACTTTTGCTTTGGGTTCCTTTGCACATGCTGGAGGGTGAGAAGAACCCAGACCTCTTAGAGCTGGTTTCAGTGCTTGAATTGCTTTACGTGGTGGGATGCAGGTGAAGTTGCCTTGCCTCTTCTAGTCTCAGTTTATTGATTCAAGTGATGGGAACACCAAGACCTTCTGTAGGGTCAGTGAGAACACGGAGTACAGGGGGTCTGTAACTCAGGCGGCATGTATGTGTGTGGGTGAAATCCCACCACATGACCCTGTGTGGCAGGAGGCTGAAGATGCTTAGCAAATGTGTGGTGAGAAGGCAGGGCAGGTCCAGCCCCGGCCCCAGCAGAGGCCACAGACCGGCTGAGGTGGCCACTGTGACAGGAACAGTTTTATTCCTAGCACCCTGCTCTCATTCTCTGCAGCCCCTCCCCTCCTCCCAAGGCAGGAGTGGAGCTGACTCTCACCTCCTGGGGGGATTTGCAGTTTCTAGGAGAGGGGCAGAAATGGGTTCGCTGGGCTTCCAGGAAGCGCCTCACCCTCTGAGCTCACCACGTCTCCAGACTGTCCAAGGCATGTCATGGTACCCTTGAGACACGGTAAAATACACATTTGTTTCCCCCTCCCCCCATCCCATTTCCTGGCATAGGACTCCGAAAATCCTTGGAATCTCCAAAGTGATAAGTATCTTTTTGTATGCTAATGAGTTGATTGCGGGCTGGCAGCCCCTAAGACAATTCAGGATGTAGGCTGGTCACCAGAAAGGCCAAGGATTAGAGGGTTGAGGCTTCCAGCCACCCTCCCCCGTCCCCACTCCCTTCTGGGGGTGGGCAGGGAGAATGGCTGAAGGTTGAGTTGATCACCAATGTCCCACATTTTAATCGATCATGCCTATATAATGATATCTCCATAAAAACACAAAAAGGGTTCCAGGAGCCTCCAGACAGCTGAACACTTGGAGGCACCTGGAGGATGGTGCTCCCAGAGAGGGCATGGGAGCACCACTTCCAGACCTTGCCCTCTGGATCTCTTTATCTGGATGTTTATTTGTATCCTTTAAAATATCTTTTGTAATAAACCGGTAAACATGTTTCCCTGAGTTCTGTGAGCCTCTCTGGCAAATTAATCAGACCCAAGCAGGAGGTTCTAGGATCCCCAATACATAGACAAATGGTCAGAAGCATGGGGTTTGCGGTGAGCATCGGAAGGGGGGATCTGTGTTAGGGGACTGAATCCTCGCCCCGTGGGATCCGATGCTATCTCCTTGTGGATGGCGTTTGAACTGAATTGAATTAGGGGACACCCAGCTGGCGTCTGCTGCAGAACTGATGACTCTGGTGGGCAGAATCCCCACACAACCTTCCTTTAGCAGATGAGGTAACCGAGGCTCAGAAAGGGTAAGTGACTTATTTAGGGCCATCTAGCTAGGATGTGGAGGCTTGGGGATAAGGCCGCTTGGGCACACACAACTAGGATGGGCAGGTGACTCCCTGCCACCAGGGGAGTTGGTGAGATGCTTCGAGGGGCTGAGGTTGAGCAAGTGGGCAGTGCTGGAAGAAGCCACCCTACCCAGGTGTAGGTAGGCCCTGGGTATTGGAAGCAGGCCCTCTGTCTAGGGCCATCTGCCCCTGCTGGGTAGGCTGCTCAGAGAGTCAGGGAGGCATGGGAGCACAGCCATACGCTCCCTTCCCCCCAATGCAGGAGTGGAGCTGACTCTGCATCTTGGTGGATCTGCCTCTCACCTTCTGGGGGGATTTGCAGTTTCCAGGAGAGGGGCAGAAATGTGTTTATTGGGCTTCCAGGAAGCACCTCACCCTCTGAGCTCGCCACATCTCCAGACCAGACTGCCCAAGGCATGTTTTAGTACCCTGGTGATAATGGTGAAAGCCCTGGAGATAATGGTGAAAGCCCCCCTTGGGGGCTTTTAGTTTCCAGGAAAAGTGTATCTTTATTTGAAAAAAAAAGTTGTTTGTTGGGTTTTTCTTTTTTATGTGTTTGTTTTGGTGCAAATTGTTTGGCAGTGGACACGGCCAGGGGAATTCAGAGAGTGGAGACAGTGGGATTTAGAAATTCGACTGGAGGTCCTGGAGGTCCATTTGGGGCCTGCCACCTGGCCGATGCTCAGCACAGGGCTTGGCATCCGTGATCCACCACCTGGCCTCCCAGCCTTTGCCCAAGTTGCAGCTTCCCCTGGAATGCAGTTCTCTGCTCTTCTCTGCTGATCAGACCCCTACCCTCGAGTTCAGGCCCTTGAGACCACTCTCTCCAAGTCCCCTCCCCTGCCCCAGCGCCTGTATCTGTTCCTGCTCCAGTCCCGATCTCTGGTACCTAGTCATGCAGCCGGCCTGTCCCAGAAGCAGCTTGGGTTCGCCAGGACAGGTTTCTCTCCTGTCCCTCCGGTTAGGCTCAAAGTCTGTCCAGGAAGGCAGGTCCGACCCTCAGTCCTGGAGGGGGCTGAGCAGTGAGCTGGCAAAGACCTCTACAGGCTCATCCAGGAAGTCTTGGCCCAGAGGCCGACGGGTGGCCAACCTTCACAGTTTGCCCAGGGCTGGGGGGTTTCCTGGGATGCAGGACTTTCAGTGCTAAGCCACACAGCAAGCCCTTCACGCTGAACCTCCGGCTTCCCAGCACTGTGTCCTGACGGTGTGATCATAGATGGTCAACACTCTCATCTGGGCAGCACTGAGACCCAGAGGATCAGAGACTGGCTCAAGACCACAGGTAAGTCAACAGCGAAGCTGGGCAAAGGAAACCACCAACCTGAGAGCCTCTGGCTGCTTCCCAAATCCAGGCCCTTACTTCTCTTCCCCACCATCCAGAGTCGGGGGCAGACACCCAGTGAAATGGCCGCTCCAGAAGAGGGGAGGCTCGCTGAGCCACCCCAGGCCACTGCAGACCCACCGCCCAAGCTCAGCGGTTGGAGGGGCTGAGGAGGGGCTGAGCTTCCCGCAGTGCCAGGGCCCCAGCCTCGTAGAGCTTGTCCCCAGCCCAGAGGAGCAGGGCGCCCTTATCAGATCTCCGTTTCTGTTTCTCTCCTCTGGCTGCCTCTGCCTGGCCCTGCCCCCAACCCCGGTGGCCTTTTCCTCTCTGAAGCGATGTTCCTTTTCCTGTCACCAACACACACAGCACACAGAGATGTTTGTTTCTGCTGCTTTTCAAAAGTTTCCTTCTGGTGAGGAGGGCAAGAGGTTGTTTACTGGGCCTGCAAAGCCTCGCTGTGGGTGTGGGAATGGGCATGGCATGGGTGTGGTGGCATCTGGGTCCCCGATGGATTTTGGGTTGGTGGAGGCTACACCCGTGACCCTGGGCCTCTGGATCCAGTGCAAAAGCCAGAAATGGGGAAGGAACACCTACTGTGCACTCTGCTTGGGCTGGGCTGGGGCACCGACCGTCCAGCCGCTGTCCTGCAGAAACCTGGGAGGGCTCCGTTTTCCGCAGGAGACAGCTGAGGCTCAGCCAAGGTTGCCAGGGTCCAAGCCTCTGGGTTCGTGGTGTGGGCTCTGCCATTGGCATGTCACTGTCTTCAAAGCTCCCACCTCCTTCTGCCTTCCCTGTCATTTTTCCTATGTAGGCTTGCTTGACCCAGCTAAGGAACACAGCTTCCCGAAGCATCTGTCCTGGGCCCTTGGCCCTTGGCCCTTCTGTGGACAGAGCATGAGCTCTGTAGGCTGGATTTACATTTCAAGCCCTTCTGCAGTGTGACCTTGAGCAAGTCACTTAGTCTCTCTGAGCATCAGATGGCTTAATTATCAAATGAGAAGCACAGAGAAGTCCCCAAGAGCCAGTGGACTCTGGAGGCTGAGACCAGAGGCTGTGGCTCCTGTGAGCTTAACGAAGGTTTCAATCTTGAGCCCTGTCCAGGAGACCTGCTGAAGCAATGGGGAGCTACTATAGGCAGGTGAACAAGGGAGAGCGTGATGGAGGCCATGTTCCAGAGGATTCTGTAGGCAGCAGAGGGGAAGAGGGCTCAGGAGAGGTAGAGGAGGGCTGCAGGGGAGAGGTGGAGGCTAGAAGGCCAACAAAGGAGACTTTGAGTTTCTTTTCAGGAAAATAAGGCGAACCACCTCCTACCAGGAGCAAGAGTCATGGAGGGAGACTGTCCCACCTGGCCCGTACTAGGCTCCTGCCCAGGACAGAAAGCCCGGCCCCTGGACTCCTCCAGTAGCCCAGTGTGGGGGAGGGGTGCCCTCCTCCCCACGCCCAGGGTGGCCCCTTGTCTGAGTGTTGGCTGGGGCAGGCCCTGCTGAGAACTGCAGCTTCATTTCCCACTGACCTCCACCCGTGGGGCTCTCTCAGTCTCCTGTTTCAAGCCCCGCCCCCCCCACCCCAGCGCTAACCCCAGCCCTTGAGCCAGCTCCCTCCAGCCTCTACCCCAGACCAGGGCACTGGGGCTCTGTGCAGGACTCACACCTCCCAGGTCTGTCTCTTACCTTGGGACCCTGAGGGCGGGAACACAGGAAGGGGGCTCTGATGTGTGATGTCAGGTAACCCCAAGGGCCACCTCCTTCTCTGACAGAAGCACCTTCTTTGTAAAACGAGTCATTCCTTTGACACTTGTCGCTCTGACGTGGCACAGGTCTTTTTTTTTTTTTTTTTTTTTTTTTTTTGTAAGGCAGAGTATCACCCCGTCACCCAGGCTGGAGTGCAATGGATCGATCTGGGCTCACTGCAACCTCCACCTCCTGGGTTCACACGATTCTCCTGCCTCAGCCTGCCGAGTAGCTGGGATTACAGGCGCATGCCACCACACCCGGCTAATTTTTTGTATCTTTAGTGGAGACGGGATTTCACCATACTGGCCAGGCTGGTCTCGAACTCCTGACCTCATGATCCGCCCCCTCTCGGCCTCCGAAAATGCTGAGATTACAGGCGTGAGCCATGGCGCCTGGCCGGCACAGGCCTTCTTAAAGATTAATGTCCTCCGTGGCCTGTGCTGGTTTCCTGGGAATAACCCACGGCAGTGGTCGAGGAGGCCAGGAAAGAAGAACCTCTACTCTTTCCCCCTTTTCCAAATTTGTTGGATGGAGATATGGAGGTGGGGCCATCTTGTTCTCTAAAGGGATTTTTAATAGCAGGGAAGAGGAAGGGTTGAGTCTCACAGTCCACGCTGCAGCCACCGTAACTATTTCCCAGACAAGTAAACTAAGGCCCAGGCTTCTTTACTCAATTTCCAGCGAGGGTAGAGTCTCTCAAACAAGAGAAGGGAGGCTGCTGCATGGCTCACGTGCTCAGCCCTGGTAATAGAAATACATCTCCAGTGAGTTCCAATTGCAACTCAATGGAACCTGCGTCACCTACAAGGCTGGTAACCAGACAGCCTGAGAACGTACCCGCTTTACTCTTTTTTTTTTTTTTGAGATGAAGTCTTGCTCTGTTGTCCAGTCTAGAGTGCAGTGACGCAATCTTGGCTCACTGCAACCACTGCCTCCCAGGTTTGGGGTTTGGGTGGTCAGAATTACGTGTCTAGAAAGGACAATCAAGACTGATTTTGGGGGGAGTATAGCATCGTGCTCCAGTAATAATACTATTGGCTCCATGGCACAGAGGAGGAAACTGAGGCTCAGAGAATTTCTGACTGTCTAAAGGCATCTTTCCTGGAACTGGCAGATCAGGGACAAGAACCCTGATTTATTGATGTCAAATCATCTGTAGTCTTTTCTCTTTTATGTCTTCTTGATCAGAAAGATCACCCCATTTGGGGAACAGAAGGCACAATGCGGGGAGTAGCACAGTTGCAACATGAAGGGCTCCATGTGGGAACTCAGAGACACCAAGCTGCCCTCCTCCTGGTCCCAGCTGCCCACTTCCCATCCCACATCCCTCCTTCAGCTTAGGGCCAGCCACATCCAGCTCCAGGCCCTTCACTCAGTGTGGAGAAGCCCTGGCCCTCCTTACCACCTTCCCACAGCCCCTGCTCAGCTCCAGAGCCTGCCCTGGGCCTTCTGAAGCTGTGTCTTGCTCTCAAAGGTGGCAGCAGGCAGAGCCAGGCCTTGCTGGGGTATCTTCCGCCCCTTGGGGTCTGGGCCTCAGAGTGTCATCCCAGGCTGAGGCTCTTTGGGAGGGGACAGCATTGGCATCAATGCTGGGGTCAAGTCTGAGTTCTGACTGTGTGACTTTGGACGGTCACTTACCCTCTCTGGGCCTTGGTTTTCCTGTACTATGATCATATGGTCCTGGGAGGTAGGCAAAGGTGGGGAAATGAGATACTTCAGCTCTTCCACTCGCAAGCCTTGCCCCCTCAGGCCCACCACTTAGGTTTTCTGAGCCCCTTGTTTTCCCCAGCATAAAATGGGGATAATGAAGGCCATTCCTTCTGATCCTTGAGGAAATTAACATTTACTGAAGGCTCAGCCCTGTGCAAGATGCTTCCTGAAGCATTTTCTCTCATGGACTCCTCATTCACCGAAGAATGCAATGAAATTTTTTGGGGGGGTCTTTCATAGAATGTCTCTTTGCAATCCCCTCCTGGTCTGACGACTATGGATGCAGTCATGGATGGCTTCCTGGAAGAGGTGGTACCTAGTCTGTGGGAACCAGGGATCAGCATCCTGGTCTCTGGGAGCGTCTGCTCCAGACAGTTTCCCTGGGGCCCCTAGAAGCAGATGTTTGAGCTAACAGCTCTGCAAGCAGGGAGCTTCAGTGCATGACCCTTCTTGCCCTTGTCTTCAGGCATATGCTGTTCCCTTGGGGCCGAGTCCCCCCCGACCCCCCCCCCATTTATCCCAGTGCTCTCCTGTTCATTCTGCAGTGCCAGCACAAGTCTCCTCCTCCGGGAAGCCTTTCTGGACTTCCCAGGCCACTGGCCATTGTTCCCTCTTGCAGGTGCCCCCTGAGGGTGCCTGCCGTAACTGTCACTCACATGCCTCACCCACCCAACCGAGAGTCCTGCTTTTGGGCCTGGACCTGCACCTTTGACTGTATTCTCAGTGATTTGTCCAAGTCCACCCTGGGAGATAGGGCAGATGCAGGCTAGCACTCAGGTCTACTGGGTTCTCAGAGAAAGCTCCTACCTTCTTCCCTGGCTCCCAAGTAGGACTTAGCAGTTTGGGTTGTTAAAGAAAATACTGCATTTCTTCTTCCAATCATTCTTTTTTTTAACATAAAAAAAAAATCAGTGTTATTGATAATTTACAAAATGCACCCATTTTAACTGTACAGTTCAGTGAATTTTGACAGATATATACAAGTGGTGTAAACACTGCCATACCCAAGATATCACACATTTCCATCACCCTTCAAAATCTCCTCATACCCCTTTCCAATCAGTCCCTCTCCCTGCCCTAGGCAACATTTGATTTGATTTCTATCAGTATGGATTCGTTTTGCATGTTCTAGAATGTTCTATAAATGTGATTAGGCAGTATGTACTTTCTGTGTAGCACCATGCATGTTGTATCTTACATGAGTAGTTTGGCCCTTTGCATTGCTGAGTACTATTCTGGAGAATGAACATTCCACAGTTTGTTTATTTGTTCACCAATTGATGGAATTTGGGTTGTTTGCAGTTTGGGGATTTTATGAATAAAGCTGCTATCAACATTTATGTGAACATGTTTTCATTTACCTTGGGCTAATGTCTGGAAGTGGAATTGTTGGGTGTTAGGGTAAGTATACGTTTTAATATATAAGAAACTGCCAAATTCTCTTCCAAAGTGTTTGCACCATTTTAGCCACCAGGAATTTATGAGAGTTCCATTTGTTCCATATTTTGTCAACACTTGGTATCATCATTCTTAACTTTGAGCAATTCTAGTGAGTATGTAATGGCAACTGTTGTTTTAATTTGCAATTCCACGACAACTAGCAGTGTTGAAAATGTTGAGCATCTGGTTATGTGCATATGTCTTTTTTGGCGAAACACCTATTTGAGTCTTTTGCCTAGTTTTATGGTCGGTTGTCTTCTTACTGAGTTGTAAGAATTCTTCATATGAATTCTTGACACAAGTGCTGTGTCAGATATCTGCGTTGCAAAATATTTTCCAAGTTGGTGGCTTGTCTTTTCATTTTTCTAATTGTATCTTTTGAAGAGCAAAAGCGTGATTGATCAGATTTGCTTGTCTAGATAGGGCTTGACATGACTGTTTAAGGAATCTTTGCTTGCCGACAAGGTTGCAAAGATTTCCTCTGCAGTTTTCTTCTACATGTTTTGTAATTTTAGTTTTTTATGTTTAGATATATGGTCCATTTTGAGTTGATTTTTATAAATGATGTGAGGTGGAGTTGAGGCCCATTTGGATATCCATTTGTTCTCTCTATCATCATACTTGTTACTGTTTTCTGTTATTGCCCTTGTTTTTTGTTCTTAGGTATGCTTTCCACTTTTTTCTGCTGTTTGTGGTTTTAATCAAGCATTTTATATGATTCCATGTTATCTTCTTTCTTAGCATATCATTATACTTTTTTTTTCATGGTGGTTGCCCTGGAGTTTGCAATATACATTTACAGCTAATCCAACTCCGTTTTCAAATAACACTACACTGTTTCATGGGCAATGCATGTACCTTATAATAACAAAGTATTCCTTCCCCTCTCTCTCTTCCCTTGTAACACTGCTTTCATTCTACCAACCCATAAACTATAATCATTGAATACATTGTTGCTGTTATTTTGTTTCTTTTTTGAGATGGAGTTTCGCTCTTGTTGCCCAGGCTGGAGTGCAATGGCGCGATCTCGGCTCACCGCAATCTCCACCTCCCAGGTTCAAGCGAGTCTCCTGCCTCAGCCTCCTGAGTAGCTGGGATTACAGGCATGCGCCACCACACCCCGCTAATTTTTGTATTTTTAGTAGAAACGGGGTTTCACCATGTTGGTCAGGCTGGTCTCAAACCCCTGACCTCATGATACCCCTGCCTTGGCCTCCCAAAGTCCTGGGAATACAGGTGTGAGCTACCACCAACCCCCCCGCCTGTGGCTGTTATTTTGAACAAACTGTTATCTGTTACATCAATTAAGAATAAAAAAAGAAAGTGTTTTTTTAAACCTTCACTTATCCTTCTATGCATGTTTTTTCATGTAGATCTGAGTGTCTGACTTGTATCATTTTCCTTCTCTCCAAAAAACTTCTTTTAACATTTCCTGCAAGGCAGGTATACTGGCAACATATTCACTCAATTTTTTGCTTGTCCGAGAAAGTATTTACTTTTGAAGGATAATTTGGCAACATACAGAATTCTAGGTTGATGGGTTTTTTGGTTTGTTTGTTTCTCTCTCAACACTTTAAATATTTCTCTCCACTCTTCTTTTGTGAATGGTTTCTGAGAAGTCTGGTGTAATGCTTATCTCTGCTCTTCAATAGAAAACGGTTTTTTTTTCTTCTGACTTCTTTCAAGATTTTTCTTTATCTTTGATTTTCTGCAGTTTGAATATGACAGGCCTAGGTGTGAATTTTTTGGAATTTATCCTACTCACTGTTGTCTGTGCTTCCTGGATCTGTGGTTTGGTATCTGACCTTAATTTTGGGAAATTGTCATTCATTATTGCTTCAAGTATTTCATCTGTTCCTTTCTTTCTTCTTCTTTGGACATTCCTATTACCCATATATTATACTGTTTATAGTCCTACTTGGATATTCCGTTCAATTTCTTTCCGTCTTTTTTCTCTTTGCTTTCTAGTTTTGAAAGTTCTATTGTCATATCCTCAAACTTACAAATTATTCCCTCTGCTGTGTCCAGTCTACTAATGAGCCCATCAAAGGCATTCTTAATTTCTGTTACAGTGTTTTGAATTCCTCGCATTTCTTTTTGATTCTTTATTAGAATTTTTACGTCTCTTCTTATATCACCCCTCTGTTGTTGCATGTTGTCTACTTTTTCCCTTAGAGACCTTAGCCTATTAATCATAGTTGCTTTAAATTTCTGGTCTGATAATTCCAATACCCTGTCTTATCTGTGTCTAGGTCTGGTGCTTGTTCTGACTTTCCTGTATTTTTTTTTCTTTTTTCCTTTTTGTGTGCCTTATAAATTGCCGTTGAGAGCTACATCTGATGTACTGGGTAAAAGTAATCTGGTACTGGTTCCCACAGAGGGTTCTGCTGATGGGTTTCTGCTCTGATAAGTTGTAATTCTGTTTTCACGTGTCTCTCTCTCCAGTTTTGGAGGCATTAGTTTGCCCTGTGGCCTCAATTCTCTGATGACTCTAAGAAGAGTTGTTGATTTTCAGTTTGCTTAGCTTTTTCTTATTGTGAGGATGAGAGTGATGATCCCCAAGCTCCTTACATGCTGGAATAGAAACTGGAAGTCTGATTTTGTTTGTTTTCATGCCTTTTCTTATAAATATAATTCTTTGCCCACTGAATAACCTTGTCACTTTTCTAAAAAATCAATTGTATAGGCCCCCTACGTGCAGACTTTATTCTGTTCCATTGATCCATATATCTTTCCTTATACCAATACCATACTCTATTGATTTCTGTAGCTGTATAGTAAATCTTGAAATCAAGAAGCATAAGTTCTCCAAATTTGTTATTTTTTAAAAATGTTTTGGGTATTCTAGGAAGTCCTTTTCATTTTCATATAAATTTTAGGATCATCTTGTTGATTTCTGTTTTTTAAAAGAGTGCTGAGATTTTTCACTGGTTTATAGTTTTCTTACATTGTGTTTGTCTGGTGTTGGTTAGCACAGTGCTGCTGAACTCATGAAACAAGTTGGGAAGTATTCCATCCTCCTCTATGGTATGAAATAATTTGTGTTTGGTATTATTTTCTATATAAATGTCTGATAAAGTTCACTATAGTTATGTATAGGCTTGACGTTTCCTTTAGGGAAGGTTTTGTGAGTTACATTTCTGTAATAAATATGGAACTATTTATGTTTTGTTTTTCTTATGTCAATCTTAATAATTTTTTTTTTTTTTTGAGACAAAGTCTTGCTCTGTTGCCCAGGCTGGAGTGCAGTGGCGCAATCTTGGCTCACTGCAACCTCTGCCTTCCGGGTTCAAGCGATTCTCCTGCCTCAACCTCCTGAGTAGCTGGGATTACAGGCATGTACCAACATGCTCAACTAATTTTTATATTTGTAGTAGAGACAGGGTTTCACCATGTTGGCCAGGCTGGTCTCGAATTTGTGACCTCAAGTGATCCGTCTGCCTCGGCCTCCCAAAGTGCTGGATTAGAGGCGTGAGCCACCGCGCCCAGCTGATAATTTGTATTTTTAAATGAATTTGTCTGCTTTATTTAAGGTGCCAAAGTTGTGATCTTAAAGTTGTTTATAATAGTCTTTTATCATCCTTTTAAAATCTGTAAGATCTGTAGTGATGAATCCACTTTGATTCCTGATATTGGTCATTTGTGTTTTTTTTCTTTTTTCTTCATCAGTCTAGCTGGAAGTTCCCTGATTTCTACTGATTTTTTCAAAAGCATGTGCTATGATTTCCACTGAGTTTCTGTAAGTGCATGCCCAGTTTCCTTTCTGTTGGTTTCTGCTCTTTATTATACCCTTCCTTCTACTTTGGTTTTAATCTGGTCTTTGGTTAAACTTCATTTGGTTAATTGGTGATGTGTTGGGAGTCCCCAAGACCACCCTCCAATTCAAGGATTTTCTAGTAAGACTCTCAGGAATCAGCTGTCTGCTAGGATTTCTTGTAGCAAAAGATATGAAGCAAAATTGCAAGGGAAAGGCTCATGGGGCAAAATTTGAAGAAAAGCAGACATAAGCTTCCAGGAGTCTGTTCATGGTGTACTCTAGTCATACAAGATGTGGTGAATTCCTCCAGCAATGAGTTGTGACAACACATGTGAAATACTGTCTACCAGGGATGCTCATTAGAGGCTCCGTGCCCAGGGTCGGTATTGGGGGTTCACAACATAGGCACCCTCTGCATGGCACATGTTAACATTCTAGGCTCCCAGAAGGAAAACGTTGCTCAGCATAAACCATATTGTTTATGTAAATCATCTAGACCGAGTAAGGCACTTTTATCGAGGAATGATGAGAACCTCCTGTAATCCAAGTTTCCAGATGCCAGTTATATTAGTCTGTTTAGCTTTGCTACGATGAAATACCTGAGACTGGATAGTTTATAAAGAAAAGACATTTATTTTCACTCACTGTTCTGCAGGCTGGGAAGTTCAAGAGCCTAGTGCCCCATCTGGCTGGCTTCTGATGAGAGCCACATGCTGGGTCGAAACGTGGCAGAGAAGCAGAAATAGGAGCTGAGTGGTCATGTGCAAAGAGAACACATGGCGGAGGAGTAAGCAAGAGAGTCTAGGAAGCTGAACTTGCTTTTATAACCAGCTGCTCTTGCGGTAAGTCATCTGGAGAGAGAGAACTCACTCACTCCTGAGAGAGGGCCTTAACTATTCATGAGAGGCCCGCCCCTGTGACCCAAACACCTCCCACTAGGCCCCACCTCCCAACAGGGCCACAACAGGGGTCAAATTTCAACAAGAGGGGAAAGATTCAAACCATAGCGTCCGTCAAAGGCCAACCTGGTAAGTAGGCCTGTCTGAGGCTAGTAGTCTCAGGCCTGCTCTGTTCTCTTTTCTGCACAAATGTTTTAGAATTTCCATTTTGCCTAATATAAGCAATTCAAGCCAAACAGTTACCTTCCACCACTCTTTGAACTACATCTCAGAAACATTCACATGTTGTGTGTGCATGCTTCCATTCAGTTCGAAACATTTTCTCATTTTCCTTGGGATTTCTGTTGTCTTCAGGTTTGTACATTTTTTTTGTCTGCAGTATATCTGCTGTTAATTCCTTCCTGTGCAATTTCCATTTCATATATTGTATTTTTCTGCTCTAAAAGTTTTGTTTCTTTTACGTGGTTTTCATTTATTTCTTCATTGTGTTCATAATCTTTTTAACCCTTGAATATCATTGTAATAACGACTTTAATGTATTTGTGTGTGCATTCCGTAATTCCTGTCATCTAGTTCTGTTCCTTTTTTCTTTTTTTTTTTTTTTTTTTTTTTACGGAGTTTCGCTCTTTTTACCCAGGATGGAGTGCAAAGGCATGATCTCGGCTCACTGCAACTTCCGCCTCCTGGGTTCAAGCAATTCTCCTGCCTCAGCCTGCCGAGTAGCTGAGACTACAGGCGTGCGCCACCATGCCCAGCTAATTTTTGTATTTTTAGTAGAGACAAGGTTTCATCATGTTGACCAGGATGGTCTTGATCTCTTGACCTCGTGATCCACCTGCCTTGGCCTCCCAAAGTGCTGGGATTACAGGCGTGAGCCACCGCACCCGGCCCTAGTTCTGTTTCTGTTGAATTATTTTTCTTCTGGCTGTCGATCACATTTTCCCGCTTTCTTGCACATCTGGTAGTTTTGTTTGGATGCTGGACATTGCCTAGTGTTTGGGTTTTGTTGCCTTCCTTTAGAGTATTAAAGATGTTGCTCTGATAGGCAGGTAACTGTTGACTTGTGGATGGGGTTGCTCTTTTTGAGGCCCATTTTTAAGCCTTGTTAAGTTGACCCATGAACCTTCTTTACCCTGATTGGTTGGAACTCCAAGTCTCCCAGCTTCATATGAGCTCCTTAGCCCTTCAACTTCCTGGTAGTCATCTTCCTTTGATAGTTAGTTTTTGCCTGGCCTCTCACCCTAGGCATGCACAGCTTATAATTTGGCTACAGGCTCAAGAGGACCCCTATGCAGATTTCTGGAGCTCTTTCTCTGCCTAACTCCTTCCTCTCTGGTGCTCTGCCCACAACTTAGAGCAGCCTCAGGCTCCCTGGGCTCCAATCTCTGTCAGCTCAGTGGGACTGCTGTGCTCCACGTGGATTCTCCTTTCATCCAATGACTTCAGATGTGCCTCCAATGGGAAAACGGGACCATCACAGAGTTTACCTCATCTGTGTCCTTGCTCTCAGGAATCACTGGCCTGTGCTTCTGTGTGAAAATAGGTGCTTCTATCTTTCTTCTTCTTCTTTTTTTTTTCTCTGATGATTTGTTAATGGCAAAAAATAGACCTTATCAACCAACTCGTTTTGACTCCTGGCCCAATGTTTGCGATGATGTAAGTTCATCAGGAAGAGGCCCGCAGGAGGGCATATTAGGAGAAGGGTCTGCTTAGGGGAAGGTTGTATGTTCAAGGCACATTCAAGCACTTTCAGGGGTGGTGGTCGGGCATGGTGGTTCACGCCCTCCTTTGGGAGCCTGCAGTGGGAGGAGCACTTGAGACCGGGCATTCAAGACCACCCTGGGCAATACAGCAAGACCTTGTCTCAAAAAAAAAAAAAATAGCCAGGTATGGCGGCACGTGCCTGTAATCTCAGCTACTCTAGAGGCTGAGGCAGGAGGATCACTTGAACCCAGGAGTTTCAGCCTGCAGTGAGGTATGATCTCAGCACTGCAATTGTGTGAGAGCAGAGAGAGCTAGAGTGAACCAGAGGGATAGGCAGCGATGGATTTGCAGAGGCCTTTGAATGGCAGTCTAAGAGGTTGCACATTATCCTGGAGAAGCTGTGACTAGTAATTATGATCATAACTATAGTGTCAATAACATGTAACTGACTTATTTTCATGTATCATGCACTGCCCTAAGCTCTTTTAATGGATTATCTTATTTATTCCTTCAGCCAGCTCATGAGACACTGCAGTGTTAGTGGGAATTGCCGTGTGTTTTTTAAAGCATTTTACATAATTATCTTATTTAATTCTCATAATAACGCTATGTGTTAGGAATTAGAATTATGTCTGTTTTATGGATCAGGAAAACTGAGGCATAGAGAAGCTAAATGACTTATTGTCACCCAGGGAATAAGTAGCAATGAGGGCTGATTTTCTCTTCTTCCCAAATTCTCTTTTAACACCATTATAATTATATTCTTTTTTTTTTTTTTTTTTTAAGACGGGGTTTCACCATGGTGGTCAGGCTGGTCTTGAACTCCCGACCTCAGGTGATCTGCCTGCCTTGGCCTCCAAAGTGCTTGGATTACAGGCATGAGCCACCACGCCCGGCCAATTATATTCTTAACAAAAAAAAAGAGCTGCCTCTGGGCCACCAGGTGTCCATGATGCTCTGTTACCTGTAGTCACTGTGAGTGTTAGTGTCTGTGGCCACCATGCCAGACATGCAAGTGGAAACTATGACAGTTTAAAAACAGTTCCCACCAGGCATGATGGCTCATGCCTGTAATCGCAGAAGTTTGGTAGGCTGAGGTGGGCAGATCACTTGAGGTCAGGAGTTTGAGACCAGCCTGGTCAACATGGTGAAACCCCGTCTCTACTAAAAAACCCAAAATTAGTCAGGCAGGGTGGCGGGTGCCTATAGTCCAGTTACTTGAGAGGCTCAGGCAGGAGAATCGCTTAAACCTGGGAGGTGGGGGTTGCAGTGAGCCAAGATCATGCCACTGCACTCCAGCCTGGGTAACAGAGGGAGACTCTTTCTCAAAAAAAAAAAAAAAAAAAAAGTTTCCTAGGCTGGGTGTGGTGGCTCGCACATGTATGTATCCCAGAACTTTGGGAGGCCAAGGCAAGAGGATCACCAGAGGTCAAGAGTTCGAGACCAGCCTGGCCAACATGGTGAAACCCCGTCTCTACTGAAAATACAAAAATTAGCTGGGTATGGTGTTGCACGCCTGTAATCCCACCTACCCAGGAGGCTGAGGCAGGAGAATCAGTTGAGCCCAGGAGGCGGAGATTGCAGTGAGCTGAGATCGTGCCACTCCACTCCAGCCTGGGCCACAGAGCAAGACTACATCTCAAAAAGAAACAAACAAACTAACTAAAAAAAACAAAAAAAAAAAACCAGTTCTCTGCTTTCTTTGACACTTGTCCCATCAAAAGGTGGACTTCAGTTCTCTCCTTTGATATAGGCTGGCTGCAGTGACTTGCTTCCCATGAATAGAATGTGTCAGAAGTGATAGTGAATGATATGGCTAGTTTTCAAAAGGCTTGGTGGCTCATGCCTGTAATCCCAGCACTTTGAGAGGCCAAGGGAGGGGGAGGATCTCCTCAGCTCAGGAGTTCGAGACCAGCCTAGGCAACATGGCCACACCCTGTCTCTAGGAAAAAATTAAAAAATTAGCCAAGCAAGTGGTGCATGGTTGCAGTCCCAAATACTTGGGAGGCTGAGGCCAGAGGATTACTTGAGCCTGGGAAGTTGAGGCTGTAGTGAGCTGTGATTGTGCCACTGCATTCTATCCTTGACAACAGGGTGAAACTCTGCCTGTCTCTAAAGAAAAGAA
This sequence comes from Cacajao melanocephalus, assembly GCA_963573385.1. NCBI lineage: Eukaryota > Metazoa > Chordata > Mammalia > Primates > Pitheciidae > Cacajao > Cacajao melanocephalus. The sequence continues at coordinate 58,356 of CAUYLG010023315.1, read as the reverse complement.
CGAGGTAACTCAGCTGCCACCTGATTCTTCCTCTTGTGACAGGCACCTTGGGAGCCCTGATCTGTTTTCTGTTCCCATAGTTTTGCTTTTTCTAGAATGTCACATAAATGGACTCATCCAGCGTGCAGTCTTTGTGTGTGGCATCTTTCACTTGGACTATTGCTTTTGTATTGTATTTGTGTGTATTGGTAGTTTGATTTTTTTTTTTTTAATTTCTGAATAGTATTGTTAATCCATTCATTTGTGATTTGTATGCCCACCCCAGGGCTGGGCACAGGATGGGTGCTCCCCAAATGGGTGTTGAGTGGCTGAACAGGTGAATGGGAGGGGAAGGCAGAGACTCCTCTACAAATGTGTTCAAATCAGGTTTCATGGGGATTGGAGGAGGCAAGGTGATTACGTTTATCATTCATTAATTCACAAATATTTGTTGAGCACCTACTCATGCCAGATGCCATGCTAGGTCATGGTAAATGGTTCCTGATTACCCAGAGCTGCCTGTTCAGCTGAGAAGGCAAATAACTCACCACGTAGTTGACATCAAGGGAGACGTGTCCAGAGGGAAGGGAAAGCAGGGCAGGACAAGGGTATAGTTGGGTAGACAGCAGAGCAGCCACTTTAGGATGGGGTGGGGGAACAGATAAGGCTTCCCTGGGGAAGGCAGGTCCTGCAGGAGATGGTGTCAGCTGAACCATGGAGGAGGGCAGGGCACGGCAGGATGTCTTGGCAGAAAAGGCAGAGGTGTGAAGACCCATGTGTGAATGTGTAACAGGTGAGAGGAATGAGTCTGGTGTGACTCTAGGGAGTGGTCAGATTTGGGGTTGAGAGGTGCTCCTAGGACAGATGCAGAGGGCACCTTAGTCATTTTGATGAGTGTGGCTTTTGTTCTAGAGGCGGTAGGATCTGCGGAAGGACTCTGAGTTGGAAAGTGATGTGATGAGGGTCTCTGCCTCCAAGTGGTGAAAGGACTGAGCACACAGGTGTGGGTGGGGGTCCAGTGTGGGATGGCGGTAGCCTGAACAGGCGACAGCAGTGGAAACAATAGATTTCAGACCAATTTAGAGACTGACTTGCCGAAATTTGGTGACTGATTTTAGGTGGGGTGCAGAGAGAAATGAGACTGAATCCCAGATTAGGGACTCAGGCAACAGAATAGATGGCAGTGCCAATCTTTGGAAGAAGAGTGAGGGAGGAGGGGCAGGGAGTGTGGTGATGGGGAGTACATGTGGGAACTGTGGAGGCTGAAGTGATTGCAAGACAATCAAATGCAAAGTCCAGCAGGCAGTTGGACATTTTGGCCTGGAGAGGAAATGTGGGGTGAATGTGGGGATTTGCGAAGTGTTGGAGTCTAACGGGGAGTGGGTGAGCTTGCCTGGAAATGAGTGGAAAGGGTGCAGGGCTCAGGACCGAGACCTGAGGAGCCCTAGGATTGAAGAGCAGGAACAGGGGTACACAGTGGCCTGAGAGAAATGGCACGGAAAAGGAGAGGTGGGGACCTAGAGGAGCTGGGGGGACGTGTTGAAAGGAGAGGCAGTGGACCCCAGGAAGCAGGCCGCCCACAGCCAATCAGATGAACTGCAGGACTCAGGCACAGCCAGAGCCTCGTGACCTTGAAGACTACCCTCTTGGAGGAGTGGCGGAAGGGGAGACAGTTGGGAGACATTTCTGTCTTGTGGTTTGTTTGTGAACGGGGGAGTGAGTGAAGGCTGGAGCTGCTGAGGAACATTAGATCAAGCAGAACTTCAGATGAGAGGCTTGGACGTGTCGAAGAGCTGACGGGAAGCACCGGTACAGAGGGGCATTTGGCCTCAAACCGAGGGCCTTCGGGCAACAGCCATTTACAGTAGTCCCACCTCATCCCTGGGGGGTACGTTCCAAAACCCCAGTGGATGCCTAAAGCCATGGATAGTACCAAACCCTATGTACACTATATTTTTTCTTAAACATATATGTTGAATTTAAAACTATGATAAAGTTTTAATTTAAAATGTAGATATAGTTGGCCGGGTGCGGTGGCTCACGCCTATAATCCTAGCACTTTGGGAGGCTGAGGTGGGCAGATCACTTGAGGCCCGGAGTTCGAAACCAGCCTGGGCAACATGGTGAAACCCTGTCTCTACTAAAAATGCAAAAATTAGCCGGGTGTGGTGGCAGGCACCTGTAATCTCAGCCACCTGGGAGGCTGAGGCATGAGAATCACTTGAACCCAGGTGGTGGAGGTTGCAGTGAGCCGAGATCTTGCCACTGAGCTCCGGTCTGGGTGACAGAGTGAAACTGTCTCAAAAAAACAAAACAAAACAAAATAGCACCAAAAAAAGTAGGCACAGTATGAGATTAATGATAATAGGCCAGGAGCAGTGGCTCATGCCTGTAATCTCAGCACTTTGGGAGGCCAAGGCGAGCGGATCACGAGGTCAGAAGTTCAAGATCAGCCTGACCAGTATGGTGAGAACCTCTACTAAAAATACAAAAATTAGCCAGGTGTGGTGGTGCACACCTGTAGTCCCAGCTATTCAGGAGGCTGAGGCAGGAGAATCACTTGAACCTGGGAGGCAGAGGTTGCAGTGAGCCAAGATCACGCCATTTCACTCCAGCCTGGGCGACAGAGCAAGACTCTGTCTCAAAAAAAAAAAAAAAAAAGATAAAAGATAATAAGTAACAATAAAATAGGACAATAATAACAATATACTTTTACTAAAGTTATGTGGATGTGGTCTTTCTCTCCATGCCTTATTGTCCTATGTCACCCTTCTGGCAATGATGTGAGATGATAAAGTGCCTATGTGATGAGATGAAGGGAGGTGAATGATGTAGACCAACAGTGTTCAATCTTTTGGCTTCCCTGGGCCACACTGGAAGAATTGTCCTGGGCCACACATAAAATACGCCAACACTAACAATAGCTGATGAGCTGGAAAAAAATTGCAAAAAAGTCTCATAATGTTTTAAGAAAGTTTATGAAGTTGTGTTGAGCTGCATTCAAAGCATCCTGGGGAACATGCAGCCTGTGGGGCATGGCCCAGACAAGCTTGATGTAGGCATTCTGACGTAGCATTAGGTTTCTATGGACCTTGAACACAAACACTGCGATACCCTGACAGCTGATCTGATCACCAGGAAGGCTACTAAGTGACTAAGGAGTGGGCAGTGTAGACTTCTTGGATGTGCTGGGTAAAGGGATGATTCATCTTCTGGGCAGGATGGAGTGGGACAGTGCAAGATTTCATCTCAATACTCAGAATGGTGTGCAATTAAAAACTTATGAATTGTTTATTTCTGGGATTTTCCATTTAATATTATCAGCCCATGGTTGACCACAAGCTGGGTCAGTGGAGACTACTGTGTTATTTCTCACAATTCTTGGTTGGGCTCAGCTGGCCGCTTCTTCTGGTTCACATGGTATGTGCTGGGGCTGCTGTCATCTAAGGGTTTGACCAGAGCATAAACACAGCCTACTCAGATGGTGGGGGCTGATGCTGCATGCTGGCTGGAAGCTCAGCTGGGGCTGCCTCCACGAGGCTTTTCCTCCTTGATTAGGCTCCTCACAGCCAAACAGCTGGATTCTGAAGAGTATTTGAAACACTCTAAAACAAGCTACAGGCTGGGGCAGGTGGCTCATGCCTATAATCCCAGCATGTGGGGAAGCCAAGGTGGGAAGATTGCTTGAGCTTGGAAGTTTGAGACCAGCCTGGGTAACATAGTGAGACCCCCATCTCTACAAATAAATAAAAATTTTTAAAAATTAGCCAGGCATGGTGGTCATGCCTATAGTCCTACCAACTTGGGAGGCTGGGGTGGGAGGATCATTTTAGTCTAACAGTTTGAGACTGCAGTAGCTATGATTGCACCACTGCACTCCAGCCTGGCTGACAGAGTGAGACTCTATCTCTAAACAAAACAAAACAAAAACAAGCTACACATATCTTAAGATCCAGTCTTGGAAGTGACAGCATCACTGCCACCATATTCTATAGGTCAAAGTGAGTCACAGGCCAGCCCCAAATGAAGGAGTGGCTAAAGAGACCTCATCTTTTGGTGAGAAGAGCTGCAAAGCATTTGGATAATCTTTAATGCAGCATAGGAGAAGGTGTACCTACGAGAGAATCACTGATGGATCCACTGAGAAAATGGCAGGGCTGGGGGCCAGGGCATTGTTGAAATTTGCATTAGAGAAAAGGGTTTGGAATGGGCTTCCAGAAGGATAGAGTCATGTTTCATTTTATCAAAAGATCTGGGCAGGCCAACCAACTACAAAGCTACTGGTTGTATGAACCACTTTGTACATTTCCCTCTCCTTGTATCGTAGGTAGAGACAGTCTCTAATAACAATATATTTCATTGAGTGCTAATATAAAGCATTCATCAATTCTCCCAAGGGCCCTATGAGGTCAATGTTGTGATGCCCATTTTACATATGAAGCAACTGAGGCTTAGCAAGCCTCTCTCTCTCAGTTTGTGTGAATGTCTGTGTTGACTGCATGCACATGCAAAGATATTTGCCCCTTGCATCTGAGTAGCAGGAAGACGTTAGAAGAGGAAGCCCATATTGCCTGAGAATTTAACTCCACATCCAGAAAAGGAGGGTTAGGATGTTGGGGCACCAGCTCAGGCCCTAGGAGCTGTGCCAGGGACCTGGGACCCTGGGATTGTGAGGTATAATCCTCTCAGAACTAGAGGATGGGGAGAAAGGATGAGGTGCTTGGCTGCAGAAACCATGGACTGGTGGTGACCACCATTCCCACCACCCTAATCATGTACTTGTGATATTAATAAAAATAATTTATGTCATGTGACTGCTTTTTAACTAGCTGCTTTCAAGACTTAAGACCGGGATTATAAAAGGCATGCATTTATAAATTATTAGCCCAGAGCTCATAAGCACATATACTTTGGGGAACACTTTGGTAGCACTTTAAATTAATTTATTGTCATTCATTCCAGCTGTCTGTGATGTAAACCTTCAGCTATAAATTTGTACCATCATCTGACACACCATTAACTAAGGTGCTGCCCAAGCCAGAGCATACAATAAAATATTTGAATACAATTTCTGTAGGGACGGATGTCTTCCTTTTCTCCTTCTCCTTCTCCTTCTCCTTCTCCATCTCCTTCTCCTTCTCCTTCTCCTTCTCCTTCTCCTTCTCCTTCTCCTCCTCCTCCTCCTCCTTCTCCTCCTCCTCCTCCTTCCCCTTCCTCCTCTCCTCTCCTCTCCTCTCCTTTCCTTTCCTGTCCTGCTAATGACAAGCAACATGGAGGAAGGCAAATTCTTGAGAGTTGTGTTGGCAAAAGAATAAGGGAGGGCAAGACTCACTGTGTCCCAAGGCCCTCCTCCGAACTCACAGGATTTTATCCGATGTAAAGATGGAGTGTCAGAGGTCCAGAGAGGGTATGGCTTTGTCTAAGGCCACACAGCCACCTGAAACCACGCTCTCCATCCTACCCAGTGCCTCCTTGGTAGGTAGACTGAGTCTGTATTTGAGAACTTTGGCCTGGCCATGGTGACCCCTGGAACTCTGAGGGAAGCTTGGAGCAGGAAATGAGATTTCTTTGAGAGGAGTTTCTGGCAGAGCAATCAGAAAAGAATTCTGGGGATTGCCGGGCAAAGAGAAGAAAAGAATGGAGGGGATTGACTCCACGATCACTGCCTTTAATCAGCAAAGAGGAGCCCAGGGGGACAGAGCGGACACTTTAGCAAGTAGCTCCAAGGAGGACAATTTTGGATCCCACGGCGAGGGATTTGGTAGCAGTGGGATCTGGCTGAGGTTGAAGGGAGTCCCCATCCCTGGAGGAGGGCACCTGGGGGCTGTGGGAGGCATGGAACTGTGTGCTCTTGTTCTATGCTGCCGTAATTCCACAAACAGAGAATAAGACCCCTGAGATCTCCCTCACACAGACAGATGCTCCTGCCTGCATCCGGAGGAGGACATTTTATTGTTTCACTTAAACAGGATGGCAAGAAAAAAGAGGACAAGGAAAAATGAGAAAAAGAAAGAAAGAGAGGAGGCAAGGCTTGGGGGAGAAGAGTAGAAGGTGAAGAACATGGGGTAGGAGAAGCAGTAGAAGAAAGAGGGAGGCCGGACACGGTGGCTCACACCTGTAATCCCAGCACTTTGGGAGGCTGAGGCAGGAGGATCACTTGAACCTAGGAGTTGGAGCCTGCAGTGAGCTCTGTGATGGCGCCACTGCACTCACTCCAGCCTGGATGACAGAGTGAGACCCTGCTTCCAAAAAAAAGAAAAAGAGAGAGAAGGATGGAAAATTAAACTAGATCTTACATGAGATGGCTTTAGTCCCTGTACTCTCTGTAAGGTCAGCTGAGCATAGGAGTCCTGCTGCGTACCTGCCTGGTGACCAGAAGCCAGCCTGCTGCCTGCTGTCTCTGGTTGAAGTGTCTCCATTGGAAGAAAAAGTTCCCACTGGCCCTCTGGCCCTGGCCTTTGATGGTTTTCCAAATTAAGGGTCTAAAGTAGGCTATGTTGAGGGAGAATGTCAGGGTGCCATTTTGGGGCCAAGTCATGATGTTCGGAATGTTACAGGAGACTGCCTGGCAGGGTAGAGGCAGCACCTGCCCCAAAGGCCGCCTGGCCATCACAGCTCTTTGAAGGGACAGATGACTGTCCAGCCCAGAAGATTCCCAGCTCCCAAGGTGCCATTCTGGGAGCTGCAGATATATACCCACGCCTCCAACAGCAAGGGACCATGAGTTCACCCCCTGCACCTGAGCTAGGGACAGATGTACCCCCATCCTTTTTTTTTTTTTTTGAGATAGTCTTGCTCTGTTGCCCAGGCTGGAGTGCAGTGGCGCCATCTCAGTTCACCACAACCTCTGCCTCCTGGACTCAAGCGATTCTCCTGCCTCAGACTCCTGAGTAGCTGAGATTACAGGCGCCCACCACCACGCCTGGCTAATTTTGTGTATTTTTAGTAGAGACGGGGGTTTCACTACATTAGCCAGGCTGGTCTCGAACTCTTGACCTCGTGATCTGCCTGCCTCAGCCTCCCAAGTGCTGGGATTACAGATGTGAGCCACCGAGCCCCCAACCCCTTGTTGCCCTTTCTCCAGGAAGCCCTCACCATCCCAAACATCTAGCCCTAGGGGTTTCCTTGCAGCTTGGAAAGAGCCCTAGAAGAGGCTGGGTGTTCTCTGCTGACAGTCATGGCCTCTTTCTCTTATACCCTTAAGGGCAGGATCTTTCTGGAACCTTATCTGGCCACCCTCATTCTCTCAGGCCCTTAGCTTAGAGAGTAGCCGTGCTTACATCACAAGGCTGCTGGCAGGTAGCAGGACAAGCCCCCTACACCACTCCCCCGAACAGTGTCTGGCATATAACAGGAAATCAGTGGGGTGGGGGCGGTCTTCCTGTCTGGTGCTCCTGGATGTGCTAGTGCGTGTTCATTCTCAAATCCTCCTCCTCTCGGACCCCTGCCAGGGACCTGGTGGAAAGAACTACAGGGCTGAGCTCCTGGCTTCTTATGTGACTGGGCCTTGGGGTTGATATTACTGCGTCCCCATGTGTCTTGCTGGCCTGGGAGGGTCCTCAGAGGCCACACAGGCTGCGATGGCCCTAAGGTAGGATTGTGTCTGCCTGGCCTCTGGGGCTCCTGGTACCGTCTGCAGCCCCTACCTGGTAAGTGCTAGGTCAGATGCTGGAAGGAATGGATGTGTGAAGGACGTGGTGAGTGAGTGGACTCCCAGCTGGGAGGTAATTTGCCCAGCAGCCATTCATTGCTCAGCTTGGCTTCTGAGGCAGGTAGAGTGGGAGGCGGGGCCGCCCAGCCCTGCACTCTGCGGCTCTCTGTGGGCTCCTGCCTTGCATGTGCTACCGTAGTGGGTGTGTGGGCTACAGGCATGAGGGGGAATAGGGCGAAGGCTGGGGATGGGGGCGTCTGCGGTTTGTGGCCTCCAAGCTTAGCCCCGAATCCTCAGCACCCCCTCTCACTGGTACTTGAGTCTCCACTTATCTCCAGCCAGACCTTGAAGAGCCAAGCACCAGTTCTATTAATCAATTATCTGCTGCCTGTGCTGTGGATAGGGCTGCTGGGCCAGATAAACCCCAGGGGAGGGGAGGGCACCAGGAGACAGACAGGTGCATGGGGGGAGCCGCCCCCTCATCTGGAGCACGCCCCGTGGTTGGCACACTTGTGTGCACTGCCACGTTCACACACACCGGTGTGTTCATCACTGGGCACACACACCACCTCTCCCATGGATGCATACACCCTCACACGGTCTCTCCTACACACACCCTCGCGTGCACACAACCCTGCAACTGCACCGGGATCCCCTCAGCAGCACATCCCTACACACACAGCTCTCCCACCTACACTGTCGCATGTGACCTACATAGACATGCCATCTCCCAGTGTCCACCTGCGGGCCCTGCTGCCCACACCTGCCCCACGCCTTCACAATCATGCTTACTTCACATACCTTACATGCACACATATACATGCACATGCGCCTTGCCAGGGCTCATGTCGAGGGCTTCATTAGTGTTCCCTAGGCGGGTAGTGCCAATGTAGATGGCCTTAGGAGGTTTCTGAGAACAGACGGACCATTATCTGGAGCAGGATGGCTCGGTCTGGAGTCCTGGCCAGAGAATCTGGAGGCCTGGATTCCAGGTCTAAATTCACTGCCCACGTGGCACCCTGGATAAGTCCCTTTTCAGATTCACATCTAGGTTTCCTCATCTGTGAGGCGGGAATAATGCCAACCCCAGTTGGTGTTTCCAGGATCCAATCTAGAGCTATCACAGATGGGAACGTGCTTTGTGGACACAGAGAAAGGGCCAGTTTGTGTTATCATTGCTCTGCTCGCCGCCATCTTTATTGTTGATTGGCGGAGGTCCTTTGGGGCGCTGGGAAGCCCTGCCCTTGTGCTGGGAAAGCCTGGTCTCTTCCTGGTAATCTTGAACACTTGGCATCCCCACGCCTGCCCCAAATCACTGCAGCCCTTCCAGGCTCCAGCTCCTCACCCAGGCTGCCCTGCAAAGAGCCTGTCCAGATAAGCAGCACCCTGGGGCCCCCAGTGCCCCCGAGCCAGGCCCTGCCCACCTCTTTGGGCCACACTTACGTCTCCCTCCAGCAAGTGGGCTGCTACTACTCTCAGGGGACCAGGAGCAGCTCTGAGATGAAGTAGGGTTGCTAGGGTGAGTGAGGACAGTGGGGAGTGCCTATGTGGCCTGGGACAGTGTGGGTGTGTGTGACTGTGGGTGCTTGTGTTGAGGGGGGTGTTGGTGGGGATCAGGGAGCGTGAGTGTGTGTGTGGTGTGTGTCGCTGTGTTAGCAGAGATGCAGCCTGTGTGGTTGTGTGAATATGCGGGGTGTGTGAGTGTTAGGGCCATCTGGGAGTGGGAGGCCTGTGTGTGCCAGTGTCCATTTTGATATCTGAGAGTGGTAATGTAGTGTGTGTGTGTGTGTGTGTGTGCGCGCATGTGTATGTGGGTTATGGTGGTGACTCTGGGTGCTTGGGGATGTCAGTGTGAAGGCTTTATGCATGGGTCTATGTGTAGGTGTGTCCACCTTTCTGTGTGCGATGTGTCTGCATGTGTCTGTACTGTGTGGTGTGTGTGTGTAAGCATCTGTGTATGTGTGAGTATACTGTGTGTGGCAAGTCTGTCTGTGGGGTGGGAGTGTGTGTTTGTGTGTGTGTGTGTGTTTGTCCTGTGATGTGTATATGTGTGAGAGTGTCTGCCTACCTGTGTGTCTGTACCATGTGTGGCAGTTCTGTGTGTGTGTGTTTGTACTGTATGTGTGTGTGCACTTATGCATGTGTCTGTCTACATATGTCTGTACCGTGAATGGCAGGTCTGTCTGTCGGGTGGGAGTGTGGGTGTCGGGGTGGGAGGCTGTGGTGCTGGTGTAGGGTGTGGGTTTCTCTGTCAGGCATGTGAGTGTGAGTGCAGTGTGTGGTGTGTGTATGCAGGGGTGGTGTGGTGAGGCGGGAGAGAGGCTGGCAGGCAGGCGGTCAGGGTGCTCCCCCGCACTTCCCCGTGCGCAGTGGCTGGGCTGACAGCCGGGCGGAGAAGAAAACTAGACGTCAGGGAAATCAGTCAGAGACAAATCGATTCCCTTTAGAGGTGAGAAAAAGCAGATGCCGCGGCTGCTGGTGGCCTGTTAGGCTCCGAGCCACATCCCTCACAGCCCTCCCCCACTCCTGTGCTGCCAACACCATCCCCCCACCCCCTCCTTTGTGCAGGGCCTGCTGCCTGGCGGCTGCAGCAGCCCTCCCTGTAGCAGGGCCCCACCTGCACAGAGCCCACGCTGGGCATGTGTGTGTGTGTGCCTGTGGGTGTGTGCACGCCTGCATGAGATCAGGGGAAGTACAGACTTCATTGTGGGCCTCACCTGATGTCCTCACCTTGGAGACTTCGGAGACTTCAGTTGGTCCCTCACTTGCTAAGGACACCGAGGGAGCTGGACCAGGGATGGGTGCAAGAGGAGCTGTCCTCGGGCCGGTACCCCAGCCTTCTCTCTGAGTGCACGTCAGGCCCCAGCAGCATCGCTCCTTCCTGTAGCCTAGTGAGGAAGGCCTGTTCCCAGATACTGCTGTTTGCCAAGCTGGCCCAGATCAGCTGCGGGAGCCTCAGACTCTAGTGGGGGCCGGAGACCAGCCTTGTGGCCTCATCCCTGCAGTGGAGCATGGGGCATCTCTGGATCTGGGAGCCTGCCCCAGCTGCTGGCAGAGCTGCTCCTGCAGGATGGGGCCCTGACCCCTTCCTGGGCCTTGCTGACACCTCTGCTGTGAGGTCACTCCCCTACTCCAGGTCCCCTCCTCTGCCACTCCATTTCCCACTGGGTGGCAACAGTCAAAATATATCAGGAAACAGGGGCTAAGCTGTTGTTGCACAGAAGCTGTTTCCAGAGTTATCCCAGGCCTTCCTAGCTTGTGTGTATCTGCCGTCACCCACTCCACAGAGTTACTGAGCACTTGTTCTGGACTAGGCTCTGGATTCAGCAGTGGGCATCCCAGGCCTGCCTTCAGGGAGCTTCGCATCTAGCTGAGGAGACACATCCTGCCTCCAGCTGGGACTGGGAAGTACAGAGTGGGAAGAGAGGGTTTGAAGGGTCCCCACACCAGACCTGGCCTCGCCCCTGCCCAGACTGCTGGGCTGCAACCTCCTCTTCTGCAGGCTCCCAGCACTCGCTCAGACAGCTGCATCTGTGGGCAGAGCCTTCCCACCTTTCTGCTTGCCCACCTAGCTCCTGTCCAGGGGAGCTCTCTTAGAGCTCTGAGAAGCCGCCAGTGTTTCTCCACACCCCACCTTGTCTGGGACAGGAGGCTCTGCAAGACGAGTGGCCCCATCTTGCTTCTTTTGCAGGCCGTCCGGGCTTTTTCTGGCCTGGGGGCCCCGCTATTAGAGTGTGAAGTATTTGAAACAGGAACTACTCAGTTATCAGATAGTAGAAGAAGTGGCTGTTTCAGGCGCTTGGATTCTGTGGTGCTCACACCCCAGAGATGCCCCTCCCTAGCCCTCCCCTGTGTCCACCCTTGAGACCCTGCTGTCAGCTCCCTACTCTTAGGCATGTCTTGACACATCTCAGCTCACTCTGGAACCTGGAACTTGCATTGACAGACCTGTGTTTCCAGCCCTGGCTCTCCTACTGCATGCAGGCTGTGTGTCCTGAGACAGGCACTATACGTCTCTGGGCCTTGCTTCCTCCCCTGCTAAAGTGATGAGGATTCAGGCCCTGCTCACAACCAAAGAACTCAGGACAGGCAGTGGGTACAAGAGAGCTGCTAGGAGTAACAGCTGTGTTTTGGTGACTGGTGTCCATGGGGAAGGCTCATGGAACCCTTTCCAGCCCCCACCCCTGGCATGGATTCCCTGTGTCTAGCCAGATGGGAGAGGCCAAGGATCGATCTACAAACATGGATTGAACCAGTTCTGGACCAAACCCTGTTGTGGACAGATAGCACTTGGCATAGAGCCTGGCCCATGGGATGTGTTCAGAGGAAGGACTGCTGAGAAGAGGAATGGTTGGTTGTGTGGTTGTGGAGTTGCTGGATGGCCCCTCCCTCCAGGGAGCTTACGCTCTCACTGGGACCGGTTGGACGGGACAGGAAAGCGGGCTGTGGTTCCAGTTCTGCTTCTGACCTGCTCCTGGCCTTCCTGTTCATCCCTCAGTAAAACCGAGAGCTTGAGCTCTGTGACCTTGGAGACCATTTCCTGCTGTGATATTAATACCACCACTAATAATGACAGTAGCAGTCGAGGCAGGAGCAAGCATGCTAATATTAGCCACACCTGTTGAGGGCCCGGCACATGCCAGGCCCTTATATATGTGATGATGTCAGTCCTCGTGATGAGCTGCACTCAGCATCTCCATGTTGACTGTGAGGGGACCGCTGGGTCCCAGAGCCAGGACAGAACTCAAGGCTATTTTGGTTGAGCAGAAAAGAGGTGTTCAGCTGACCTCAAGTAAGAGAGGGCTGAGTGAAAAGAATCTCACTGTGGGGACCTGGGTGAATCAAAGCACTGGGTTGCAGACAGAGCTGGGACTGTGGTGTGGAGCTCCAGGGAGCCAAGGAGCACCCGGTGCATCTGTCACAAGTCTCTGGGGCTGCAGTCCCGGCATCAGCCCCAGGGTACCTCCATCTCCGCTGCTTCTCTGCTTCTTTCTGCTTCACGACGTCTCCAGCATTCACTTCTTCCTGTGTATCTGGCCTGGTCCTCAGCCCCTGCTCCTTATAAATGTGACTGCTCTATGGCCCCAATTCTTCCCTGGCTTCCCTCCAGGCCTCCTTATAGGCCCTCTCCCTCGGCTGCCTGCCCAATTCACCATGCACAACCCTGTTCCTCTCCTCACCTGCCAATTTCCATGCCACCATCTGCCTCTGCATTGGTGGCCCGCTGGTCAGGCCCCACCCCTTGTCCAGTCAGCTGTGGTGGGCAGGGCACTTCTTCCAGCCGTCCTCAAGGTCCTGGCCTCAGGACCCTATCACACTCTGAAAAGTTGTTGAGGATCCCAAAGAGCTTTGGTTTAGTAGGAATATTGTTAAATATCCCTGGATATTGACAACGTTAAAAATTAAAACTGAGAAATTACAAAGTATTTATTAATTCTTTAAGAGCAACAAGAATAAACACTACACATGAACATAGATTTTTCATAAAAACATAACTGTTTTCCTAAAACAAAGAAACTTGAGCAGAAGAGTGACATTCCTTTAGGTTTCTGTGAGTCTCTTTGGTGATTCACTTCAGAGGAGACAATTGGGTTTTCCTGTGTGCTGCTTTCTGCGTTCGATTTCTTGAGAGTTGTATAGTCATGAATCCTCTAGAAAATGCCACTGCATGCTTTCAACAGACTGTGTAAAAGGCAAATACTGCCTTCTAACTTTTCAGACCCTGGAAGGAAAGCAGTGACTCAGGTGGTGCCTGAAGCCCCTGAAGGACCTCCTGGGTGTGCCATGACCTTACCCTGATGAATGCCAGAGGAACCCAGCAGACAGCCTAGGCAGGACATGGGGTTCTCAGAGCTCGACCACCCAGTGGCAGAATGGGGGCAGCTGCGGCTGAGAACAACTTCCTGGGGGACGCAGTAGGTAAATGAAGCTATGAAAAATGAGCATTTTGGGGAGGCAGAGGAAAAGAAGAAGTTTTCCAGGCAGTAGAAAATGATTGGGCACATCTTCAAAATGGGAAGTGAAGCATCGAACCCAGGCCGGCTAAGTCCTTTAAGGTCCCGAGCACTGACAGGATCACGGTGGTGCTCAGTTCCACCCTGCGGAGCTCAAAATCAAGTTTATTCTCCATAGCGACACTAAGCTTCCTTGCCAGTTGAAGTTAAAAGAGCCTCTTTCTACTTTCTGAATTGCAATCTCGCGGGTAAGTGCACAGATGCAGGACTGTCTGATTTTTTGACGCCATGCTGCATTAGCACCTGAGGCATGGGCTCCCTCTGCCTCTCAGGTCATGTATGGGCACTCAGGGTGAATGATGAGCTGGGTGGGTGGGGATGGGGGGCCTGAAAAGGATTTGCCAGCACTCCTACAGCACCTGTGATTCAGAGCACCCTGAGCCAAGGGAGCACCCTGGCCTGGAGCTGCCCTCTCAGCGGGGAGGAAGGAGAAGCTTTGGCCCAGCCTGGAAACTCCAAATCCTTGCTGGAAGGCCTGTAGCGAGTGGGTGGCCTGCCTCACCCTCTGCACATCCCGCCCGATTTATTGAGATTTCTGTGCAGCCTGAACTCCTGTGGGGAGGTATTATCTTCTGGACCAGAGCCCTGTCTGCAATGAAGCCACTGTGGTGTCCTAGGGCTTCTAAGAGAGCCCGGGCTGGAGATGGAGAGCAGAAGATTCAAAGAGGTGGGAGGCTGGTGTCATAACACGACACTTTCTACCCCTGGGCTGGGAGGGGCGCCTGATTTCTCCCTCCTGCTGAACTCTCTCAGGCCAGGTGACCTCATCTTGCTCCTGTGCTTGTTCTCCAGAGGGTGTTGTCCGTTGACTGTCTGCTTTCTTCCAGAACACTCAAAGTGTGGCCTGTGGAGCAACAGTGTCAGCACAGCTGGGAGTTGGTTAGAAGTGCAATATCTCAGGCCCCACCCTAGAACCTCAGAGTCAACATCTCTGGAGGTAGGACCCAGGAATCTGTGTTTCACAAGCCCTCTTCTATGCTTAGAAAAGTTTGAACCTCACTGCTTTACTCTGTTTCACAACAAAAAGATGACACTAGTTTGGCTAGAATGAAAAGGGGTGGGTGTTTCCTGGCAGGTTTTAGAAACCTATTTAAATGTTTCCGTTGCCCATTCATCCATTCATCAACCCATCTGTCCATCCATCCATCCATCCACCTGCTTTTCATTCAGTAGACATTCAGCTGCACCCGGAAGTTGAAAGGGGAAGGCTCAGGACCCTGGGATCCTTCCGCTTGCCATGAGCACTGCTGCGTAGCAGAGGAGATGGCCTCTGTCCCCTTTATCCTCCAAGTGTATCCATGGTCTTCAGGCCAGTCACTTCCTTGAATCTGAGTGTGTCTCTCATCTATAATCCTAAAAAAGCCACCTAATGCAAGTGTCCAAGAGGGAAGAGGAAAGGAATTGCATGTACCTGGCGTCTATTATGTGCCAGGTGTGCTCACACGTGTTATGACCTTCCACTCTTCCAGCTGCCCTTTATACTGGGTAGTGTTATTCTTATTTTACAGATAAGAAAATTGAGGATCAAAGAGACCAAGGCTGCAGAGCCTAAAAACCAAGATTGGAACCAAAGCGAGTTCTTTTTCATCCCAGGGGCTGCACCCTTCTTCTGTTCCATGTTTCATTGTTCTTGGTGGACCTGGGGGTCAATAGCTAGAAGTTAAAAAACAGGCTGATTTGGGAAGTGCTTCCAGTGCGGTCTTGAGTGATGTCTAGAGGTTAGCAGACTGGCTGTGAAGTGGTGAGCTGCCCATCACTGGAACTGTGCAAGCAGAGACTGGTCATGGTGGTGATGGTGCTGGCCCTGTGTGAGTGTGATGTGGGGAGGGATTGAGGCCAGATGACCTTTGAGGGCCTTCTGCTCTCAGAGGTGAGCCTGCTCGGGCCTGCTCCCGGGTCAGTGCCCCATGGCTGGAGCCTCTGCAGCCAGCGGCTTATTATCTGTGGATCCTCTGTGGGTACCCTGCCAGCTCCCAAACAGGAAACATGTCCAGAAAGCTGTAATTAGAGCTGGGCGCCACAGGCCTGAGTGGTGCCTGCTGTAGCTTCAAGTGCAGACACGCCACCCTGGTTAAGTCCCTGGGAGAGAACCCAGTGAGTCAGGCCTCAGATCCTCTCCCTGCATGTGGCACCCCCGCCCTACCCCATTCCTCTTGGAAGGAAACCTGGGTTGGCCAGGAACCTACTGGGTGACTGGGTTTCATATATTTCTCTCCTCTGTTCCTCTCCAGAACTCCAGGAGAGAGGAAATGTCCGCCGTGATGCAGGTGAGGAACCCAAAGCTTGCAGATGTCACCTGGTTCACTCAAGGTCACCCTACTGTGGCCCTTGCCTTTGTGAGTGCCTGATTTGACCTCTTGATCCCTCTTGGGGAGAATGTCACAGTCAAAGGAGGGGTGCAAGAGGCCAGTGGCACACAGAGAGGAGGACTGTGTGAGCCTGAGTGGCTCCTGGGTATTCCCCAACTGATCATAACTCTCTTCAACCTTTCTGAATCTTCCAAGAAGGGATGGGTCCCTGCAGTGTTCCTCTGCCAGGCTGCCTGGCAACCCATGGCAGTTGTGGTGGTGTTAAAACGACCCTGCTGGGCGTAGTGGCTCATGCCTGTAATCCCAGCACTTTGCGGGGCGGAGGCGGGTGGATCATCTGAAGTCAGGAGTTTGAGACCAGCCTGACCAACATGGAGAAACCCTGTCTCTACTAAAAATACAAAATTAGCCGGGCACGGTTGTGTATGCCCATAATCCCAGCTACTTGGGAGGCTGAGGCAGAATTGCTTGAACCCGGGAAGCAGAAGTTTTGGTGAGCTGAGATCGTGCCATTGCACTCAAGCACTCCAGTCGGCAACGAGAGTGAAACTTCGTCTAAAGCAAGCAAACAAACAAACAAAAACAACAACAAAAACATAGCCACAAATTTTTTGACACTTCTTCCATGGAGAGATGGGGTCAATGTCCCTTCTCCTTGAACCTGGGCAGATTTGTGACTTCTTTACCCCGTAGAGTATGGCAGAAGAGACCCTAGGTGAGTAAAGACCATGCCCACACAATTTCTACTTTGTTTGCTGGAACGGTCATTCTTGGAACCCAGAGCCACC
The DNA here is from genome assembly GCA_963573385.1 of Cacajao melanocephalus. Taxonomy (NCBI): domain Eukaryota; kingdom Metazoa; phylum Chordata; class Mammalia; order Primates; family Pitheciidae; genus Cacajao; species Cacajao melanocephalus. Next base: position 41,615 of record CAUYLG010023315.1, on the reverse strand, counting down.
GTGTAAAGAAGTAGGAAGATTCAGTGTCCTGAAGCCGCCATGTTGTGAGGAAGCCCAAGTCACACAGAAGGGCCATATCTAGGTGCTGTGGTCAATAGTCCCAGCTGAGCCTAGCCATCTAACCTCCCCAGTGGTTTTAGTTTTTCCTGAAATCCCAGAAATCATGGAGCAGAGACAAATCTCTCCTGCTGTGCTCTGTCTGAACCTCTGACTCACAGAATGTGGGCATGTAATGAAATTATTTTGTGTCACTAAGTATATAGGTGATTTGTTATATAGCCATAGATAACTAGGACAGCTATACTAGCTATGAAGTGCCATGCAGTCATCTTGTGGGGTCCCACCAAGAACATCTTCTCCCCATACTCCTGGGAAGCTGGCCGGGTTCACACTCATGGTGGAAAGCATTGCTCAAAGGGAAGGGCATGAGACTGGGGGGCCCTGCATCTCCTGGGGCTTAGAATACTGAGCTTCCTCCACCCACTCCCTTCTCAGAGATGAGCACCCCAAATTGGGTCTGCCTCAGACCCTCTTGTGTATAACTAAGAATATTGCCTGGGTGTGGTGGCTCATGCCTGTAATCCCAGCACTTTGGGGGCTAAGGCAAGAGGGTCCTTGACCCCAGGAGTTCGAGACCAGCCCGGGCAACACAGCAAGACCTTGTCTCTACAAAAAATAGAAAAAAATTAGGGCTGGGCATGGTGGCTCACGCTTGTAATCTTAGCGCTTTGGGAGGCTGAGGTGGGCGGATGACCTGAGGTCAAGAGTTCGAGACCAGCCTGACCAACATGGTGAGGAGTGGCTTGCCCATAGGACTGCCTGCTGTTCTTCTCCAAGCTGAGCCTGCTCTGGCTGTGAACAACCCAAGAGGGTCTCATATCCCTGAGTCTGGGGTGGCAGGGCCAAGCCCTGAGAAGAGAGAAGGGCCACCACCCTCTCTTCCAGCAGTGGTGCTGGGGCATTTGCATCCAGCTTGCCCACACTCTCAATTTTGCCTGACAGTGTGGCCAGGTGATGGGCCTGCCCAGCGAGGCAGGCCTCTGGGCTCCTGCCAGGCTGTGGTCCCAGTGGCAGCTCTGGGCAGCAGTGGGCTCGTCAGCGTCCTGACTTCTGGCGGTCCAGGCCCTGCTGCTTCTCCTTCTGCTGGGTCTTCCCTGGCCAACTTCACCGGCCCTTCAGGCTGATCTGAGACCTGACTTCCTCTGGGCAGCCTTCCCTGGTAGGCGATGTCAGGCCCTCCCTCGATCTTCACAGAGTGTGGAGAGGATCCTGGTTGCGTTGTAATCTGGAACTGCCTGTTTACTTTCAGCTTCTCCTCTAAGACCTTAGGCTCCAGGAGGGCAGGGTTCACATCTGCCTTCCTTGCCTCCGCTTCTCCAAAGCCCCGTACAGCGCCGGTGCTCAGCAAACACAGGCTGACCAAATGAACTTTTGATAAAGAAACAAATGACCAGAACAATAATGCTCCTTACTGAAACTATTCCAGCCTCACCTCAAGCCAGGCCAGGAGGAGACGACTTGAATAGCATGGTCCTTATTGGACTACTTTTACTGAAATGTCTGTTGGTATGGCATTCGGATTACTACCCCAAAACAAAATCTCCGTGAGACTTGCCTTTGTGTCTCTTCTGAGCATTTTATAATGAAGACTCTCTGGAAAAATGTCGTAAAGCAGACAGCGAGAAACAGCTATGACTTTCCCGAGCCTCAGGCTTTATGGGTTGATTGACTAATTTTATATCATAGACATTGCGTGATTGACCAGATTTCCTCTTTTGCACTCGCTGCCAGGGAGTTCGGGTCTAAAATTTTGACTCTTTGAAACAACGTTGACAACTTTATGGTATTAGTTTTTGATTTAGCCAGATCTCTGACCCCTCCTCTCTATTTTGCTTCTTATACTCCTACCCATTTCTAATTTAGGTTTTATTGTGGTACTTTACATATCCTTACAAATCTCCTATTTATAGATTGACATGTGCTTTAAGTCGCTTTTGGGTGGAACAAGGCAAGTTATCAGAATATATGCAAAATACTTCAGAGCACGCTATTCCTGGGCTGACCCAGGATTCAGCCTGCAAGCTGAAGAGAGCTGGTACTGGGTCTGCTTTGGGACAAGGGCTCTTCCCCTAAGCTGTGGCCACACAGACCCCCGGCAGCCTGGTCCACATGCCGTCGGCTGCATGCTGCCAGGCCGTGTGCTGGGTTGCTATCCCCTGACTTGAATGGGTCTGGTTCCCAGGCTTCCTCCCGAGCTGCTGGCCTCACCACCCTGCTGCTGGCATCTTGTTCAGCCTCGCCTCTGTGCTTCCTGACCTCCTGCCTTCTCTCCCTTCTGTGTGGATGCTCAATGCTGCCCCTGAGAAACTGGCTTAGCTCCCTTCTCAGCTAAGAGTTGACCTTGTCCCTTGTATGTGGGCTGATTCCAGTTGCTATGGGCAACCACACTTGGCCATCCAGGCTGGCCTACTGGTCTTTTGCTGGCTCAGGCCAGGGTAGCTGACCTCCAGGCCTTGAGGACGAGTTTGAGACAGCCTGAGTGAGGAACAGGAGCTGAGAGCTAATACTAAAGCAGATATGATGCTCGGCTTCATCATTTTCTCTCTGGAGATAGACATTTACCCCAAGAGCCAGGGACAGTGAATAATAGGAGTCCCATTTGACAAATGGTGAAGCAGAGGTTCGGAGAGATGTGTTCTGCCCAAGGTGACATAAGAAGTCAAAGGACAAGAGGGCTTTTGCCTTCCAATCTGGTGCTGGGCCCCTTCAATCACGCCGCTTTCCATCCCAGAGGTGGGTTCTTGACTCTCCAGCAGAGATTGGGTGGGGGAGTTTCCAGTCACTTTCTCACAAGGTAATCCCTCTGAGGGCCACGGTCTTTTGGGAAGCCCAAGCCCAGCCAGAGTCATCAGTTGCCTAGAAGGCATGTGGATTTCTTCTCTTTATTCTGCAAAGCATGGTTTGAGAAGGAGATTCAGCCCACATGCTCTGATTATCTGCCTCTTGCATGTAGAAATTGGAAAAGGAAAAGTCAGAAAAGGTGACCATGGGGTGGGGACAGTAAGGCCTGGGGAGACTTGGAGAGGCTTCTTTTTGGCCTGCCAGGATTCAGATCTGGGCTCTCTGATCCAGTGAGGCTGCCAGGCATTTTTCCCTAGAGCTGTGCCCTCCTTCCTTCCCACAGAGCCCTGCTGTTCAGAGCCAGTGCCTTCAGAGGTGGTGGTAGCAGGAGACTTGCAAGACTTTCTCCCCCAGCCTGGGCATCAAGACAGGTAATGTCAATCCTCTTCTCTCTGAGTGACCTCACACATGTCCCTTGACTCTGGTAGCCTGCGTTTTGTCATCTGTTTAATGGGACCCCGGGTCCCTGCCTGCTTCTCTCTTATTGCTGTTGTGATAACCAAAGTCTTTGTGTTCTGAAATGTTTTTCCATCTCTCATCTGAAATGCTGTGCAGAAACAATTTCCTGGGGGAACTCTGTGTACCTCCTCACCGCTGACTCTCGATTCTCCTTGCTGAAAGCAGCAAAACTCCTCCAAAAAACAAAAGACATCAGTGCATCAGAATTCACGGAGTGGGTGGTGCTGTTTGAATTGGAAATCACTGAGGTGGTTTGTTTCTATTCAGTATCAGAGCTTCAGTCATGCAGTGAGAATTGGTTAAGGTTTCGTGCAGTTCCACAAATATTTATTGAGTGCCTGCTCCGTGTTCAGCCTCCTGCTCAGTGCTGGAGCTGGAGAGGTGAGAAACTATAATGTGTGTGCCCGAGGGCACTGACCTCGGAGGCAGCCAGACCTGGCTCTGAGTCCCGGCTCTGGTCCTCACCACCCTGTGACCCTGGGTGAGTCACCTCCCTCCCTGAGCTTCAGTTGTGCCATGTGTGATGTGAGGCTAATGATGGCATTTTCCTCACATGGTTGCGGTGAGAATTAAATAAGAAAATGCAAAGCTATTAACAGTGATGGAAATACCAAGTGTGGTTTTTGTTTTAGGAGCAAGTAGAAGACATGGGCCCTGTCCGTGGCAGTCATGGTTCAGTAACTGATTAGTTATGATACTAGGAGCTTCAGGCTGGTGGGAAGCATGTATAAGATGCTGAAAGAGCATAAGGAGGCCAGGAGGCTTCTTGGAGCTGGTGATGACTTCTCAGCAGATAGTGATGGGATCTGCCCAGGACTACCAAAGGAAAGCATACAAGAAATTTAGTTAGAGAAGCCCTTCTAGATTTCTAGGGAGACAAATCTTGTATATGTGATCTCTGTTATTCAAATGCTACCCTCAAATTCTCCTGATGTCATTTTCAGGAAAGTTATAACCACATCTGCATCTTTGGGCAGAGTTTGGGGAGGAACAGGGATGTAGTGGCTGTGGGTCAGTTCTTTGAAGGCTTCATGATGGAGGTGGCATTGGATGTGTGGTGGGGAGGGAATTTCAGGCAGGAGGAAGGCAAGGGGAGGGCATGTTTTTGGTGTACATGCAGAGGGCAGAGTCAGAAGGTCAGTTCTTCTAGCTATCTAGTCCCCCAATCTCTGAACTCTCTAACCTGTGCCAGGCCAGAGGGTATGGAGCCTCTGCTGGCTGAGGAGCTTGGATTGGGGTGCCTCGGGGACCGGCAAGCAGCACGGACTCAAGTCAGGAGTGAGTAGGTAGGAGGGGCTCACTGTTCTCTGGCAACACGGGCACGGCTGAGTCAGGTAAGGGATGGGAGAGACAGGGGAGATGCAAAAGGCAGCTGGGGCAGTAGCGCAGGTGAGTGGGACTAAGAATGGGTCTTTAGATCCCACCAGGATGGATGGAGCACCTGTCCGTCCATCTGGGTCCCAAAATCCTGACTCCCTACGTTCCTTATGTGTGGTAGATTTTCTCCATTTCCCTCTCACATTCATTCTCCACCTTTCTCTACCCCATTGTGTGCTTGGGGAGGGTGACCCATATGGACGGAAGCAAACAATTCACTTGTTCACTGGGTTCTGGCTCAGTTCGGTCAGGGAAATTCTTTGCAGTTACTATGTCTGCATAACTAACTATATCATCGCCTAAAACAACCACCCAGACATTGTGGTCCAAAACAACCACCATTTTATTATGCTGTGGATCCTGAGGGTCAGGAATTCAGAATGGGCACAGCAGAGATGGCTTGTCTCCATTTCACAGTGTCTGGAACCTCAGTCTGGAAGACTGAGGCTGGGGGATGGGATCATCTGAAAGCTCTCTCAGTCACATATGTGACAATTGATGCTATCAGTTGGAACCTCAGCTGTGGCACTCTCCTGGATCACCTATGTGTGGACTCTCCTGGTGGCTGCTTGGGCTTCCTTACAGCATGGTGGCCACCTTCCAAGAATGAGCATCCCAAAGAGAACCAGGTGGAAGCTGCATCACGTTTTGACCCAACCTCAGAAGTTGCATAGGGCCACTTCTCCTGTCATCACCACTATGCCCAGATTCAAGAAGTGTTAAAGTCTCATTGGAAGAAGAGTGTGTGAGATGAAAGATATTGAAGCAGTCATTTGGAAAATGTGGTCAGCCATAGGATGAATAGTTTGGAAATCATATTCATTCATTTACTTACTCACTGGTTCAATCAACAAACTGCATGGGTTAGGAGTGACTGTGGTTCTGTACCAAATGCCACAGTCCCTTTTGGTTTGTCTCCTTCATGGCAGTGCTGGCTCCACAGGGCTTTTAGAAACTGTTCCTTCCTCTTCTGTTTTTAGCTCGAGGGTGGTAGGGGCTCCCATTGTTATGAGAGGTGCTCACAACATGGGGTGCTTCACTAGCCCTTTCTGGAGTCTTTAATCCTGCTCCTACCTTTTAAAAACTCCCTTCATTAGTTACCCCTCTGGAGTGACTTTTTCCCTCCAGTACTGTCAGGATACACCATATGACGAAGAAGGAACCTGGGCTCAGTGTGCCTGATGTCCCACAGTAAGTGCCCGGAGGAGGCAGAATTTAAACGCGGCTTCCCTGACTCTGCGGCCTGTGTCCTTTTCCAGGGATCTGCTAGTGATAGGTAAGCGGGAAGACGTCCTTAGCACAGCTGTGCCCTGCCAAGTCCTGGATCTGGTTTTTCTGGAGCCCTCCAGCACCCTGTCTTTGCCTGCTGGACTCAATTGCTAACCAGGTTTGACCTCGTGTGTGGTATTTGCAGACTGGGGGACTCCCTGAGGCCCACCAGGCCCCTAGCCCTTCTTGGGTCCACTAGCCCAGGGATGGATGGCAGTGTGGGGTGAGTGACATGCTTTCCCACATGTTCACATGTACCTGGGTCACTAGGTTTAAGAACACCATTGTTTCAGAGCTGGGCACTTAGGCTGGAGAGGTGAAGGGGCGAGCCATGGCCACACAGCACAGAAAATGAGAGTTTCTAGCCTCACATCCACTCTGCACGTTACCAGTGTAGCCTCTTAGAGATTTTAAAGGGCTCTCGTTTCTCACTTAATGAAGAGTAAGAGTGATGATAGTGATGATGATGATGATGATGATGATGACAGCAACAGTCTACTGAGCATTTACCATGTGCCAGGCACTTGGCATACATCATCTCATTTAATCCTCCTCCTTCTTAAAAGTGCACAAAATTTCAGGAGGCCCTCTCTCTCAGGGCTGTGCAGGTGCAGGGGTGTTGTGGGGGCGAGCCCCTCATTAATATTTGTGCCGGAGGCCGTCACTTACTCATCCTCATCCTGGCCCTGCTCACAACAATCCTGTGATGTAGGTGGTGTCTTTAATGACAGCATCAAACCTCAGAGTGAAGCGACTTGTTCTGGGGCACATAACTGGTAAGAGGCAGAGTGGGGGTTTGAACCGGGGTCTGTTTCATTCTTAATCTTATGTGCTTATGATGTCCTTTCGATCCAGCGATAAACGGAGACTCAAACAGATCGGGTGACTTGTCTCAGGCTACTGCAATGTAGGGGCAGCCTAAGGTATAGTCATTTGGGAAATGTTTGTTGATTGAACTAATGAGAAAGTGGCTCCTGAATACAGGAAGTGAACTGGTAAGGAGGCCAAAAGTAGAAGGCCCCAGGTGACCAGAGCCTTCCACTTGGATGGCTTCCTGTTTACTTATTCTAGGGGAAAAAAAATAAAAATACAAATGGAACATCTGACAGCAAAGCAAGGCTGTGTGATAATTCTATTCCCAGATCAAATCATAGCGCAGGGAATGCGTTATCATCAACGTGATTACCTTGGGGGGAACAGAGACAGGGAGTTTTATTAAATGAGACAATCTTGCTAAAAGGAAGCCTTACATTAGACTTTGGGCCTTAAATAATATTAGTGTCAAGAGCTGACACACATTCCTCACACGGCGCCTGGGAGCACACTACCTCCCAGCGAGCGGCCCTGGGGGAGACACCTGTACTGGAACGTCCCTGGCGGTGGTGGGCGGAGCAGCCACTGGCTCAGTGTCCACACATTCCTAGGCTGTGGCTCTTTGCCCCCAAATAGAGAGTTCAGGCCCAGCTTTTCTCTCAGGCCAGCTGGCACCACCTTCCTGGTGATGCTGGGACCAGGGGACCCTCTGCAGCTCCATGGAGAGGGGGCCCTGTCTTTTCTGCCCTGGGCACAATGATCTTGAAACTCAACAGGTCCCCCGTGGAGGCAAATAATTAGTTTCTAGATGGGATTGCCCTGCCCCCCAGGCAGTGTTCCTGGGCTGCCCTGGCGCAGTGCTTCTCTTCCTCGTGCCTTGCTGCCTGGACTCCATCTTTCCACCTTGCTCCCTCTCTGAGTGTCTCTGTCTCTGAAGGGAGACCCAGAGTTTGCATCACCCAGTGGTTCAGAGCACAGTCTTTGAAGCCATGAAGGTCTGGGACGTCTGAGTTCAAGTCCTGCTTCACCAACCCTGTGACTGTGGGCACGTTACTTTGTTTCTTTGGATGTAAGTATCCTTGTCTGTAAAATGGTTAACTAGTATCAACCCCGCAGGTTTGTTCCGGGGACTGAATGAGTTAGTCTGTGTAAAGCTCCTATACGAGTGCCTGGCATACGGGAAGTGCCCAATCATATCCTCTCCACTCTGTCTTGGCTCCTGTCCCCGCCTGTCCCTCCTCCCTTTCACCACCGCCTATATGCCCACCTCCCAGGAAGGATGATGGGTTGCTGGAAGGCAAACTTCTCCAGCCCACGGTGGGAGAAAAGCATTTCACGGAGCTTTATTCCATGCAGATTATAGATCTGGGGGCTCCCAGAAGTCACCCAGTATAGCTCCTCTTATTCTAGATGGGGAAACTGAGGCTCCAGACAGGGGCTGGGATGTGTCTGTACAGATTTCCTCCACATTGGTAGATCTTAGTTCCATCTCCGCCTCTCCTGTTTCTCTCAACCATAGGATAAATTATAGAGTGATGGTAAGAACGATAGTTCTCATTCAGCAAATACTTAAGTATGCTGGGCCCTGCGCTAAGTTTGATATAATGATACTACCATATAACCATTGAGATGATGGTCCCAGTTGTAGAGGAGTCAAGTGAGACTCAGAGTGGTTACTCAGCTGGTCCAGATTGTACACTTAGTAGGTGGAGCCAGTCCTGGAAGCCCTGTCTGTCTCACGCTGGGGCTGGCTCCAACACAAATGGCAGTTCCTGAGGCCAGAAAGCAGAGGAAGACCAGTCTCAAGGCAATGACAGCATGGGTCTCAGACTCCATTTTTATTCTCTGTTGACCTTGAAGAAGTCAACCTGTCTGAGTCTTGGATACATCGCCTGTAAGGTGGAGGTGATAATTTGCAAGATAGTGCCTATGCTGATTACTGTGAAGCCACTGCTCCGGGAATCTTGGGCTGAAGGGACTCTAGGGGTCATTCCATCCAGCCCCTATTGTACTCCATGCCCAGAGGGATTAGGCAACTTGCTGAGTAGGAGGCAGAAGGGCTGGAGCAGGGATTTGGTCTGTGGCTGTGGGATGTCAGGGGTGTACTGTGTGACCATGTGATTTTCAGTTCTCTTAGAGCTTGTGTCTTCCCAATACCAGCTCCACCGACTCCTCTGTGGCCCTGTCACCCTCTCTGCCAGGTGCTTGTGTCACTGCCACACCCCCTCCATCACCCCTGGTGTACTCTCCCTCCTACTTAATGAGGGAACTGGTAGAGCAGCAGGTCAGGACTAGGCTGTAGGGAGCTCTGGGCTCCAGTCTGATATTGATGGAGTGTCTGCATTCTGTAAGCCTCTTCTTCTTTCTGCCTTTCAGCATCAGAAAGGACCATGGTCTTATGTATTAAAACTGGGCAAGTTTATCTTTCTTCAAACTACAGTCTGTGCATATCTCCGACGCGTCTAGGCGTTGCACAGAACAGCAACTCATCAACAGATGAGTTTGGGGAATGCTGGGTTAAACGAAGTTCAACAGCTTTTTTCCCTAACTCTTCTTTATTAAAATAATTGATTTAATTTCAAAGAAAATGCATGCTCCCTGAGACACACACGAAGTGCAGAGTCATATAAAGGAAACATCGATCATCACCACTCTTCATCATTCTCACTTTGCAGAGCAAGCGATGTTTCCTTGCGTGTCTGTCTCCGTGCTTACAAAATACATGCGCAAACACTCTCACACACATATACAGGATGCTTAAGCAATTTGGTTTTGTTTTCTCCTGAAAGTCTTGTCTGGGCCTGGAATGTGCGATAGCCCTCAATCTTCAAGACCAGCTTTGCTGCACAGCTTTCCCAAGTCCTGGGCCCTTTGCATCCACAGAGCGTCTTGGGGAAGCCTTTGGGCAAGGCTGGACTAGACATCCTAACACATGGGCTTCGGTGACCCCAGCTCAGCAGGGGAGGCTCTAACGGCAGGTGGTGGGTACCGGGCTGCTAAGGATAAACAACCGTCTGTGAATAAGGACACTCGTGGGCCCAACTGGCCAGTGCTCTGGGAGTTGGCTCAGTGGTGGAAGCTCTGGGTCTGTGGGAGTGAATGCCGTTGTCAGGGGCCAGGGGCTAGGGGCTTGGGGAGCTGGCCTGGCTCTTGCCTTGTCCTGGAGCGTGCCATGAACAGCCACAGCCTTCAGGGAGCCAGGCTGACCAGATGAAAAGTACAGTGCACGTGTCGGTGCCTGTGTCCAAGGAGGCACAACAGGCCCGCTTGGCCCCCAGAGGCCTCTCCCACCCTCCACATCCCTTCTGATTTTAGGCTGGATAAATGATTTGTCATGGTGAGTCCAACAGAGCCTGCCTGTGCTGAGTGGATTTATGTTCTGCTCATTACTTCCACCCTGAGGCCCCTGGGGTCAGGGACATGCCTGGGGTCACACAGGGAGTTTTTGGTAGTGCCAGCCCACACTCTGGGGCTCAGGTGAATTCAGGTGGGCTACCATACTTTCTGGGCAGCCAGACTTAGGTGCCAGAAGACTTTGGTTTGAGTCCTGGCTCTTCCACCCAAATGCAGATTCTGAGAAAGTGCCTAACTTCCTGTCTCAGTCTCCATTTCCCAAGCAGGCTGGCACTGGTTCTTAGTCTAGCCCCTTTGAAGAGCATAGAGCAGGTCCTCACGGCTGTGTGGAAGTGCCCGTGTGGCAGTGTTGTGTAGAGATTGGGGTGGGACTTGAGAGTCGTTGTTCGTTTGTGAGGTCTATAGGGCTCATACGCTGGGCTGGGTTTGGGAGGATGGAGGTGATAGAGATGGGGCAAGAGCAAGCAGGCATTCTCTGGAAGCATCCAGCCTGCCTGAGGGGTCAAGATGCAGTCCTGGGAGGCACACGGAGACTGCCCGCATCCAGGCGAACATTAGAGGAGGTGGGTCCTGGCAGGGCCCCTGAAGGGATGGACAGGGTGGGAGATGAGGAGAGCATGTCCTGGGAGAGGCACAGCACATTCAAAGGCACAGAGCTGGGTTGTGGGCAGGTGTTAGGAGACAGCCTAGATGGTTTTGCTGGGAAGTGTCTTGGGAGCTGCCAGGAACGAGGGGCTGCAGAGGTTCACCTCTGCTGTGGGCACAGCTCTCATTCAAGAACCAGGTGGTGGCAGCCACCCACCTCCACCACAGGGAGAGAACTGCATGCTAGCCTCTGTCCTTATGATAGGCTCCCACAGGCCAGAGCCAATGGAGGGATAAACCTTGCTAATCGTTAATTACCATCCGTGGTGTGATTTTATGACTTTCCAGATAAATGCTCTCTGAGGGAGTGTCAGCATTACGGACTCCCAGTTTAATGATCTGGGGTAGTGATTTAAGGGGTGGGGTCTCAGGTGGCTGGAGGATGGGAGCAAAAGCTGGTGGAGTCCCTCAGGATCGAGGCCAGGGCTCCTGCCTGGCGGGGAGCAGGAATGGCCTAAAAACCCAAGCATTGGCTGGATTGCAGCTGGCTGCTCCTTCCTGCTTTCCCGAGCTTATGCATCCAGAGAACACACTCCCTGTCTGCTGGCTGCACCCATTGACCCCAGGCTCCAGCCAGGCATCATGGGGCTTTTGGGAGTGGGAGGTTCGAGAGTCGTTCTGTCTGCCAGCTGCCGGCTGCTATAGCCCACCTGTCTGGCAGCCGCATACCTGTTAGCTCTTCTTCAAGGCAGGGTGCTGGTCAGGACTGCCCTCTCCCTTTCTCAGGACACATCTCCACCTGCCACGTCCTACCTGCCCTTTCACCCTCCTCTTCCCAGAAGCCCCTGCACACTGCACAACCCCTCTCCTAGCTCTCCATTGGTCTTCCCTGAACCAGGGACATTTTCAAGTCTTCCTGACTCCCTGCCCAGGCTGGAAGCCCAGGCTGGGGCGGTGGGGTATGTCCCTAAACCTCCCAGAGAAGATTTGTAGTGGGCACATGGGCTTCCTCCACTTAGCTTTCACTGTATTTAGCTTTCTTTTAGGGAGAAGGGCTGCCCCAGGTGGAAAAGAGCTGAGGGTGCCCCTCCCCGAGCCCTACTCTGTGCTATGTGCTGGGCCCCGGGGCCAGGTTCTTGCTGAGCCTTTGCATAGGGTTAAGCGCAGGATTCTGGAGCCACACTCTAGAGCCGGACTCCTGGGCTTGACTCCTGTCTCTGCCGTACATAAACCTGGTGACCTAGGCAAGAGACTCAATCTTTTTTTGCCTGAATTCCCTCATCTGTAAATGCAGACTACAGTGGTACCTACTGCATGGGTTTATTGTGGGGATCAAATGAGTCAACGCGTGGAAAGTTCTTATTCTGGTTTCAGCACGTAGACTGGGCTCCTAGTTTGCTGTCATTAGCACATCTACATGAATCCTTACAAACTCTGAGTGGATGTGCCTGGTTTGATGACAGGCAGCACAGTGGCCGAAGGTTTGCATACCGGCCGGTCAGCCACGCTCGGATCTGGTGCTCAACTTAACCGTAGGACCTGGGAACTTTGAATTTCCTGAGTCTGAATTTCCTCATCTGTGAAATGCCAGTCATAATAATAGCAGCTACCTCTTAGGATTACTGTTCTGATGAACTAAGTTCACTCCCGTAAGGTAGGATCACAAAGTGCCTGGAACGAAGCAAGCTCTCAGTAAAGCAAAGTATTGACACTCCCATTAGACAGATGGGGAAACAAAGTCTTGGCGAGGGGAAGGGACTTATCCATCCGAGGTAGTCACTAAACTCAGTTCCATCTGAGTGCAAAGGCCAGGCATGTTCCTTCCCACCCCCCTCCACCCCCCACGGACAGGGGTCACGTTCAGACCTTCTCAGGCCCTGAAGCCCTCTCTTCAAGAGCTCGTGATTGGAAAACCTTGATCACCCTCCTCCTGACCCAGCATGCTTATTACCTGATTGAACCTGGGTGAATTGAAGTTGCCAAGGGCACCCTATCTTCCAGGAAACAGGGCCTGCCAAGACCACTCTGCTGACCTTGGTGGGTGTGACAGGTCCCTGGGTCATCAATTTCCTTTATGACCAAGGCCACCAATTTTCTCCCTCTTAGATTCCCTCGTCTGAAGCCTGGTGCATCCACGCAGCACCTGGTCAGGAAGCCGGGCCAATTTTCCTCCCTTTTGATTTCATTCTGTTCCTGTCTGGCTGCCCAGGCACATGGAGAGTTTGTCAAGTGCAATTTCTGTCTCTTGTGGCTGCCCTGCCCTCTGCAGAGTGCCGAACGGGCAGGCAGGATCACCCGGCTCAGTGCCACAGACATCACTCTCCTGTGATAAAGGCCAGCGCGTACCCTTGAATGAGGAGCCTGTCATTCTTCATAGTCACCAGGCAGCTGGCGGGCAAGGCCGCCTTGCAGACTCAGAGCGGGAGCATGGGATGGTAGCAGACAGCGGGGGCGGCTGGCAGTGGGCCGTTGAGCTCACAGGCTTGGGAAGAGGCAGATTTGGGTCCCACAAAGGGCTGGGTGTAGGGTTGCTGGAATAACAGAAGTCCCTGCCGCTGCTCACCTGCATGGCCCAGCATCACCAGGAGATACTGCTAGGATGAGGCAGCTCAAACTCAAGTCTCAGCTGCCACCATTGCTTTTTTTTTTGAGATGGAGTTTCACTCTGTTGCCTAGGCTGGAGTGCAGTGGCACGATCTCGGTTCACTGCAACCTCTACCTCCTGGGTTCAAGCCATTCTCCTGCTTCAGCTTCCTAAGTAGCTGGGATTACAGATACCCACCACCACGTCCAGCTAATTTCTGTATTTTTAGTAGAGACAGGGTTTTACCGTGTTGGCCAGGCTGATCTCAAACTCCTGACCTCAGGTGATCCACCCGCTTTGGCCTCCCAAAGTGCCAGGATTACAGGCACTCAACCTGGGTGATGAGCCACCATGCCTGGCCAGCTGGCACCATTGTTAATAACCATTAAGTCACATTTCATCACACATAGGTGCCAAACTTAACGCTTTTGAAATATGCCCGAGTATTCTTTGACATGCCTCCCCTTGAGCGTGGGATGGATTTCATGACTTGACTTGCTGTCTCCCCTTCTCCAGGCTGGCAGGGAACCCTGGGCATCATAGAAACAACAGCAACCCTTGCTGCGATTCACCAAATAACTCCTGTAGACCAGGGACTGGGGCTAGGCGGCTACCTGTTGCCCCTTAGTGACTCATTTGATCCTGTCAGTGGGGTAGCTGATATTATTAACATTCCCATCTCAAAGATGAGGAAACTGAGGTGCAGAGACATTAGCAAATCACTCATGGCATCAGCTTGTAAGTCACAAAGCCGGGGTTGAGCCTCCTTGGCTCGGCCCCAGGGCCTCTTTCTTAGTCACAGTACTACCCAGCCACAAAGACACTCCCTGCTGGGCGACTGATTGTGCAGGCTGAGAGGGGCCAGTGGAAGATAAAAAGCTAACAGGTTCTTGAAGGGTGGAGGGTCAGCCTTTTTCCTGGAGGAGGATGAGGAAAGCCTTGACTGAGAGATAGGCAGGACTGGGGAGATCACAGACGGACCTGTGGGCATAGGGTCTCTAGAAGCTGACCTGGGAATTCTTGGCTGAACTGTGTGCAACAGAAACCTTTTTTCTTTCTTTCTTTCTCTTCCTTCCTTCCTTTCTTTTCATTCATTCGTTCTCTCTCTTTCTTTCGCTTCCTTCCCTCCTTCCTTCCCTCCCTCCCTCCCTCCCTCCTTCCTTCCTTCCTTCCTTCCTTCCTTCCTTCCTTCCTTCCTTCCTTCCTTCCTTTTTGAGACAGGGTCTCCTTTTGTCACCCAGGTTGAGTGCAGTGGTATGTCCAAACTCACTGCAGCCTCACTCTCCCAGTCTCAAGCAATACTCCCACCTCAGCCTCCTGAGTAGCTGGGACCACGGGCATGCATCACCACATCCAGCTATCTTTTTATTTTTAATTTTAGTAGAGATGAGGTCTTGCTATGTTGGTCAGGCTGGTCTTGAACTCTGGACTCAACTATCCTCCTGCCTCAGCCACTCAAAGTGCTGAATTACAGGTGATGGAGATCACCTGTAATTCAGAGATCTTTAAAGCAAAATGCCAAGGGAACGCTGTTTGAGTAGGACTGTAGCGTCTATACTTGTAGTTTCCACAGCCACCTTCGGGAACTCTCACTCCTCCCTGGGTACGCCCCTACCCAGGCCCCCAGACAAGATTCTGGGGATCTTCTTGTCTCTCAGGCACTCTAATTTTACCAGCCACCCGCAGTTCTGCCTCCTACCCACCCCTTGGTTCTGTCCGCTTCTTTCTCACTCCACTGCCCCCGCCCCACCCCCAGCCACTGCCACCTCTCGCCTGCTGGGGACACTGACATCACCTCTTGGTTGCTTCTCCTCTTCCCAGTTGCTCTTCCCTCTGACCACGTCTTCCCTGAAGGGGCCTTCCTACAGCACGATTGAGATAATTCTCCGTCCTTGATTACAGTTGCTCAGTGACTCATGTGGTGTTCAAGTCCAAATCCCTGAGCATGTTTTTGAACTGGAAAACTCTGACAGAGGGCAGTCGTGGCAATCAGAGAAGGCTTCCTGGAGGAAGTGACCACTAGGCTAAAACATGAGTGAGAGTTTATGACATACGACATGCAGGAAAGACACTCTGGGACAGCAGCGGCAGAGGACCTTCCTGCAGGGGCCTCCCACACCCTCAGTCCGCCGCTATGGGATTTCCAAGAGGAAGCAAAGCTGTGGGGCTATGCTTCCCATTGCGCAATGTGGATGTTCTGGGAAATACCACTGGAGGGTGGACGGGCAGGTGATCGTCCACACAGGAAGGGGCATGCAGGGCTGGATTTGCTGAGCCCAGATAAGCGGCTCTAGGAGTGCTCCAGAGAGGAAGCCCCTGAGCTCGGGAACCTCCTGTGTGTAGGTGATAACCCAGGTTTGGAACGCACAGGTATTGACTGAAGCCACCATGCACAGACTGGACAGAAAATGGTTGGTGGGGCTGGTTCTTGGGGAACAAGACAGTATCTCGCAGAGGGGAGAAGGGACTCTGGTTCTTTCCCTCAGGGGGCCCACGGAGAGTTCCGTAGGCTCATGGCCGAGAAGAAGGGGTCTGCACTCTGTTTTTAACACCATCTATTTTTTCTTTGGAGACTTACCCTGCAGCCACGAGGCAGGGCTGGGCGGGGTCATGCTGTGCCCCTGGAGCTGGGCACCTAAGCTGAGCATTTTTGTAGAAAACAAGACTGGTCCCATGTAATAGTGTGAGATGAACCAATTCCTCTACATGGCAATTTGTCACAAACACATCCCTCAAGTCATGGGGTGCCAGGGACCCCAGGAAAGAAGTGAGCTTGGCACCGGTGAGGATGCTTCTGCTGCAGCTCTCTGGGTGCACCCATATGTGATGCTGGGCAGTTGCTTCTCCTTTTGGGGACCTCAGTCTCCCCATTTGTGAATTTTGAATCTTAATAGTAACCCTTCTGCCCCCTAAGACAGTTGGAGGATCAAATAGGATAACGGAGGTAAAGTCACACAGGCATTTATCTGATGAGCCATGTGCCAGCCATCATTGTGGGTGCTGGAGATGAGAGCACCCACACGGCTCATGGTCTGGTGGCTGCTACGGTGGGTGCTGGCCTCAGCTCTCACGCACTTCATGGTCTGTTAGGGAGGCAGACAAGTCACCTGAACAGCTGTTGCTCACCCAGTGTCCTTCAGGCACTGCTGGTTGAAATCCTGGTGTGTGTTGGTGAGGGTCAGAACTTGATGCGAACTTGGTGTTTGTGCACAGTGAAGAGGAACGGGCTCTCCCCTGAAGGGCTTGGCTGTGTCCCCAAAATAGTGAACCACATGCCATCGTGGGTCTTAGGAAGAGTCCCAGGAGTGAGTAGTCCCATCAAAGAATGTCAAAGTGGAGGTCCATACCATATCGTACCCTCCTTCCGCTGACCTCTCTTGTTCGTGCAATGCTGAGTGGAACAAGAATGATGGTGAACTGCCACCTCCTCTAAGAAGCATTTATGGATTTCCCCTGTGGTGAACAGATTATGACCCCATGGAAGCATAATGCTACCAACAAGGGCCCCGCCCAGAATATATGTGTACATCTTTGTCTCATTTAACTCAGGGATACCTTGAGATCCTTACCTGTCCTGCCAAACATGGGGCCTGGTTCAGCCCAGCTCTTGTCTCAGCATGGCCCAAAAGCAAGGACTGGGCTGGAATATTATTCTTTGTATCTTCCCCAGTGCCCAGCACAATGCCTGGCGCAGTTGTTAAAGGACTGACTTAAAAGTTCTAGGCCAAGTGCAGGTAGTAGTCCGCTCTGGGCCCATGCATGGAGAAGTGACCGGTTCCAAGTGCCAATCAAGGGGAGGACAGAGTCACTGGTGGCCCTGGTTGGAACTGTGAGCCTGAGTGACTGGGAAGTCAGGCTCCCCAAAGGGGGCCTTTCAGAGACATTAGCCCACTCTGGGAAAATTAGAATTTCCAAATGTAGATAGCAGCTAATGGAGACCCTCATTACTTGTCATAGCATTAATTTTAGGAGATAGCCCTGGTGCACATTAGGAGGCTATTTTAGTACCACATGAGTTAGGTACCTTTATTAGCCATCAGAGGTCAGGGAGGTAATGAAGTACTTCAGGTGGAAGGGAGAAATCACACTTCACCTTGGATCTAGTCATTTCCCCCGTGTTTCAGCGTTGTCAGCTCATCTGTCAGGCACTGCCCATAGCCTGGTGGCATCTCGGGCGGTCTAGAGCCCAGGTGGGCAGGCAGAGGAGAGTCTGCATAGGTGACCTGATTTGAGCGCACGCTGGCCCTGGCGTGGTGTGCGTGGGTGTGTAGGAATGTGGCGGCCTTCATGTGTGTGCACACCTGTGTGGGCATGTGTGTGTTGCGGGGGAGTAAGTGGGCTTCTGTGCATAGGTGGGTGCATAAAGAACCTTCTAATTAGGCGGAGAAAAACAGAATGGGCTGTCTGTGGAGTAGATACCCTCTGCCCTCTGGGACCCTGGCAGCTGGACTCTTTGGACTCTTATAAGGGAAGGGGCACTGTAGAGGTGGTGGAGAACCCTCAGCCTGTGTGCAGGGATCCAGGACACCCAGCTCCTCCTCACAGCTTGAGCATCGCTTAGTGCCTGAGTAACACCATTGCCTCCTTGGAGCCTCTGCTTCTCCTGCTCAGGCGGTTTTAGACTGATGCCCTCCAGCTGCTTCCCAGGAAACCAGGGTGGTCTCGTTCAAGTCCTCTCTGTAAGGCTTGTGGATGGCTAGCACACCCTCGGCCAGCTCTTGGGCCCCCCAGGCCAGCTTTCGGGTGCCCTGTTCCCACAGGCTGGGACAATGAGACCTGCTCTGAGGTCTCTGCTCCTCTCCCGAGGGCTGCTGGATTAGGTGGCGATGCTTCAGGAATGCCCATGCTGTGCCCTTTTAGCATCCCTGCCCCCAACTGGGCCTGCCACTGTCTGATTTCCTCTTGACTCTTGGGAGAGATGCTGAAATTGTGAGGACTGTAGCTTCCCCGATAAACAAACAGATGTGGGAATTCCCCTCCACCCTCACAAAGGTGTGGAGTGATGTGGAGAGGCTTGGTTGTCAGGACTCGCTGAATTGTGGGAAGGGAGGTGAGTACACTCATGGGGTGTACTCTGGTGGCTCCCAGAGCTCCTTCTGGCCAGCAAGGTCTGTGAGCCCCCATAATCATCCTGGCTCTTATGGACACAGACTACGGTTTACCAGGGACTTTCTCTGTCTCTTGTGCGTGAACCCTCAGTGGCTGGCAGCAGCCTGAGCTTACTGGAAAGAGGAAGACAAGGTGGGTGAGGGACGGAGCTGGTCTAGTCTACAGCTTCCTCGTGCACCCTCGGGGGCCGCACCCCACTGTGGCTGCCCTGTCTGCTTCTCCTGCAGCCTCTGGATTTCACCTAGCAGATGGTAAGGGTTGCTAGCGGGGTGTGAGCTGGGTGGTGGCATGGAGGGGGAGGGAGACAGCCTCACTGGAGGCTTTGGAGTCAGCAGACCTGGGCTCACTTGGCTGTGTGACCTTGTGTGCGGGGTGGTCACTTCACCTTCCTGGGCCTTCCTTTCTTCACCTGTGAAATCTTGTCAGGAGGAAAGGAGAAGGGCCCTGGGCACGTTCCTGGCACTTCGGAGGGGTATCACACACAGCGATTCTTGCTCCATTCCCTTCCTCTTAAAACAGTGGATTCGAATAGGCCTTGGGTGTTCTTTGCCAGGAAAGTCAGAGGAGCTGGTTTGCCTGTGGGAACTCTGGCTTGGTTACCCACTGACCCCTGTCACTTTGAACCCCATTGTTGAGGCCCCATGGCAAGTCCTGGTGGCCCCAAATTGATCAGAGAGAGGCTGAGGCACAGACCCAGGGCAGGCAGATGGTATAGAGGAAGAAGTACAGCCCTCAGCCCCTGTATGAGTTCTTACAGGGTGCAAGTGGTTCAGTGAGGTCGCTGGTCACTTTTGGCTTTGAGTTCCATGTCATATTCTGCTGTGGATGGGGAGGGGCTCCCTGAAGGCAGGCAGGGTGGCAGCTGCTGCATTGCTTGCTCTCTGTGGCCCAGATGGGTGCCTGCCATTTGGTGGTGGTTTGCTGAAGGCATAGACAAATCAGTTCAGAAGCCTGTGAGGGTCTCAGGGAACTTGCAGATTCAGGGAGTTAGTCCTGGCCAGGGACTTAGGGTTCATTCATGCTCTCATGTCACTGAGGAGAAAACTGAGGTGCAGGGGAAGTTTCTGGGGCAGGCAGAGGACTCAGTGGGCCAGAACATTGCAGGCTGGAGAAGGGCTCAGAGCTAGAGTTCAGGAGCCTGTGGGGAGCCAGCCTGCACTCAAGGGTAGAGGAGGGAATGGAGGGTTGGAGGGAGCTGGGCTGAGTGGTGAAGGGCAAAGGAGAGGGCTTGGGGTGGGACAGGTGTCTTCTAAGCACACAGCAGCCCAGCAGTGAGAGTGCAGCTGCATTTGGGACACTGTGCAAAGTTTATCAGGCTCTGGAACTGCCTAGACTACAGAGTGAGGTGTAGATGGAGCTGGTACTGGAACACCCTCTGGTCAGGCCCCTTAAACCTATTCCACCACCCATCCTACCCATGTCCCAAAGCCCGTGTGGCCAGGAGGGGATGTGGCCAAACACCTTTCTCATGGTCATCCGTGGGTTGACTGAGAGAATGGGATGCTAGGCTCCTCCAGGCCCTGGGACCCCACCGAGAATGAGATCCGGTCCCCTGGACACAGCATGCAGGGTTGCAGATGGCCTCTGCCCGCAGGCCTCACATGCAGACACCCCCCGACCTACGGCTTTGTTTCCTCTGAGTGGTGATGTGGAGGGGAGGAGGGAGGCGTGGGCAGCCTCCGCACATGGCGGCAAATTCGGGCCATTGATTTGCATTTATTTCCTGCTCAAATGATCCAGGCCGGCTGCTGCTGGGGGTGGGGGTGGAGGGGGGTGCTCTTTAGCATTTTAAGTTTGCAGATAATTGGAGGAAAATAACTCCAATAATGAAATCACTGCTGGATCGCATTCTGATACGTGACAAATCAATTCATTTATGATACCTTCTTTGTCACACTGAGCCATTCTCGTGCTCAGTGGAAACCTCTTAAATTAATAAAACTGTTAAATCCATAAAATCCTCCGTTCCGAGTAGCACATCACAGCACAAGTTTGAATCATTAAAGGAATAAAACTGATAAATGTGAGCTGGGGAGTGTCTGTGTCTGCAAAGAAGGGCTGGCTTTTAAGACAGATACAATATAATAGTCATAAGCTCCAATATATCCTCACTCTGTGCAGCAGGAAGAGGGGAGGGGGCGGGGCCCTCTGCATCTTCCAGGGGGAAGGCTGGTGGGTACGGGCCTAGCCAGCATGGGGCAGGGTGCTTTAGTGGTTATTTGTGGGACTTTATGCTTTTAAATAAAATATGATTTAATAGGAAAGAGAAAAATATAAAGCCTTTATTGGACCCTGCTGAACCCGTCTTAGCTCTACAGGGATTTTCCAAAACAGCCATACTTGTCTGAAAGGGGAAGGGGCAGCACAGTCTGTAAGATCACACAGTGGCCAGGGAGTGGGAGACCTGGCAGACAGGACGAGGGGAAGAGGGCAGAGCAGCAGGCTCAGGCAGGCTGGGTGGCCTCCAGCTGGACTGCTTGCTGGCTGCGTGACCTTGGGCAGGCTGCTGTACTTCTCTGAGCTTCTGTTTCCTCAGTTGTAACTGGGGATGGGGACGCTGATTTCATAGAGTGGAGCACATCAGATAATGCATGATAAAGAGCTGTGTAAAGTGTGTAAACTATGAGGTGGCCAGTCCACGGTCGTTCCTGAACATGGTTCCAACGGGTCAGAGTTCTTGCAATTCTCACCACACAGGGCTGGACTTCTTTTGGTGCATTGCGTGTGGGTCAGGCAGGATGATTCTGATGGAGTGAACTGTAAAGTTCTGTGCCCAGAAAGAACATCACATACCCCCTGCAGTGCACTCCAGGAGTTTACATTCCTCTTCAGATGCTCAGAACCAAGAATGAGCCCCAACATCACCTTTTCAGTCCAGATGGGCTCAGGGCAACCAGCGGAGAGGCCGCCACACAGAAAACAGAATGAAGGCTCATGTTCCGCCCCCCATGAGAATCCAGTTTGGAAAACAGAGGAGTGTTTTCTGTGCCCGGCACTGGGTAAGTGTGGGTAGGTGGCGGGAGGCACACAGAGGTGAGTAAGACCCCGCCTGCCCTTTGAGCCTCGTGTGGCCTCCTCCTTGTCTGTTTGCCTTTCTTTTTTCTTTTCTTTTCTTTTTTTTTTTTTTTTTTTGAGACAGGGTCTCACTCGGTTGCCCAGGCTGGAGTACATCGGCGTGATCTCAGCTCGCTGCAACCTCTGCCTCCCAGGGTCAAGCAATTCTTTGCCTCAGTCTCCCAAGTAGCTGGGATTACAGGTGCCTACCAGTAGAGACAGGGTTTCACCATCTTGGCCAGGCTGGTCTTGACATCTGACCTCGTGATCCAACCACCTCAGCCTCCCTAAGTGCTGGGATTACGGGCGTGAGCCACCGTGCCCCGTCTTTCATTTGCCTTTTATGCCAGTGAGACTAGAAGCTCCCTGATGTCATCTGGGCTTTCTCCTTTCCTCACCTCCTCCATGGTCTTCTTCCATAAACTTAAGGTCCATGCAACCTAGAACAGATGGAGTGTTCAGCCCCCATTCTAGAAACAGCTCACCCAGTGGGGCAGCTTTGAAACTTTACTCACAGTAAGAAAAACTTTGCATTGTACTCTGGTACACGTGTACATGCTATAAATATATCACTGGGACAAAACTTTAGGAAACGGTATTTGCCTAAATGGAATGCATGTGATTTGATTCTGTTCTGTTCTGTTTTGCTGTATTCTGTCCTATCCTGTACTCAGTTTTTAGAATGCTGTCTTGATCGCTAAATTGGTTTTATGCTCCACTAATGGGATGTGAACCAGTTTGGAAGATTCAGATCTGGTCTACTGGCTCAGTTTTCTGAGAAGGGACTTACCAAAGGCTGCACAGGAATGACTACCCTGACTCCCCAGGCTGGGTGGGGCCTAAGCTGGAGTCCCCCAGTCCATCTGCCCTTCAGTGCCACTCCTGTCTCTGGCTCCACATGAGCCCCTCCAGAATCCTTCCCATTGGTCACTCCGTGCATGACTCAGAGACTCTAGAGGAGAAAAGGACGGGAAGCTGTCACCAGCAGCCTCTGTCCACCTTCTTAAAAAGAGAATGGAAGTGACAAGGCAGCTCACCTGCCCTCTCCACCCCACAGAGATCAAAGGGGGCTGGGGGTGGGGAGCCCATGCCCCTGGCATAATGAGCCACGTGGGCCAGCAACCTGACAAGCCTTTGCTCCCCACCAAGTGTCAGGAGTTCTTGACAGCCGGCAACGGGAGCGCTAATTGCCAGCCAGGGCGAGGGTGGCAGCTCCGCAATCCATATCAATTATGGGCATTGGCCATGGCTGCGAGACAAAAAGGTTCCTCCGAGCCTGTCAGGCCCCAGTGTCATTACTTGGGGCTGCTGTGCCTGAGGGAGGCAGGACAGAAACAATGGACACCCGCCACCCCCCACGGCCTCGGCAGGCTGGCCCTGGGCTTGCAGTGCAGGGCCTGACAGTTGTAGGGGCAAATGTGAGGCCAGCCTGGTCTGCCTTGATGTTTTGGCACCAGGCTTGTCACCCTCGGCACTGATGGGCCACTGTCACCTCTCTTAGGAAGGGAAAGCTTCAGGTCGGGTTTTCTGTTTAGTCAATTCTTTTTTCCTTGTAGGGAAACTGAAAAGACTTATCACAACTGGTGGTTTTCAAACTAAGAGCCGCTTTGGGAAACGGAGAGGCTGTGTGGGTGACATTCAGGATCCCCCATCCCATAGTCACGTCAAATCTGTTTCTCAAATCAGGCATTGACTGAAGCCTCGGCATTGACTCTTAAACTCTCATCGGCTTCAGAGGCACCTGCAGGACTGGTTAGAAGAGATGGTGGGTCTGGGGTGGGGCCGTGATCTCTGTCTGTAACCAGTTCCCAGGTGCTGCCGCTGGGCCAGAGACCACACTATGAGACCAAGTGCTTCTCGGTCTCCATGTCACACACTGTGTGTATCTGGGGAGCTTTTTCAAAATACCCATGCTGGGGCACCAGCCCAAACCCGGAATGAAAATGTTCAGAGCATCGCTGGTGCCCAGGGAGTTAGATGCCCTTCAGCGCTGCTTACGCCAGTTGCTGAAGGAGGTTATGAGGGATATCTTGTCCCATTGAAGGGCAGGAAATGCTTTTTTAAAATTTAGAGTTGTTTGGCTAGGCAAGGGCTGCCTAGAAAGAGTGAGGCCCCTGGTGCTGGACGGGGCCAAGCTTAATTTGGGCCACTAACTCTTGTAGGCTGTGCTAGAAGAGCCCCGGAGTATGATCGAGGTTAGATGGGGGACTCTGAGTTTCTCCTCCCTGAAGTCTGAGCAGGGGAGATTTGGGATGTAGAGTTTGAGCTGGAGCTGGGTTTGGAAGTTGTCTCTTCCATGTCCCACGATGCCCCGTGGAGTCGTGGTGGAGTTTCCCACCACATTGGCTTCATGACCTCCAGCTCTCTGGGTACCATCTCACCCACCGACAGATCCTACCTCCCCCTCCCCTGTGAGAGAGGAGGGGCAGCCAGTGCCACCTCATTAGCAGATGAGGAAACTGAGGCCCAGGGAGGTTAAATGACTCATCTAGGGGTCCGCCACACTTCCTGGGGGTTCCCCTGAGAAGCAGGAGCCTGGACCATACGGCACAGGTGCTGATGGGATGCAGGCTGAGCCTAGCACGGCTGAGTGAATGATGCAGGTGCCTGAGGTGAATGACGCACTCCCCGGGGCCTGGTAAAGTGGCTGCTGAATTGTCCTCAGCTCTGGGGTTCTGGGGGATTGAGGGTCCAGGGTCTGATTAAGACATCCTCTAGGACTAAAGTTTGTCTGTGGCCTGGGGGTCTCAGTGCTCCTGGAAGTCGGGTCCAGCCCTCTGCCCTTCCATGGGACCTACCCGTCAGGGTCTCCTGCCACCCCTTCTACATGCATGCACCTTGCTGTAGCATTTTTAGGAAAACAGTTTTATTGAGGTATAATTTACGTACCATGAAAGTCATCCACTGTAAGTGTTCCGTTTGATGAGTTTTAGTAAATTTTTACAGTGTGCGGCATCACCACAATTCAGATTTAGAACATTTCCATCACTCCAAACGTTCCCTAAGGCCTGCTTGCAGCCGGTCCCCACTCCCTCCACCTCAGGAAAACTGAGTGTCTACTTTCTCTCTCTGTAGTTTTGCCTTTTCTGGAAAATTTTGTATAAACGGAACCATGCAATAAATCTTTTGTGTCTGGGTTCTTTAATTTAGCATAATGTTTCTTAAGTACATCCATGGTGTTTCATATATTAGTACTTTATTTCTTTTAATTGCAAAGTAGTATATGAATATACGACTACATCACATTTGATTTATCTACTTCGTGGACATTTGGATTGTTTCCTAGTTTTGGTGACTTTAAATAATGCTACCGTGGGCTGGGCATAGTGGCTTATGTCTGTAATCCCAGCACTTTGGGAGGCTGAGGGAGGAGAATCGCTTTAGTCCAGGAGGTGGAGACCAGCCTGGGCAACATAATGAGACCGTGTCTCTAAAGCAATAATAATAATAATAAAAAACAGTGCTACTATGAACTTTGCATATAAGTCTTTATGTGGATGTATGTTTTCCTTTTTCTTGGGGAGATAGCCAGGAGTCATGGGAAAGTGCACGCTTAACTTTTTAAGAAATTGCATTTTCCAAGGTGGCTGTACTCTTTTGTATTCTCGCCAGCAACTTATAAAGATTTCAGTTTCTCTGCCTCCTCTCCAATACCTGCTATTGTCTCTTTTTTTATTGGAGCCATTTTACTAGGTATGGACGGGTGCCTCATTGTGGTTTTAATTTGCATTTCCCTAATGACTAATGATGCTAGCTTCTTTTCATGTACCCCTTAGGTTAGTCATTGTGTGTCTCCGGTGAAGTGCTTATTCAAATCTTTTTGTGTTAATTGGATTGTTTGTTTATCACTGAGTTGTAAATGTTCTTCATATATGCTCAATAGAAGTCCTTTATCAGATACATAATTTGTAAGCCTTTTTTCCCATTCTGTGGTTCATCTTTTCATTTTCTTAATAGTCTTTTGAAGTGTAAATATTTTAAATTTGATGAAGTTTATTTTATTAACTTTTTCTACTCTGGATCTTATTTTGGTGTCATATCTGATAAATCTTTGCTTTATCCAATGTCAGAAAGATTTTCTTTTGTGTTCTTTCTGGGCATTGTATAGGGACAGTCTTTTGTTTAGATCCATGATCTTTTTTTTTTTTTTTTTTTCAGACAGAGTCTCTCTCTGTTGCCCAGGCTGGAGTGCAGTGGTGCGATCTTCACTCACTGTAACCTCTACCTGCTGGTTTCAAGCGATTCTCCTGCCTCAGCCTCCAGAGTAGCTGGGATGTCAGGTGCCCGCCACCAGGCCTGGCTAATTTTTGTATTTTTTTTTCAGTAGAGACAGGGTTTCACATGTTGGCTAGGCTGGTCCCAAAATCCTGACTTCAAGTGATCCATCCACCTTGGCCTTCTGAACAAAGTGCTGGGATTATAGGTGTGATCCACCACACCTGGCTGAGATCTACAATCCATTTTGAATTAATTTTGTGTATGGTGTGCAGTAAGAATCTAAGTTCTTTTTAAAATTTTTTTTGCATAATGATATCCAATTGTCCCTGCATCATTTGTTGAAAAGACTATCTTTTCCTCATTGAATTGTCTTGGCACTTCGTTGAAACTCAATTGACTGTACATGTGCACATTTATTTCTGGATTTTGTATTGGGTTGCACTGATCTACGTCTATCTTTATACCAATACAACACTGTCTTGATTACTGTTGTTTTATAGTAAAATCTGAAATCTGATAATGTAGGTCCTTCAACTTGTTCTTGCTTTTCAAAATTGTTTTGGCTATGCTGGGTTGTTTTCATTATCATATAAATTTTAGGATGAGCTTGTCAATTTCTACCAAAAAAGCCTGCTGAGATTTTGATACAGATTTGATAGGGATTTTGATGGCAATATGGGAAAAATTGCCATCTTAATAGTATTGAATCTTCCAATTCATGAATATTTACTAACATCTTCATTTATGTAGATCTTCTTTAATTTTTTTAGCAATGTTTTATAGTTTTCTGTGTAGAATTTTTTTATTTCTTTCATTAAATTTATTTCTAAATGCTTTATTCTTTTTGATGGTTTTGTGAATGAATTATTTTCTTAATTTTATTTTCAGATTGTTTATTGCATAAAAACACAATTGGTCAGCTAGGCCTGATGGCTCATGCCTGTAATCCCAGCAGCTTGGGAGGCTGAGGTGGGGGGATCACTTGAGCTCAGGACTTTGAGACCAGCCTGGAGAACATGGTGAAACCCTATCTCTACAAAAAATACAAAAATTAGCTGAGCATGTGGTGATCACCCTTGGTCTTAGTTACTCTGGAGGTTGAGGTGGGAGAAGTGCCTGAGCCTGGGAGACAAAGGTTGCAGTGAGCCAAGATCATGACTCTGCCCTCCAACCTGTCTCAGAAAAAAAAAAAAGAAAAAAGAAAAAAAGAAATACGATTGATTTTTATATCTTGATCCTATATGCTGTGGTGCTTTTAAAAGCAAAATGTCTTGATACTTCTCCTATTGAGAGATGGGATCCACTCTTGAATCTGGCTCTGAAAGTTCTTGGACCATAAAATACTACAGAACAAATACTACGGCCTTTAGAAACTAGCAGCTTCCTTCCTGTCTGTTGGGATACTTGCTCTTGGACCTCAGCCACCATGCTGTGAGGAAGTTCAAGTAGCCCATGCGGAGATCTGGTGTGAGAGGAATCGACGCTCCACCCTTCAGCAGCACCAGCTTGCCAGCCATCTGAATGAGCTGTCTTGGAAGTGGATACTCCAGTCTCCAATTAAACTTCTTTGGCTGGTGCTTCTTGGAACAGAAATGAGCTTCCCTGCAAGGCCTTGCCTTCAGTGCCGATTTGTGAGCAAGTAAGTGACCATTGTTGATAGGAGCCACTAAGCGTTTGGAGTGGTTCATTTCACAGAACTAAATAACTGAAGCATTTGCCCTCTGAGTCTGATTAAGTACTTGAGTGGGAAAGAAAGAGTCATGGAGAAAGGAGGAGGGGAGGAAGGGCTGAAAGCAGGCAGTGGGAAGGAAGAAGTGATGATTTGAGTGCCGTCTCTGTGGATGTGTTTTGGTCAGCAGGGTTAGACCAGCTCACAAACACAGTAGCTCCACTGTAAACACACATGTGTGTGTGTGTGTGTGTGTGTGTGTGTGTGTGTGTGCGACCTCAGGCAGATCATTCCTCCTTTTATGGCCTCGGTCTCCCCATGTGAACAATGGGGCCACTTGATTCTCTCTGCCATGATCTGGAAGAAAGGCTGAGCCAGGTGAGGTCCCCTGGGCTGAAGATGAAAGGGATGGCGGGTCTGGAGCTGCCAGGTCTTTGGGCTGCTCTGAGGGCCATCTGAGAACCCTTAGTCACTTCAGGCGTCTGATTGTGTTTTTGAAAGCTGTGTGTCTGAGAAAGGAGGAGGAGGAGGAAGGAAGGCAGGATGAAGACCAGGAAGAGCCATAATAATGACAATAATACTTTATATGGTAATATTTTCTTTGAAAAAAATTCAAAAATTAATTTTGAGAGGTAACTGTAACATTTACATGCAATTTAAAGACATAATACAGAAATCTGTGTATCCGACTTGTACACAGTCAAGATGTAGATACTTTCATCACCCCGTTTGTTCTTTCTTTTCTTTTCTTTCTTTCTTTCTTCTTTCTTCTTTCTTCTTTCTCTTTCTTTCTTTCTTCTCTTTTTCTTTCTTTCATTTCTTTCTCTCTTTCTCCCTTTCTTTCTCTCTCTCTCTTTCTTTCTTTCTTTTCTTCTTTCCTTCTTTCTTTCTTTCTTTCTTTTTTCTTTCTTTGAGATGAAGCCTCACTCTCTTGTCCAGGCTAGAGTACAGTGGCTCCGTCTCGGCTCACTGAAACCTCCACTTCCTGGGTTCAAGCGATTCTCCTGCTTTAGCCTCCCAAGTAGCTAGGACTATAGGCTTGCACCACCACACCCAGCTAAGTTTTGTATTTTTAGTAGAGATGGGGTTTCACCATGTTGTCCAGACTGGTCTCAAACTCCTGATCTCAGGTGATCCTCCCACCTCAGCCTTCCAAAGTGCTGAGATTACAAGGGTGAGACACCACATCTGGCCGTGTTACTTTCTTGAGAGTAGGTCTTTATAATACCTGTATGAGGGAGAGGAAGAAGCTTGGCTGAGGCAGGGCTCTGGGGAGGATGGAGAACAGCAGAGGAAAGATGGGCCCTGCCCAGGATTGGCCCAAGAGGGAAGGTGGAGGCGGAGGCAGAGCCCAGTGAGAGGGCTGAGTGTGGCTGCTTTTGTCTCAAGAAGAGAGGGTGTCGGCAGGGAGAGGGGGTTGCTCATCTCTGTGGGGTTTTCTGGGGTCACAGGGAGAGATGGGCCTTTTTGGCCTGAAGGGAAGAACTGGAGGAAGCTCATTGCAGGCTCAGGATAGGGCCACGGGACGCTACTCACTGGAGGTATTGGGGCTGGGTGGTTGGTGGGGTGGAACAGAGCATGGGCACCTAGGAAGCTGCACTAGATGATTCTTTGATGTGGGGATGGTGAGGCCAGATGAGAAGCCCCCAAGCTCTGCCCTGAGTAGTGCTGCTGACCCAGCTGGCCACTCTGTGTGCCCTGCCCCTTTCTGCAACCTCCCCTCTTGGCACAGCCCTTTTCTGTCCGGCCTGTCCCACATTGCCCAGGGCTCTTGTGCGGCCCTGTCTTCCCAGGGCTAATTAGTGGTCACAAGGCCCAAGGTCAGACCTGTTTGTTTGGAGTTGTCTGGAGAGCAAAGCCCTGAGTGAGCAAGGGTGAGGTGGGAAAGGCATGCCAGCCCAGCACACATGAGCTCCGGGGCAGCCCGGCCCCTCCGCCTCTGCCGTGGCTCCCTTCTCACGTCCTGGACACTCCCCTCCTCTTTTGCTCTTTTCACAACTGACTCTTTTACGTCCTGTGGTCCTTAGCCAAAAAGACACCTCCTTAGAGAGGCCCTCCCTGACTGTCACAAAATGCGTCCCTCCTCCCGCTTTATAGCTCACTCTACCTCCTGTTTGCTTAGTCCCTGGCACTATCACAATGTGCCATTGTCCATGAGTGTGCGAGCTCTGTCTGGCGTGTCTGTCCGGCTGGATGGTCTGCCCTCTGAAGGTAGGGCCACGGGGCCTTTTTCTAGGTTGCGTTCCCAGTACCCTGCCCAGCAGGTGCCTGAGGAGTGAGTGAACGGTAAAAGCTAACACTGGCATAGCTTCTGTAAGAGCTGGCCCTATTCTAAACACTTCACCTAGATCAACTGAATAAATCCTCTGAACAACCCATAAGCTAGCTCTTATTATTATCCTAATTTTATAGATGAGGAGCCAAGAACAAGAAGGCTGCGTGTCCCACAGCTAGTCAGTGGTGAGGCTTGGATTTGGAACCGAGGCAGTCTGGTGCCAGAGTTGATGCTCTCAGCCCCTGAATGAGTGGTACCCACCTGCTTCTGGCTGTGACACTGCTTCAGGGGGCCGTGGACCCCAGGCTCCATTGCTGTTCCCAGACACCATATGCAAGATGTCCCATGCTGTCCCCAACCCCCATCCCCTTTAACTGCTGCATACCTATTACCTCCTGGATGACAGCTCTGATTTCACTGGTCTTCGCAGGTCCCAGCAGACCATTCTCCTCCAGCAGTCCTGGGAGTGAGGACTTGTCATCCTCTTATGGTAAAAGGGGAAACTGAGGTTCTCTGGGGGAAGAAAATGGGACTGCCGGGTTCCCCAGCCCAGGACCCTTTCTCTGCCTTTTGGCTGCTCTGTCTCATAGGCGGCAGAGCATTCAAAACACTGGGTGGGCTTCCCAGATGAGGTTCCTCTCATTTCCCAGTAGCTCTGGGAGGAAGGTGGCAGGTATGGCCTGTTCTCCCCATTCTGTTGATGGAAAAACAGGCCCAGAGAGGTGAAGCTCGTTGCCTATGGTCACACAGCTAATGAAGACCCAGGCTTCCCAGCTTCCAGCCCTGGGTCCATCCTGGGCACCCTTGACACCAGGTGGCAGGCACTCCAGGCTCACCTATCTCTGGGTCAGGGTGAGACGCCAAGGTGGCTAGCACATACTAGGTGAGCAATATCCCATCAAACATCTTGGAAAGTAATTTCTGAATGAATACATGAGTGAATGAATGATTCTCTGATGTATGCCCCATAGCGGAGGCTTGGCAGGGTACCTGTCAGGGCTCTGTCAGTGCCGGCTGTCCATTGAGCCCTTCAGAACTAGCTAGTGTGACCTAATAGTTTGGGCTGAAGAAAATGATCCTTTTTCTAAGGGAGAGGCAAATCCAGGGATGTGGAAGGTCAAGGAAGGCTTCTTGAAGGAGGTAGCATTGGTTCTGGACTTGAAAAGTTGAGGAGAGAAGTGCTTAGGACAGGAGGCCTAACAGATCCCTGGGTCCAGCTTCCATCACTAGGATGGAAGTGAGGGAAGGAAGGCAGAAGGACTCATGCCCTGCGGAGTGGGGGCCTAAGCACGCGTTGCACAAGGCCCAGAACAGCCAGGCAGGTTGGGGGCCATTCCTCTTGTTCCTTCATGCCTTAGTTCAGGCCTCTAGGATTTTCCCAGCACCTCCCTCTGAAACCGGTCTTTCCTTTGCAAGGACTGGCTAGTTTTTGGCTTTGGACATATGTGGGTTTTGTTTCAAAGAATTTCAGTCCATGAAAATCCAAAATTCTAAGGGAAGGGAATTTCATTTATTAAACATCCTAGGGCACTAGGCATTTTACATATGCTAATTTCTTTGTCATAAGAACCCATGAAAAAGTTACGATTTTCTTTTTTTTAAGCAGCATGACTGTTTAAAGTTCATCCATTTAAAGTGTACAATTCCATGGTTTTTAGTGTATTTACAGATTGTGCAACCATCACCATAATCTAATTTTAGAACATTTTCATCATCTCCCAAAGAAATCTTGTGCCCATTAGCAGTCACTCCCCATTCCTTCCTCCGGCTCCCACATACCAAAACAGCCTTGAGACCAGCATAATGAATTCCTTTTACCCCCACCACCCAGCTTCCATCATAATCCAGTTCCATCCTGGCTGCCTTATCTTTCTTTGCTGATGCTGTTACTGAAAAATCCAAAATCCTCTCCATTGCAAGGATGATCTGTGGACCAGCAGCATGGGCCTACCCAGGAATTGGTTATAAATGCAGAATCTCAGGTCCCACCCCAGTCCCGTTGACTCAGAATCTGCCTTTTAATAGAATCCCCAGGAGATCCATGTGCAGTGGCATTCGGGCAGCTCTGGGATAAGAGGAAGCTTGAGTCTTCGTGACATGTCACCTTCATACACTTCAGTGTGTGTCTCTGACAGAGGAACATTGTCCTCCATAACCACCAGGCCACTATCACAGTGACTGAGATAAGAATACAGAAGCTCCTCTCTTAATCCCTATTCTGAAATTCCAGGACCCAGCTAGGAATGCAGCGTATGAATCCAGACCTGTCTGGCTGTCTGCCTTTCTTCCCTCCACCTTCACCATTCTGAGCCTGTCCCAGAAAGATGAGAGGCTTTGGGCAATGGTCTAAGTTTCCCCCTTTCATCAAGGGCAGCTTGGAGCCTTCGGCGGAGGCCCTTGCAGACACTGAGACACCAGGCGGCTCACTCTTTCTCTCTGAATGGCTGGGGTAGCAATGGTTGTACCTTGGCCGATGACCAGATGACCATAGCCAGCCCCTCGGTCAGAGTGCTCGTGATTGACAACAGAGGGGACTGCTGGCTGGGCCAGGGGCCAACCCACCACTGACCTGCTGCTGTGTGACCTGAGCCAGACCCTCTCCCCTTTGGAATTCTTTCTTGGAGTGGCCAGATTAGGGAACCTGGGCCTGGTCCCAATACAGCAGGGTGTGCTATGTGCCACCATCACCGTACTCAGCTGGTGGCCATTCTGGGTGCCAGCACAGTGTCTCTGAGTAGGCTTGTTTTTTCTCCCCTACCTGAACTCCAGGGGCTAGCTGTTGGGGAGAGGGGCACCTGGTTGCTAAGAGGTGCCCTATGAGCAGTAGAGGCTGGGTTCTTTGAATTTGCTGTCATGAAGCAGAATCAGGCTTAGTGTCCTTGAGGCCCTGCAGGGACCCTGGCCCTATCCTGGGTGCTCTAGGGGGAGCCCAGGGGAAGGGCAGGCCGGGGCATGGCCCTCTGGGGGCTGCAGGCTGAAGTGGAGGGAAGGCTTAGAGCAGTCCCCACCCTGGCGTCAGCTCAAGTCCTCCAGCCTCCTGATTTTAGGGATGGGTAACCAAACGTGGCACAGCAAGAAGTGAGGGCTTCTCAGAGCCTCTCTGGCTCTCGCGATAAGGGCGCCATGTCCTGCCCAGATGAAAGGCCACGAACGTGCTAACGGGACCGTGTCCCCATCCATTGAGCTCCCTTGTCAGTAAATGGGCAGTTGTGGGTACAGAGTCTGGGGTCAGGTGGCCTGGGCTTAAACTCAGCTCTTTCTTACTAGGTGTGCCACCTGAGGTGAAGTGTAGGGTAGCTTTGAGTCAGTGCTGCCTCTTATGAAAATAGGCGGGATCATCACCATATCCGTCTCAAAGTGTACCCAGGAAGACTGAATGGAGGAAGCGACCTGGCACACAGCACCCGGGCAATAGAGGTTGGCTGCTACTCTTATTTATTTATTTGAGGCAGAGTCTTGCTTTGTCGCCCAGGCTGGCGTGCAATGGTGTCATCTTGGCTCACTGCAACCTCCGCCTCCTGGGTTCAAGCGATTCTCCTGCCTCAGTCTCCTGAGTAGCTGGGATTACAGGCGTGCAACACCATGCCCGGCTACTTTTTGTATTTTTAGTAGAGATGGGGTTTCACCATATTGGCCAGGCTGGTCTCGAACTGCTGACTTCAGGTGATCTGCCTGCCTTGGCCTCCCAAAGAGCTGGGATTGCAGATGTGAGCCACCGTGCCTGGCCCTGCTGCTACTCTTATTAATTAGCATTACGGGTCTCTGCCTGGAAGCCCCAGTGTCTTACTGAATGTGGAAGGCCTTTAACAACCTGGCCTTTGATTTCCTCTCTTGCCTTAACTCCCCTTCCCCATCTCTGCTTTCTATGTTCCAGCCCAACCCACGTTTAATTGTTTCCTGAACTGGGTTCTTCCCTCCAGACCTTTGCCCATGCTGTTCCCTCTATCTGAAGCACTTTCCTTCGTATAAATTTAGACCTCATTTCCCTGGCAACCTCTGCAACCCATGACGGCATGGAGGGTCCCTCCTGAGAGCCATTTCTCGTTTGTACCACCAGGGTCTGTATTGCCATTGCTTGTTTACTGTCTCTCTACCCAGCAGACTGTGAACTCCCGGCAGCAGGGCAAGAGTCCCCAAGTCTCCAGCGTTTGGTGCAGGTCCTACTTACTGGAGATTCCCAGGGAACCTTAGCTGAATAATCAAAGGGATGAGTGGTGCTTGTCAGTATACAGTAAGTGTCAAATGAGTGCGGGCTAAATGCACTGGGAAATTAGGGCCCCATAAAGCATGGTGCTTTATGGAAAATTTATGGGAAGTGGTGGTCAAGAAAGGTTTGCTGTAAGAAATAAGGCCATAATATGGCCTTGTGGGGATGCAGCTCAGGCTGAGAGAAGGGAGAGGCATTTAGTTGTCTTCTGTAAATGTTTATTAAAGTGCCTGACTTACTAGCAGGCTGCCCCTGATCTCAGGAAGCCTTTCACTCATACTGTGTATTTGGGGAGCTAGATCTCAGGTGTAATTTATATTAAAGACAAATGTATTATTGATTGTCATGGAAAAAGCTGTGGGAACTGGTGCTTCGGAGAGAGCATGATACTTGAACAGGGCAATGAAGAATGCATAGGAGTTCATAAGGCAGGTAAGAGAGGAAGAGCAGCTTGTGCTGAGAGAACAGATAATGCAAAGTCATTGAGGGAAGAAATATGTTTGAGGAATGTTGAAAAGTATGATAGGGCTGGGCTGGGCGTGGTGGCTCACACCTGTAATCCCAGCACTTTTAGAGGCCGAGGTGGGTGGATCACCTGAGATCAGGAGTTCAAGACCAGCCTGACAAACATGGTGAAACCCCGTCTTTACTAAAAAATGCAAACATTAGCCGGGCATGGTGGCAGGTGCCTAGAATCCCAGTTACTCAGGAGGCTGAGGCAGGAGAATTGCTTGACTGGGAGGCAGAGGTTGCAGTAAGCTGAGATCACGCCATTGCACTCTAGCCTGAGTAACAGAGTGAGACTCCGTCTCAAAAAAAAGAAAAAAGAAAAAAAGAAAAGTATGATAGAGCTACACGCAAGGTGACAAGATGAGGAGGCATATTACCAAAATGTGTGAATATTAGGCTATGGAATTTAGACGTTATCCCACAGCTCATTCATTCAGGTATTTATTCCACTAATATTTACTCAGCACTTACTGTGTATTACACCTTGTGCTAGGTGTAAGATCTGACCGCGCCATGAACGGCATGGTAATCTCTGTGACCTGCACGCACACCTCACATGAGTTCCTGGAAGAAACGATCAACCCCTGCGGTGCCTAACTAACCTGAGCCATTCTTCTATTGTTTCTTATTCTGGACTCAATTGACAAGGCCACTGGACTTTGTAACTGAGCTTGGCCAACCTCATGACTCCACACCCTACAACCCCCTCCCAGCTTGCAAAAAACCACCCTAAACTGTAACTTCTGTAACTTTCCACTGCTTACCCCAAACCTCTAAAACCAACTCCTATCCCACTGCCCTCCGCTGACGCCTTTTTCAGCCTCAGCCCGCCCTTCCTCGGCTGAATAAACAGCCATGTTCCTTACACAAAAGCCTGTTTGGGGGTCTCTTCATTGACAGCACGCGTTTTAACACTAGGCACTGGGCCCATCTCAGTGAAAAAATAAAGGTCTTGTTTCCTGTCCCTGTGGAACTTAGAGTCTAGGAAGGACCCCCTGAAAAGGCTCAAATGGTAAGCGACATGGTCAAACCAGGACCTTAGGAAAAATGAGTATTACAGTAGCTGAAGTGAAGGATGGATCAGAAGGCAGTGGTGAAGGAGGCTGGAAGTCACACGGGCCAGAGGTGAGTGTCTGAGCCTGGGCTGTGTGGAAGGGATGGAGAGGAGGTGAAGTGTGACAGATCAGAGATGGCTGCCTGTCGCTGCTGTGCCTCCCATCAAGAAATGGAGTCTAATTTTTGGCCCTGGCATTAAACTGCTTGATCAGTAAACAGAATGTGGCAGAAGTGACGTTTGGGACTTCCGAGGCTGAGTCATAAGAAGGCACACAACTTGCTTGAGATCCTTGGAAGCTTGGATCCTTAGAGACCTTGAGCCCCCATGGAAGAAGTCCAGTTACCCCAAGGCTGCCACAGGGCAGGTGCTCTGGAGGACGGTTTCAGTGGAGCGCTCTGCCTTCCAGGCATCTCCACCACGATGTCAGACATGTGAGGGAAGCCAACACAATGGCTTCAGAAGGGCCCGTCCACCAGCTAGAGAGCACCTGAGTGGCTGCCATGTACTCCATAGGGACTATTTGCCCGGCTGAACCCTGTCTGAATTCCTGATCAACACAAATCTCAAGATATAATAAAATCAATTTCATTATAAGTCACTAAATTGTCGAGTAGTTTATTATACAGCAACAGAGAAACTGGAACAGAGTGGAAGACAGAGGCCCTCAGATGGCAAAGCCAACAGGGTTTACCCACTAGATGAGAGGGAGAACGCCTGTCGCTGGAGGCAGCGCTGAGGGATTGAAGCATTGACATTAGGGTTGCCAGATTCAGGAAAATAAAATACAGGATGCCTCGGTGAATTTCAGATGAAGAATGAATAACTTTGTAGCATAGTATCTCTCCTGCTGTATGGGACATACTTACATTAAACACTCATTATTAACCTAAAATCCAAAGCTAACTGAGCACCCAGAATTTTACCTGGCCACCTGGTCCAAGTTAGGGAAATGACCTGTGTAAAGGTTAGAGGTGGACATCTAGGCAGACCTGTAGGAAGCCTGAGAGATGATGGGGTGAGGGGGCCAGGGGTCAAATGCATAGGGTCTGGGAAGCCCGGGCAGGAGGCAGCTGTACCACCGGCCGTGGAGAGCCCATGTGGGTCCATGTGGGAACTGGTGCATGTTCCCTTGGCAGGTGTCTTGGCTGTATCTGGGCCTGGGCCCCTTCTGGGAGCCACACTCTATATGTGGTGCTAGTGACCAGGACAGGCAAGGGCAGCCGTCTCTTTCCTGATCCTCCACCTCCCTGCAGCATGTGAAGAAGGTGGCCTGCCAAGAATTCCCTGCTTGGCTGTGGCCAGGTGCCCAGGCTGCTGCCCCCTCGGCCCCTCGGAGGCATCTCCTTCCGCATCCCAACCTGCTGGCTCTCCTTGCAGACTACCATTTCATTAAATCCACAGACTTCTCCTGCACATCTTCAGGAATGCCGACATGCCAGCACTGTCTGGAGAGCCGGCTGCTGGTGGTGTGTGGAGCGCCTCCTGCGGCAGGGCTGGGCTGAGGTGGCAGAGAGATCTCCCTCCTGCGGGGCCTGGGGCTGGGGGACTCCCAGAACTCTCCACTCTGTCTTCCTCTGTTCCTAGCCTCTTGGAGAGCGGAGCCTTTTCTAACCCTGGGAAGCCCCCGAGAGAGGCGCATTCAGGCCGCTACTCTGGGGTCTGTGGCTTCTGTCCCGTCTCTCCCCAGACTCTCACAATAGCTGTGTCTAAGGTCTCTCACCTGGGGAGGAAGCTGTCCTCCCAAGTCTGCACGCAGAGCCGCAGCTGCTTCTGAGCTAGGAGAAGTGTGGGGCTCTGGCCTGGGTTGGGAAGTCCCTCTTATAGTGACAGCTCTTCCTCTGGGGCTCTGGCTTGGAGTCCCTTTGAAGCAGGCCTCGCTCTACAACCTCCTGTGGCTCCCCATGGCCCATGCATTAGCATGAATGGCCTGGCTGGCCTCGCTTTGACTACCCCAGTCTGTCCATCACCTTTTCCTCCTTGTGACCCAGGCACACCACCCTGGTTGGCAGGGACCTTCCCTCTGCACATCCCTTTCCCTTAGCACTGCTCAGACTCCACTTCTTTGTTGGGGAACCATCAGACCTGCTGTGCGCTAAGCACTGAGCTAGGTGCTCTAGGGGACACTGTGTGACCTGGATGAGGTTCTCTCTTCAAGGAGTGAGGCTTTCCCTTGAGGAGACAGGGAGGGATGGTAGACAGATAGGCAAATGTTGTCAGAACGAGGCGTCTCCTTCTAGAGTCAAGAATCTGGAGCCAATCTCTTCACGGCTAGCAAGTGACTGAGTGGCCATGGTTGCTGAGCTTCAGGTGCCTCATGATGAACTATAGCCAATGCCACTCTCTTCCTTCCTACCCCACAGAGTATGAGAATCAAGTGAGACAGTAATTGCCAGAGCTGGGCGCAACACATTTCTTAGTGGAGAGGGATTATTTTTGTCGGGTGGAGCACAGCTTTGTCTGTTTGTTTGGATATAGAGGGCTGCTCTGCAGAAGTGGAGGGCAAATGGTTCCACTCCAGCTGGGTGGGTTGAGGCAGGTTCCGTGGAGAAGGGACACCGGAGGTGGGCCTGAAATAGCAAGAAGGGATTTTCCACGAAGACGAAGTCAAGGTGGGGCTGCGAGGGGTGGGAAGGGTGCTTCAGGCACGGGGGATGGCATGTGCAAAACCACTGGAGAGCAAGACAGCCTGGCATGTGCGGCCACCCAGGTTGACGCCCAGGGTGTTCGAGGAAGGGTGGGACAGAATGGGGAGCCTGGGGATGCTGGAGGGATGGGGTCACCCTGAGGTCAGCATGGGAAGGCCTTTGCTTGCTAGCCAAGGAGTCTGGACTTCAACCACTTGACAGCGGGGAGCCGAGGAAGGCTTTTCACAGGAGTGACACGATCAAGTGTGCCTTGCCCCTTCTCCATGCGTCTTTGCTCCTCTCCCTTTTTCAAATTTTGCCTCCTCTGTGGAATTTTCTCCAAACGTTCTGAGTCCCCCCACTCAGAGCACAGCTGATGCTCTTGGGGCTGACAAAGAGGGGGGCTGCCTCCCACCTGTCCTTCCCTAGTGCCAGCCTGAAGCCCAGCGCCACCTGGGAACCTCACGTCCTTCACCGGATCTCACTGACTGTCCCAGTGCGCATAAACCGTGCTCCTGTCTCTTGCTCTGTGGTGTTGGCATGAAATATTCAGTTGCCACCACAGCAAGGATTGACCTACATCTCTGGGGTCAAACCAGCTTGGAGGGGCCAAGTCATGTCTCCATGTGATTTTCCTGGATTAGAGTCAAGCTCAGTGACTATAACAAAAACGACACCCCCTTCCTTGGTTTAGAAAAGTCGTCGTCGCTAGATCTGGTGACTCTGGCCTGTTTTTATTTTTAACAACCAGAGTTGCCTTGTGGCTGGAGGTGAAGTACAAAATGCCTGGAGAGCAGAGAGGAGGCTGTGTCTGTGGGGTCCCTGTGGATGGGGACACAATCATTTCACACACTCCTTGGTGACCTTGAGGCCACACCCTCATTCAGAGCCTCCAGGAATTCTCTATGTAGATCTTAAAGTCCCAAAGGTTCCTCTGGTTCTATTCTTCACTTTACTTGGGGGAAACTGAGGCCCCTAGTGGGAGGCACCAGCTCAGACCATGCTTGGGATCAGAACTGGGAGTAGAACCCTGCCTCTTGCTTCCTGGTGGGTGCATTTTTTCCCGGCCCCAGCATGGTTCTACATGTGGGGACTAAACTGAGCCAGGGAGAGCTTGGAGGGGAGGTGCTGGAGTTGAGATAGAGCTGGAAGAAGGGAGCGTCAGTGACAGACACTGATGCAAAGCTGGGACAGAGCTGCTGGGAAGATCTGGCTTAGATTTGGCCAAAAATTGTACACTGCTCATTTTAAATGCTGTACAGTGTGCCCCGTTCAGCCACTCATTCACTGGAAATGGTGGGTGGCCACTCTGGGAAAAGTAACACAACACTTTTTTTTTTCCCGAGACAGAATCTTCCTCTGTCGCCAGGCTGGAGTGCAGTGGTGCAATCTAGGCTCACTACAACCTCTGAAGTCTCCTGCTTCACCCTCCCAAGTAGCTGAGATGACAGGCATGCGCTACCATGCCTGGCTAATTTTTGTATATTTAATAGAGACGGGGTTTCACCATGTTGGCCAGGCTGGTCTTGATCTACTGACCTCAGGTGATCCACCTGCCTTGGCCTCCCAAAATGCTGGGATTATAGGTGTGAGCCACCGCGCCCAGCCAATACTTTAAATATTTCCAAAGTATGGAAGGAGGAGTCACCCTTAGGCTCTGCTTGGAGCAGGGCTGGAGAGGATAGCTGGGCATGAGCTGGGTGTCTACTGCCTGCCAGGCATCCTTCTCACCTCCACCTGTTTCTCTTGAGCACCTAGTCAGTTCCGGGTGCTGAGGACATGGATATCAAAACCGGATCCTATAATTTATGGAGAAGACACCCATCTAAACAAATACTTGTGTTTTTGTTAGATGGAGTTTCGCTCTTGTTGCCTAGGCTGGAGTGCAATGTCGCAATCTCAGCTCACTGCAACCTCTGCCTCCTGGATTCGAGTGATTCTCCTGTCTCAGCCTCCTGAGTAGCTGGGATTACAGGTGTGTGCCACCATGTCCGGCTAAGTTTTTGTATTTTTAGTAGTGACAGGGTTTCACCATATTGGCCAGGCTGGTCTCAAATCCTGACCTCAGGTGATCCACCCTCCTCAGCCTCCCAAAGTGCTGGAATTACAGGCGTGAGCCACCGCACCTGGCCTAAGCAGGTACTTGCAACAGAATGATCTTATCCCCTAGCACAGCATCAACCTCAGGTGGGAGGAGGGGTAGTCAGTGGAGGCTTTCTGGAAGAGGAGGCACCCGAGATTAGTCTTGAAAGACAAGAGAGAATTAAGCAGATTGCAAATGGGGCAGAGTGCTCTCAGCAGATGAAACAGCATGAACAAAACCAGGGAGGCATGAATCTGTGTGAAGTGATTATTGCCTTGTGCTGTGATAACACACACCCCGGCCCGGGGTAGAGGGAGGGGATGCTGGAGGGCTCAGGCGGGCACTGGGTCTGCTGGTGGGCCACCCTTAGCAGTTTGATTTCATCTTACAGGTTCTAAAGCTGGAGAGCGGCTGGTTTGGATTTGCATTTTAAGTGGTGACCCTGGCAGCCCTGTGGCAGCTGACTCAGTGAGCAGAGGCATGAGGCAGGGGAGCCTGTTGCAATAACCCAGACAGGAGATGATGAGGGCTTGACCTTGGGCTGTGGTAGCGGGACAGGGAGAGGGACGGGTTGAGAAACATTTAGGAGGTCAAGTTGTCGGGACCCAGTGACTGATTGGATGTGTGGGAAGAGAGAGAGGGAGGAGTCAAGGTGGCCTTGTCCTGGGGCTGAGCAGTCGGGCAACCCAGCCCTGAGGAATTCCGGGGGTGGAGCAGACTTGAAAACTCAAGGCTGATCTCAGGTTGAGACATGGTGAGTCTGAGGTGCCTATGAGGTGTTAAGGTGGCCACAGAATCCAGAAGGCAGCTGGAAACCCAGGGTCTGGAGGGCAAGAGAGGCTGAGCCAGATGCCTAGGCCTGGAAAGGATAAGCCCACAGCAGTAGTGGGGCCACAGGAGCAGTGAGACCATCCAGGAAGATGCACAGAGGGAAGACGGGATCTCTCCCTGCCATCCCTGGCCTTCAGGGAGTGGGTGGAGGAAGTGGACACCCGCAGGAGAGGGGGGATGGTCAGAGAGGTAGGAGGCTAGCAGAAATGGTGACGTCACATGGGCCCAGGCGAGGACGTGCTGTAAGTGTGAGGGTGTGGGGGACTGCACTGAATGCAGTAAAGTATCCCACAAGAAGAGGACAGCAAGGGGCCCGCCAGGCAGAGGTGGAGGTTAGGGAAGATCTCCTTGGGATGGGAGAGACCTGGTGGAAGTGGGAAGTCTTGGTAGATGTAAGGCCGATAGCCTCGCCAGGAGCCGGATGGACAATACTCACCCCGTCCGCACCTGATAACACTTATCAGGAGGCCGGACGTCCTACTGGCGCCTGCTTTCTCCATGCAGGCTCCCCACACCCACTCCTGCATTCCACCCTTACAAGAATAACCTTACAGTAGAGAGGGACATGTAACGGTGGGTGAGGCTCCAGAGAGGGCCTGTCCAGCACCTCACTGCAAGGGTGGGCCGGCAGGCCGA